>JAODJU010000041.1:9808070-9826341 GCA_026776725.1 Gnathonemus echidnorhynchus
CTGGGTTTGAACAGCTGACCTACAGGTTATCCCAAAAACCTGCATACACACCGGCCCTTTGCGGGTAAGATTGGCCAACGCTGGTCTAATTCATCTACTTGGTCCTTATTAAGTTAGGGTAAATCTATGGTATTGAGGAAGGTGGTGATATCTGGTTGATTGGGCTTTTTATCAGAGGTGTATAATTTTGTGCAAAATTCCCGAAATACTGTATGTTATTTATTTCTTTGGGTGAATACATGGTCAGCCCTGATGAGTTCTTTATTGTTGGTATAATTACTTTTTCCTCATTTTGTTTGAGTTGGTTGGCCAGATATTTCTGTGATTTGTTATTGTGTTCAAAATGTTCATATCTAAGAATTTGAATCTAAAATTGTGTTTTATTAATAATATTGTTGTGCTGTTATTTGGTGTCCGTTGGTTCACTTTGCACTAGTTCTGTGGGGTTTTTTAGCATAAATGCCATTCAGTTTCTCTATTTTTGTTCAAGATTTTTTTCCATGTTCCTGTTCATTTGTATGATGAAAACAATATGACCTTTCCTCTCACCACTGCCTTCGCTGTTTCTACATCGAGTTTATGGAGTTTATCATTTTATCAATAATAAAATGTTTGGTTTCAATTCCCGATAAACTTAATTTACTGTGTTAACCCGAATATACGTGGGTTTTTTCCCACCAAAATATGTCTGAAAAAGTGGTGTCGTCTTATATTTATGGTCTAGACAATAAAAGGAAATAGAAGGTGCCATACAGGCCTACGATGTTTTGTAAGGAGTGTTTTGACGTAATATAGTTTTGATGTTACATTTCCTGCGTGGGCGTAACAGTCAGCCCCGACAATGCGTGTGTTCAGCGGGTATCTCTGGGTGTCGTGTAAATTGTCGGCTTCCTTCTCTGTGCCGCTGCTAGTATTAAAACGATAGTGGATGTGTCCTGACAAACAAGACGAACACAAGTGAATCCAGGCAACCAAGTTTATTAGGGATTAAACAAGGGGTAATCAATCCTGAGCCAGGTCCGAGTCTTTGTCAATAGCCGTCCGATCGTATTGCCAAAAGCCAAAATGCAATCCGAAGCCGATGGTCGAGAAGTCGGTAGATCAATCATGGGACGTATCCCCGTTCCATTTGCCCTCAGGACTCGGATTCCAAGTTTTGAAGCCGGAAGTGACGACATGCGTGCTCCCATTTCTCGGAAATCCTCCGAGGAATCTCGGAGCAACACAGAGGTTCCCGAGTTCAGAATCCAAGATGGCTGCACCCTTTATCAACAGAAGGGAAAGTTGTAGTTTTATCCTGTTTAAGCACTACTTCTCATTTGTGGCTCATTAAATCAGTAGCACACACTATACCGTCCAACTTATCTGTGGACTTGTCGCTATGGAGTTTTATACGTAAAGCACTGCGTGTAATGTGTTATCAACTGATATTGCTAAGAATGGCTAACAATTAACCGGGCTAGAATTGGATTTCATGATTATAGTTGGATTATTTGTCGGGTTTAAGGTAGTCAATTGGTGGTGGTTAGCGTCAGTTGTCTGCGATGTGGGCGTGACAGGATGTCAATAAAGATAGTAACATTCATTTTAAAAGAGCTGTCATATCATTTATTAAAATGACTCAATCTTTCACTGCAGTATGTTTTTTTGCCCTCTTCATGTCGGTCTAATGCATCGAAAGTATTCTGTGCCCTCAAGGGTTGTGGAGTCTGTAATATTCATTATCTACTGCCAACTCCCAAATAATACATTTTATAATACACTTATTGTAATCCGATTGCTGGTTAATTTATTATATATGTTCTTGTAAAATAAAATTATTTTTCTTTATAATGGTAAGATATGGTATCCCATAAAGTTCTAGACTAACTTAAGCTACACTGTACTTTACTACTCGGACTACAGAGTACACATGTAGCCTCTAGTAATAACATGCAGTTGGAAAATGGTTAAATAATATTTATATTTTTTCATGTCCATGATATGTAGCCTAGACATTGAAACTTTAGTGAAAGGTATCAGTTATGTAATGTTGCTGTTATGATTTCAGTATGGCTATCAAAAGATCTTTTACTGTCGGTATTTGCTGAGAAATGCTTACCGCCCGAGTGAAGAATAGGCGCCTCTCCGAATCTCTAGATGACGCGTTGCTGAGACCAGCCGTGAGACGCTTATCTCATAAAAATAATAATTGACACTTTATTGATCCCCGTGGGGAAATTGCTTTTATGCCTCCTTCAACTTGCTCTTTTGTAGAGGAAGTTGTCTGTGAAGGGCAGCCACCAGTTGGGGCACCCAGGGAGCTGGGGGTTAAGGGCCTTGCTCAAGGACCCGCAGACATGCTGAGGCTGGGTTTGAACTGGCGACCTTGTGATTATAGGAATACAGGCTTAGCCCACTGAGCCACACGCTGCCCCCAAAATGCATGTAGGGTGGCTGCTCAAACCAGTGAACTTGGGAGCTGAAATGAAAATCAATACCGTCGGCAGCCGCGATGTACATGCCATGCATTCAGTGTGCTCCAGGCCATAGCCTCAGAGATGCACAAGATATCGGTCAATATATTGGTATCGGCCAATTTTCATCAGGATACCGATGTATCAATCTTAGCTGATATTGAAATTTTATCAGTACTTAAAGTACTCAAGCACCAGAACTAAAGACACAACTACTAAAATCATGGAGACGATTCCATTGGACAATCAGCTATTTGTGGCAAACAAGTTTGTCAGCTCATTCACTACTTCGGAGACATCTCAAAGTACTGGCCTGCAATATGTTTGTAATTCATTATTAGACGTAGCCAGCAGATCGATTTTTCATTTTCCATATTTAAAAAATCATGTAACATTATTCTACTAATTTGCACCAGCAAACTCCACCGCCAGCAGTTTCCTGTCAGGTAGCGCTTCCATTACAGTGTTTGATATTTCTGTACAGTTCAGTAATTAGTAGTTGGCCTTTTGACAGTTTCACACTGGCTTGTTCTATCCACTTAATAACAAAAAAAGAAATGTTATGATTCTACTTTCTTTGTATTCCATTAATATGTTTTCTTCAGTGATATTAAAAAGCGCTGAATTTAGACAATCAAAATAACTGATAATCTAATAATTGAATCAAATTGTAACAGAAATCCCATTTTCCAATGCACCAAATTTTGCTCACTTAATAATCACACTTGAATCGAATCCCAGGGGCCAATGATTACACTCCCAAAGCCTAGTGCATCCAGGTGCATCTTGTAACAATGATATTTAGCAGCTCGATTTTAGTCTTTGGGTCTCTAGAAAATGTTGTTGAATAGTTTTGGGAAAGGCAGTCATCTGTGAGTGTATCTTTATAGTCGAGCAAGAACCTGGATTGACATGATTACATAAAAGTACAAACGAAACCAGGTCTTACATAAACGGAAAGTGGAGAATACTGGATTTTGTTTCAGCCAAACATTTGAGTAGACTGTGACACTTTATACTCAACTAGTTGGTTGAAACAAAATCTTGGTACGGATCATTTCTTTTTTGGACCTGGACTTCCTACCTCTGCTTGAACTAATACTAATACAGGGGTGGCCAATCTCATCCGCAAAGGGTCGGTGTGTATGTAGGTTTTTGGGATAACCTGTAGGCCAGCTGTTCGAACCCAGGTGTGAGGACTCTTCAACCAATCAGTCATCTAATTAATAATCTAATTAAGGAGTTGCAGTGAAAACCTGCATACACACCGGCCCTTTGCGGATAAGATTGGCCACCCCTGATCTAATTGGTCTCTGGCATCTGATTTATTTATTTTCTTTTACATTTCCCAAGACATAATGGGCTTGTAAAGTAGGTTTCAGCCATCATCATAAAACTACTTCTAATCTTATTTCTTGCTAGTTTCTTTCACTGAATGGTAAGTATTGTCTTTGTTCTTTAGTTCATCTGTGGATTTTGCAAGAGTCTGCAGTTAATGAATTGTGATGTATTGCGTGTCACTAACAAAATAGTGGCGTTCATTCCCACAGTATTACTGTGAGTGAAAATATGTGTGATCAACTTCCTGTTCAGGGTGAAGGCCAATTGATATCTTATTCACCACCAATGTGATTCATTGTTTTTTTTTCATTTGGCATCATTGGAAGTGTATGCTTGGGGGCTAGATGGTACCGGTGTGGGCTTGAAATAATACTCCAACTATCTCTCTCACATATATGCGAAACACTCTGGAGGAATAAGGCACTGAGATTATGCATACAGACTCTTCTCTTGACATGCTACTGTTATACCTTTCATTTTTATTTATCTCATTTTATAATCTTATTATGGTGGGAGTCAACACAAAAAATGGTACTATATTTAAAACAATTTTGAAATGTAATGCTACAAAATTGTAGCAATATTTTGTAGTCAAACTATGTTGCCGAGGCAGGTATTTAATGAAAAAAGCATGTTTGTCTAATTCGCTAACTACTGCAATGCATGATGGGATTATGGGCACGACATTGGGAGGCTGCTTAACTGCTGCATCTGGCGTAGACTGGCTTTAGGTATGAATTTGGAAAGGGGGGGGGGTGTGGTTCATTTTTGCCCCAGGGCCCAGTGTACAGTTGTTCTGCCACTGTGTGTGTTGCAAGTATTCTGGAGGAAATTTAATACCTTGAATACCTTGCTATTACAAAGCTTCATTGCCTTTCCCTCTTGTAAAACACTCAGTTGTAAAGAAATGTTTTATTAATGACCTGATAGTTCATTGTGGCAGGTAGTTTAACGGGAAAGTCAATTTTCTTGCATGACAATGTGTTTTAAGAGAGCAATGAAGTATCTCTTGTTTGTTAGCCAATAGTACCCATATTACTAAATTCCTTATTCCTGGCATCTCTTAAAGTTTCTGACTCACCACAAGCCTGTGCTAGGTGGGCAGATAGATATAAAGTATTTTTCTTCATTTCTATTCCATTTCAGGTGTGGGCTGAAATGCTTTTCATTTTGCTCCACCGCTTGAGTGACTCAGGGCATGTAAGCTTCATTCTGCCCGACAATGCATGGCATGAAGCAGTGTTTCTGATACTTCCCCCGAGCTGCGTTTCTGCTCATTGATGCATTACGAAAGCAGTCCTGCCTGTGCAGGAACAAGAAATCAGAGTAAACACCATGCATGTGGCAGAAAAGTATGAGAGGCTTGTTAAAGCATGCATCAACCCTTTACTTGACGGGGTACAAATCCTTAGTAATAACTCAGTTACCACTGAATTACAAATTATGAACAAATCATGAATATACAGTGGAGATCAAAACAAGATGTTTTTGTAATATACACAGTGACAGTTTATCTTACTTCAATATTATTCATTCTAACGTGAATAGAAGTGATTTATTTTAATCATATTTCATCAGTGAACGCTATGCCACATCACAAAATTAATTCTATTCATGTTACAAAATCTTTGAAATCAGATAAGCTGTGACTTTGTATATTACAAGAACTTGTTCTCTAATTTTGATCGCCACTGTAGTTGCTACTTGACAAAAAAATGCATCAGGATTCATTAATGATGAACAAACACGAGATCGATATTTTACTTGTGTTATTCATTGCTTGTTCCTTGCAGTAGTTCCTTCAGTATTTAAAAAGGTTTACAGAATTAACTGATATTAAGCAATTTCGCTATGGGATCAATAAAGTTTTTTCTGATTCTGATATAGTAACAAATACAGTAACTGCATGAGATAAAACATGCATCACAATTCATTAATGATGAATTAACATGAGATCAGTATGTAACTAAGACTTTAAGTAAGTGTGTGGTTAATACATAAGAAATAGTAAAATGCTACAAGGTCATAGTCATGGAGTCAACGGTGGAGGGGTGGTGAAATCAAGGCTGTAATTGCATTGTGATATATTGAAATTTACTGAGGGGAACATTGTGAACACATCTGAATATCCTCCTGAGACCACACCCATTCATTTATGTCCATTGTAGTCGACATTTTGTTTTTGCATCTATCTTTTCACTGGTGTAAGGAAACATATTTATTCCTTATTTCCTCCAAAGACATAGAAAATCACAAATAACCTAAAACTGAAGGACACTTTTTTCCTTGGGTCTCAGGAGGATATTGGGGGGGGGGGGGGGGGGGGGGGGCGACATGTCCCTCCAGACATAGCTAGGGTGTAATTATAATATATATTATTTGTTTCCTGTCAAGTAAAGTCTTACCCTAAAAGCAGGAACTAATTGGAGACACAAGTGTTTTAAATTTTGCTGTTTGTTATCCGAAAGATCTGGTTTTGTAGTTCCAAGGAATGATAAGAAATCATAACATGGAATCCATCAAAAGCTAGAGAGAGAAACTGTTTACTGGAATTAGCAGCAATGCCTGACTGCTGTATAAACAGAATGACATTGTTTTCAGTAGATGGGAAAACTTAGTCTAGACAAAAACACTCTGATATCACTCCCATCTAGGGAATTAAAAAAAAGACACTGACAAGTGCCAACAAGGCCTAAATGAACACCACCTAGCACAATAATTAATTGTCCTTTATTATTATAATAATCCTTTTTAACATAGTGCAAATTTCCATTTAATTAAATGACAAATACAGAAAAAAAGATAGGGAACCAATAAAGTATAAAGTGCCTACCAGCAACCAAGAGGGTTCTGACATAATTCAGTTATTAAATTTCTGCCACCGCCAAGATGGCAACGAGTTGTAACCAGCTTGCATCCATATTGCTATGATGATGTAAAAATAAAATTATGGGGAACACTCTGAACTCCGGAAACCGTGAGCGGTTCTGGGCAGTCAGGTTCTGATTGGGGAGGGTTTATCAAACGTGCAAAACCAGAATACAACAGACAGGATGGAGTCACTGTGTGGAGATGTTGACACAAGACGTCTGTGGATGGGCCTGCAAGCCGCTACTAGTCACAAAGGGCAAAGTCAGATTACAGTTTCTGATGTCACTCTACTGAATACTGAACTGAATTAGTTTTATGGATGGTTTGTGGTAGAGGGTGACAAGTGGGGATTTTCACTGCTGTTCCGTCCCACTCCCACAAGAAAATTCCAGTCCTGTCCCAATCCCACGATAGAGGTAATAAAAGAAAATCCAGGCCTGTCCCAGTCTGGGAAGAATGAATCCCAGTCCCATCCTGATCTTGGAGAGAGGGGAGTGGGGTGATTTTAAGATTGCAAATTTGTTGTATTTTATAAATATTTTGCACATCTTACATACAGCGCACATTGTTTTACCACCATAACTCTTGACCCTGAAAAACATCCTCAAAATATCTGATGTGCCTGACAGCTCTGAAAGTGAAATATTAGGATCGTTGTTGTGTTATCTGGCTCTGAGTTCATTTTATGACTGCGCCAAGCAAATTCAAAGCCTAAATCATGCATTGTCCTAGTCAGGTGGTACTAGCTACCCGCAACCAACCAGCAACCAGCCACTAGTAGGCAGAAACGTTTTTGAAGACCTAAATAGTTAATGGCACAGCTAGCATTGCGTTCAAAATAAAGAAAACATTGTTCATTTACATTAGGAGAGAGAGGCAAGGAGCATGCACTGAGTACCAAGAGGAACCCTATCTGGCCTGGCACCATTGGAACTTTGTCCTCGGGGGCAGGCTGGTACAGGTATGGGCCCAGCTGGCATGCCTGGCAATTTCCTGGCAAAATTCATCACAAGACACCCCCCCTTACCCTATCTTATCTGAACACTTTAGTGTCAGGGTGGATGCCTGTCCACCCCTGTCCTATGTGCTCGATCCCCCTTTGGCCAGCATCCCGTTCCTTCTGTCTTAGTTCTAAGCCCCTGGTGTGTTTTCATTTGCCCTGGACTGCTGCATAGCTCAGTGGGGTGTACAGTACCAAGGCTGTAACCCTCTGGTCATGGGTTTGAGGCCAGCTTCACCTGCTTTCTTTTATTGGCTTCTGTTTTTCCTAGTGTTCATTAGTTATCTTTGCTTCCTGTTTTGGTTTATCCTACCTGCGTCTAGTTCAGTCCTGCTCTGCTTGTGTTCGGGTTCCTAGTCCTTCCTAGTGTTTGCCCTCAGTATTTGACAATGTTCTCTAGTTCCTGTGCTTGTAATTTAGTCCACCTGTTGTCTTGTAATCGACTGGATCATCCTCACCTGCTCCTCGTTGCCCCCTAGTCCTGTGTAGCCACACCTGCCTCTTGTTAGGGCCTCCCTTTGTCCTGCTCTTGAATCATGATGTGATTATGTTACTTTGTATCAATTGGTCTGTTCCTTAGCCTATTTTTGCCCCTGGTGTTGCCTTGTTCCCTAACTTTGTTTCTTTTTGGTTTATATTAGTTAGTCCTTAATAGTTCTGTTTCCTGGTTGTGTCAGTATTAGTTTATCAATTTTCTGTTTTTTCCCTGTTTCTTCATGACCTGACCCTTTTGATTTTGCAGCGTGATTCATTTTGTTAATAATTAAGCCCCTTGTGATCTCGGAGCTGCCAGTGGATCTTCACTCTCTTCCTGCCCGCACCATGCACCACCGTGACATTTAGTAGTAGATAACCTACAACACTATTGTTAAAGTGGTAATATTGGTTCAAATATAAAAATTATCTGGAATTTCCCGGAAAAGATCCAAGAAACATCAGACACCAGATTAAAAACAATTTTGTTTAGCCGAAGACCACAACTCAAAATACCTAGTGGGATGACATTACATGACTGCAATCCAAGATGTGACTTAAGGATCTATTTCCCAATCCTTTTCCCCTTAGCTTTTTAAAAGTCCAAAGTCCAAACTGGATTACCCCAACATATTCCCCTGAAATGCATATATAATCCCTAAGTTTGTCTGGATATGTGTTCTGTGTAAAGTTAGTTAATTTGTTGGTCTGCACAGATCAAAATAAGCACTTGCGATTTGCCTCAGTCTCTACTGAAAAAAGAGGGCTTTTTTCTTCTACCATATATGGGCTGGACGTTACATCCGGTTCCTTTTCCCAAATATGTACAAAGGGAACTTCGCCGACAGAAGTTCATTTAAACTTTTTTGCAGACATTTATGCGTAGTACAACAAAAAAACCAAAGTTCAGAAATCAGAAACCTTATCTCCGGCGACTTCGTTAATGGGATTTAGAGAAAGCTGAGTAAATTTGCTCCCTTAGTACTATCAAAGAAGGGACATCACGGGGTCGCTCTGCAATGGAAATTCCCGGAGCGGAAATAATAATTGTGAATACTGTAAAACATGTACTCCCCAAGTCTGCCGGAAATAACAATTTCATATATTGCATAAAAGTGCACTTTCATTTCATGTAGGAAATAACACCGGAACGTGGATAGGAAACAAAACGGGGAAAGTTTATCTGCCGTCGCACTTCTTATATACTGTTAACAGACAGTGACATGTGTGCATCATTTTCACCTACTACAGTAAAGACAGTACGCATCAGTACATATATTTCACGGAATAACTAATTTATTGGTTTACTGTTATTTATTTGTTTGTTTTAATTTCGCTTATAAAAGAATCTATTTCTGATAATATAACTGAATTCAGACACCTTAATTCAACATTAATTTGTTATAACCTTTATTAATATATTTTCATTTTATGACCTTTACAAGCACATACAGGAAATAAACAGCATTTTCACGGTTAGTGCATTATTATTTAGCATTAGTGCTCGTGTGTGTACTTTACGTTCTGCTGTTTATATTAAGTTCAGATCAATATTTGTCTTTGGATACATTTCTGAATTGGAAGTTAACCACAGATCCGACCACCCTTTCCTGTGAAATTACATTTAAAGTGTTTTAGTGCTATCACAGTGACGTGTTTCATCTGACGAAATTTGGATGTAATTATTGTAGACAACCAGACTGCGTCCATAAAAAATAAATCGTTGGCGCCCCCACCAGTTTGCTTTGCGAATTGCAAGATTTTTATGTCTATATACCGCCAGTCAAAAGTCATTGCACACAGTTAGGCTGGGCTACCCTGACCATGTTAAAGGTTGGGTTTCTGTTACATTGCGATCAATGGGCTAGATTAGGCTAACTAACGTTTCACTTCAGTAGATGAGTTGCTGCATGTCTAGGGTGTTCGCAGGCTGCAGAATCACACCTTGTATGCGTGCAGGCACTGGAACACTGATCACCTCAGATCTGGCATGCCTCGGGTTTGAACCTCACCAAGAGAGACACATTGTCCTGTATCACCTGAGAGACCAGTTGATTAGTGTTGCAGCCACAGCTGCTGAAACTCCAGGATGGCAATAATCCTGTGAGCTGCTCCAGTGCATGATTGGCTGCTCTGTACAGGACGACCGTTTCGAGGTCATATCCTGTCTAATCTGCAGTGATGGAACAGACTACAGTTGGACACTGTATCCTTTACGTTGGACACATAAGGAGCGGACTTAAATGGCAAATCACGCTTTTGTGTAGACTGTCCTGACTGAAGAGGACGTGTCTGTTGATGACCTAGTGAAAGGTATGCCTGGTGTGCCATATGAGAGTGTAATCGCTGGGGATTCCTAACGTAATGGTACAGGCTGGAATTTCCAGCAGGTACCAATCCCCTCTTGTGACACTGAATGACACATTCACCGCTCACAATACATAAGCCGAATCCTTGAGCCCCATGCTGTCACCTTCCTGCAGCAGCGCCAGGACATCGCCGTGTTTCAACGTGATAATACTCCTCCTCATGCGGCTTGGTTTATACAAGAGCAGCAGCAACAGGATGCCCAAACAATGCCTTGGGTACCATACTCACTGGGCCTGAATCCTCCTGACCTATGGGATGTTCTAGGCTGACACAGAACCTCTAGAGAACCTTGTCCCACTTACAGACAGATGTCGGTATAGGCACTACAGGAAGAGGGGGACAGAATGCTCCAGGTCGTCCTAAGTAACCTCATACAGAGCATGAGATCAAGATGCACTGCCTGCATAGCTGCACATGGAGATACCAGATACCAAGTAGAGTAGTGATGCTTTTTTAAGTCCAGGCTCAGCTGTGTGTTTACAGGAGCAGACTGACTTCTCCTGGATCCCTATAGGCTCATATGGCCACTTGAGCTATTTAGTGGAGCCGACAAACAACATTGAATTAAAAATGATGCAACGTCGATAATCAACGTCAGCGCTGATGTCAAAGTCAATGCTGTCATCGATCAATGCCGCAGGGTGCTGGTGTTAGAACTTCCCAGGAGGTGCATTGCGCCAGAGGATAGATTTACAAGATTTGATATATTAAATCGTCCCATTTTCCCGAAGGTGGGGCGGGGCTTCTGATTTAGCCAGGGCCCTAGGCTGTAGCCTTGGATAACCTACGTATTAATCCACCCGTTTACATGTTACACCTTCATTTGGGTTGGGTTCTTTTTACAATTAAGTCATCATGTATATGAGTATGAGAGGCCGCATAGGCCAAAATTCCTACTTCGTCTTCTCAGAGATTGTGTCACACGCTCTTAAGCACGCAGCTGTCCTTCTCACCAGGGCCACTGGCAGGAGGGAACTGGATCAGTTGTCCCCGGGCCCTGGGCCAACGGGGGCCCAAAAGGGCCTTCTAACATTTACATAATCTGCTATTTGTTAGGAACGATTTGAGGAACGATTCTGATCAAAATGGGGCAGAGCCTTTCATTTTATTTATACGACCCAAGACATGTTTATAATTCATTAGTAAATCTGGAAAACAGATTGATCTCTCATTTTCCAAAATATAATAAACAATGTAACAATATTTCACTAATAGGCATTGGCAAGTTTTACCATTGGCACTGGCAATATTATACAAAGGTATATCAGTTATCGGACAATTTTCCGAGGCAGATATATGGAGACGCAAGCAAAATGCATTGAATGTAACAGAATTCCTTTTTCCCCACACTTCTGCATAATTTCCAGGTTAGCGCCTGTGCTTGTGGTCAACCAGTCAGCAAGATATCGCTGTAAGCTCCTCTCCAGTAGTTCGTGTTTGAACGAAAAGTACCGAGTCGATAGTAGGAACTAAAAAGGAGTTCTGGAATAGCCTCCAAGGAACAACAATGGGGTCAAGTTCTTGTGATGCCAGCTTGACAAATGTACCTAGTTCCGGAAAATGGTTCTGATTCCAGAAAAAAGTTCCTTGCAGTGTACAAATGGAACATGCACTGTATGTGCATTATTACCAGTTGAACTGTATGCAGTTGGGAAATATATGTTTGGGGGTGGGAGGGACAAGGGGAGGGGGCTTACAGCAGTCCTGCTTCTCACACACATTTTCAAACTCTATCATACATTGATATTGTATTGTAGCAAGGTTTTGAGTCATTCTAAATAGAGTAGATAGCTTTTTAAAAACAGCTTTTAATGATGGCCTAACAGCAGCACTGGGGAGGCAGAAATTTACAGGACATTCAAACTCGAGGCAGACGCTAACAAAAACATATCAGTAAAACATTACACAGGTGTAATACTGTACTTACTATTTATGACATAAATGCATGAACAAATACATAAAATTACAAGATTAACTTACAATAGTGGCCATAAAGGGCATTTTCTAATTTGGGAATTTATCATTGGAGACCCCCAGTGTCTGTAAAATGAATTTGCCCCCCAACAAAATATAGTGTAAGGTCACAGGGGACCCAAAAGTCACAGTATATTACATGCTGTTAGCCCGATTAGTTACTTTTTGCTGACTGGCTCTGTCACAGTGTTATACTTTCTCTCTCTCGAACATCCCTGTACACTCATATCACATTCAGTATTATCACTGTGTGCAATAGCTTGTATGAGAAAAATGATATCAATCAGGGGCCCTTGGAATCCTCCTAACTTTCACCCTCTTTACTGAGGCCCTCAGTGGACAAATGGTTATGGAAAACATACAAATCATTTTTATCCTGTCCAAAACTGGTTATCAAAGCGACCCTGTGCTGGGTAGTACTAGCTGACTCAAAGCAAGAAATGATGCTTTACTGTACATATACTGTTGAATCACAAATTTACATTGCATTATAAAATTACAATAAGACTTGTAGAAATCACCCAAAGCTAAGGGTAGGAAGTGTGATACTATTTTGCTAAGGGCACTTTTCCACTGCACCGGGCACTTTTTTGAAGCACCAGAAGTACAGCACTTCTTCTGTTTTCCACTGGCATGAAAACAGGTACTGGTGCTGAATGACATCATCACAACAACAAGGTGGAGTATTTTTAAAATAAATGTAAAAAAATGGCAATAGTATATAGGCAGGGCGATGTGCAATATTAATACCAACATCATGTTATGCACATGCAATTCTCACATCTCAAGGACCACGATAGTCAGCTGATGTGAGATCAGGCTTCATCATCCTGTCCAGACATCATAGTACAAGGGGTTTGAGTTTCGCTAAAACATTTTATTCAGTTGTAGGAAACAAAACTTAACAAGTTTTGCAATTTTAATGATTGTTCCTTTTCAAGATTGTCACAAACCCGCAGCGACCAACAGAGGGGTGAATAATGGAGTCTTTATTGCACAAGGCTGTGGCAATAGACACTTGGGAGGGGCAGAATCGTAGTCATACAGGCAGGGTCGGTAACCAGGAGATCCGGACGGCCAGGGTCAGGATCCGGAGTCGTTGTCAGGGTCACAGGCAAATGGGTCGAGAGCCAGGGAATCCGTCCGGTGACACAGACACGGTACATGGGGAATTCACAAGGAGGAAGAGCGAGGGGAGGAAGGGCAGGAGGGAGGTCGGGACGGGTCGCAGGAAGAGTCGGGCAGGGCAAGTCGGGCAACACGGGACAGACAGACAGTAACGTCAATGGCAGGACTGGGGGAAGACGAACAGGGAGATACTTAAATACACCAGACTACATTGAACAAAACTGGACACAGCTGGTGACGCAGGGATTCCACACGAGGCAGCGAGGGGGTGGGGGCGTGGCACAAGGGGATCGGATGAGCGGGGCAAGACAAACCCTGAAAGTTGCTTTAAATAAAAAGATTTACAGTTGAGCAGCTAAATGTAAACATCAAGGTCTAAACAACACTTTATGTAACACAATAATAAAATAACAATTTCATATACCACATTTGATGCTAATCTAAAAATCAATTGCACAAAAAAACACCTTATATTCAGACATTTTTACTTATAAAATTTAAACAATTAAATATTCCAGTTTGTGCAAACTTTCAGACATGGTGTTTGGCTCTGTGAGTTAGGACTCTACGCCCATAAGGAGATGGTCGTGGTTCAAATCCCATGGGGGGCCGTGTGACGTCACTGTCGGTCACTTCAGCAAAGTCCTTAACCCCGAAAGTTCTAGGGACTGCCTGGCCCTGCTTCCTCAGTTGTGTGCTACTTTTGTAAAAAACATCCTCCAATAAAGTAATCTGCTGTGGAGTTAGGATGCTGCATATAGCTGGGGCAACGCCATAAAGGTCTATAATTTTATTTACTATGATGAAACAGGACCAATAAGCTCAGTACTGCCCTTAAAACTTCCCACTCCATAATAACAAGGTGAGAACTTAACTATCCATCAATTAAGCATGCCATAGATGACACAACATAAAATATGCACGCTTGTAACCTACTGAATCATATGCACCTTAAAACCATTCAGTGCAACATAGGATTCCTAATTAATTTTTTGGTGAGATTCCAACAATGACACATATTCAAATTCAGGAAATATAAATGACACTGGAATATTTGAGAATTAAAAAAGAAAAGGCAGACCCGTCGTTGGTACAAACCGTACAAATTACAACAGTTGTTACGACTCCCATGATTTATCTACTCTTTTATCTTGTTGGCTGTACGCAGTATGCCTTGAGCTGTCCACCTGGCTGTTCTGTAAATCATTTTAATTAAGCATTGATTGAATTAGGCAGGTTTTATATTATATGCAGAGGTTTAAAAATGTTTAAAAGTGCTAAGCGGGCTGCTCAGGATTGTCCATATTTACACATGCAGTTTCTTCGGTCTTCAGAATTAAGTTTTTAAGTCTATCTGCATTAGCGTTTTTCCCGTTTCTTTGCAGGAACTTCATGAGCTCTGGAAAAGCTTGGTTCAGCCCAATTTTTTCGTACCAGTCCCTCAGTATGCTGTAATACTGCTCCTTAGTATTGTGTGGATGTTCATTAATGTGCATCTGTATCCGTGTTTCTTTGATGCCAGATCCAACTGCCAACTCCTTAACCAGCTGCGGTCCTAAATCTTCCACAATGTCGTACAAGTGGTTCGAGAGGTCGACACCTACAGAAGGTCAGGGGATTCCAGGTTAACACGAGACCACTCCGTATAACACTAAATCACCTTCTTAACATTTAACCAAATCTGGGATTGTGAACAGAGGTTGTATTGGTTAAGTCTGCAAGCAAAATTATTTCGCATATTTAATGCTAAGTCGTAAATTGGTGTAAATTGTAGTAAATTAAGTAAAAATAAGTAGAAAAGAAAAAAAATAGGTGTACTAACCTGGCATTAATGGGATGCGCTAGAAAAGACAAATAAGTTGCACTAGTTACAATTACATTTTTACATTTTTTACATTCACAATTAGTTTACATACTAAACGAGGCATATGGTCACCACTAAATAACCTATATCAATGTTTCTTAAACTTGTTGGACCAAGAACCACTTTGGATCAAGCCAAAGCAGACTAATACCAGATGGTTGAAAATTGCCATGATTGTCGTATACCACCTGGGGGCACTTCGGGAACATTCATTCATTCATTAACCTTTATTTTACCGGGCAAACATTAAGAACAGTTTCTTATTTACAATGACAATGAGTACCACTGTTTGACAACCACTAGCTTATATGATCCAACAATGAAAAAAAACCCTCACACAAGTAGGACATCAAGATATATGACAAAAGAAGTGTTTTTTTAGGAGATCTGAGCCAGCCTTCTGCCACGTTTCTCCTCCTGAGTTTAGCGTAGTGCGAGTTACTCAGGGTGCTTGTTTATAGATTTACTATTTTCTGTACTTAATGGTATTAACAGTGAGAAGAATGTAGAAAGAGAATTGTGCTAAGATATTCCCCTTACTGAAATATGAGTATCGAGGACTAATTTGCTTACACGTCACAATTATTGTTGTATTAGTAAAAATTTAATTAATAAAAAAAGAGCGTAAAAAAACAGTGGGATGGTCTGGTCAGAGTGGAAATACAAGCTGCAGGTTTTCATGAGCTACTTTGTTAAGATCTGAAAACTATTCACAGTTTATTAGATAAGTAGCATAATAAAGAAAATATTAAAATGTAATTTAATTAATCATGGCCGGCATGGTGGTGCAGTGGGCGATGGGTTGATGCCCCATCCTGGGTTATTTCAGCAAATGGATGGAATTTAATTAAACTCATTTTTTAACAATTACACTGAATTAGCTTAATAAGGATGCTGCATTCATGTAAATTCAATCACACATATTTACTAAAAATTCAACCATACACATATTCAGTTCTACTAGACATTTGTACTAAATATTCAACCATATACATGCAAGCATGAAATGTTACCCACCTCGAATTCAGTCAACTCAACTGGACACTTCTCAACTTCTATTTTAAAAAATGAAGCAAATTAGATATATATTAGATATAAATGTACATCTAAAATTAACAGATTTTGAGGGTCACTATGCACTTATGACACTTGCTATTACTAATGGTACTTACCGCTATAACAGACCCTCAGTTTCTTCAAGTAAAGTACAAGTACAGCTACAAGTACAAGTAGTACTACAAGTGCTATGACTATGACTGGAATAATCCATATTTGATGGCTCTCACCTAAAACAGACAGAAAGTATTCAACATCACAATAAAAAAATAATAATAGTTAGCACTGGACTAAAACAGGGGTAGGCAACTCCGATCCTGGAGTCCCTGTATCCAGCAGGTTTTCTATCCTAACGACACATTGTTTCTCCAGAAAATGTGTTTTGACCAGTGTTTCCCAACCCAATCCTCGGGGACCCCCTGATGACACGTGTTTTTCTTCACTCTCAGCTCTCTGCCAGACACTCCACATTTTTGCTCCCTCCCAGAGCAAAACATGGACTGTCTGTGGGTCACCAAAAACTGGATTGGGAAATATTGGTTTAGACAGAAAGGTCAGAGGAAAGAACCTCTGTGACATCATCTGTGACAATTAATTTTTGAACTGATGTGCAGGAAGATAGTGTTGACTGACTGATCACTTATTTGGCCATGTATATAAACGCATGTTGTGTGCCGTCATTTGATCAACATCAAAGCATTCTCACTTTATAGATGGCTATCAAGCATCGGGATTATAGTGGGAAAATATTAGTGATGTTTCCACTTGTCACCCAGTACCTGTGCTTGATTATTATTATTTTTCAAATTACAGCAATATAGAGAAGCATTCAAGAACAATGCATCAGCAGTGTGTGCGTGTGTGTTTACAGAAGAATTTGGTGTTTACCAATGGGTTTTCCGCACTCAGTGTCCTTTGTGTCTGTGCAGCGTGCAAGGATATCGTGGCCCTCGCATCTTCAAGCAGAAAAAAAGAGTTATTTTTCAGACAAAGACAGTAACATTATTTCAAACATTCTGAAACTGCTGACCAACCAAGCACAAGACCCTTGAATGTAATATGGGTGTACACCAAATAAGTTTTAAAGAACAACTCTTATCACCACATCCAGATAGCGAGGTTAACAATGGCTAATTGGAAAACTATCTGGTTTTTTCCTCCAACATGCTATCTCCACTAAAGCAAACTACCAACTCAGTAAACTACCAGTCATTGCGGTCCAAAGCTTTTGGATCTGACTGGTTTACCACATGTTCCCTTCCAAAACTGATGCAACCAAAGTTTTATTAGTGCACACACAATATGGGCACCAGTTAGAGAAATCAATTACCCTAACTAATGCATTTAATGCATGGCGTACTCCAGTGTACCCCAGAGGAGACCCAATGAACAAACTTAAACTCCTGGCACATGCATATCTGGGGCTGGGAGTTGAAGCCCCGACTTTGGAGACCTGAAGCATCAGTAGTATCCACTGCGCTGGGTTACCAGCACTTCATAGGTGCCAGAGCTCAGCTCCTGAACCACTGGCAGTGCACTCTGTGATCTAGCACCTCTCAGGTCCACTCCGTCACCTCTAACACTACACCCAATATAATTAAACTTAAAATTCATTTGAGTTAAACTGGAACAAATGCAAACTGAAACGTATAAGAAATGCCAGTGATGGGCGGTAGCGCCGCTACATGTAGCGAAGCTATTAGTTTAACTACATTTTCTAGTAGCTTGCCTGTAGCG
>JAODJU010000041.1:9826441-9844212 GCA_026776725.1 Gnathonemus echidnorhynchus
ACTTCATTCAGCAGGTTAAATAGGTTCATAGGTGCAGACAAGTAACAATGACAGAACTGGGGACCACAGGCCTGGGACCTCCCACAATATTTATACGCACGTGTCCATACCCAAATGTACACCCTTGAATTCAGGGACACCCACCGACTGAAAATGCATGTCTTCAGATGGGGAAAATCCAGAGGAAATCAAAACGGACACAGGCCCTTTACGAAACAGCAAGCAAATCACACACACACACACACACACACACAAAGCCAGGAATTAGGAATAACAGCATAGCTGAATTTATAGGTATACAACACCTCTACAGCCTTATGTCTGTAATGTGCCGTCTGCATCACTTGTACATCTCGTTAGACAAAAGCAACTGGTAAGTAAAAGTACATGTATGGATAAAAGCTGGAATGCGGGAACCACGAGGTGGGGGGTACGGAAACCTGCAGCCAGAGGGTCAAAACTCCCCAAGGAAGCGGCACGCCATCCTAAAGGCACAGATCCCATTACGGACAGCAGAGCCGGTAGTGTGTACACAGGGTGGGACACACTGACTCACTGCGTACTACCTCCAATGACACCGAGGACATTTCTTATTTCCATTCATGGAGTAGTTAGTGAGACATTTAAAGTGTCCTTGAACTTCACGCACGTGACCGCCCCCTGTCACAATGGCTGGAACCTGAAGTAGTGAACCGTACAGTACCAGAACTAGTATTTCTGGTAATATTCATTCATTAATTATGGTCTATACCATACCATAGCCTATGTGTAGTGTTGTTTTTGCAACACATTTTGCTTTATTATCAAGACTGAAAAGTCAGATTCTTTTCTGTGACGATATTGAATTAACCGTGACACTTCCCAACAGCCCATGTATTACAGGTTTGACCAATCTGGTTTAGCAGAAAGGGGATTAAAGACGCGAGCGCGCACACCATGACAGGAAAAGTAAAGATGTCCATGCAAATTAGCACCCAGTTAGCAGTAGACTGGGCGTATCAGTCAGCAAAGAGCCGTTCTCAGCAGGCCTAATTTTACTTTTGCACTTCCCTTAGGCAAATAATAACTGGCACAAAAGTCATCTGAATGATATGTCTCAGATCTCGGAAGAAAGACCACATGGCTGAAAGTAGCCCTGAAACATAACCAAGTGACTGGTCACCTGACCCGGCCACGGAACACTTGGAAGACGTGGTTTTAGTGCGTTTGTGACAGTATGTGCAGTAACAGAACGTGTGTTGGGGGAAGGCTGGGAAAATAAAAATACAACTGCGCTCTTCGCAAACTTCGGGTGTAGCTTTGCGAAAAGTTACTCGCCACCCCCAGTCCATAGCACAAAAAACCTGACAGCTCAGCGCCAACATCCATCCAGTACACCTACGAGTGAAAGAAATAAAGTATTTTATATTATATAGGCTATACATGTCGTACTTCGCTATAATATAAATTGAGGTTGATCTGCTGCCATTTTTTCAGTCATGACATACTACGATTCTGATATCCTCCGACAAACGTCGCAAAATCTACAATTAAAATTAAACCCTATATTTGCGCGGCAGCGCTAAAATTAAGCATTTTTTTCTAGTGTGACAAGGGAGGGGCACGGGGAAATGTTTGCAGAAATCAGTTAACCACCAAAGTATCGCTTTCATTCATATAGCGATCTGATACCATATTCAGAAAAAAAAAACTCGAATCGCATGCAGTCCCATTATCAGCCTACATGTACTACACTGAAATTTCTACTAAAATGTTTTTAACACTCGACAAATCTTTTTCAGTTCTAGTACTTCATCGAATAGGAATAAAGCTATGGGTTATATTATTTAGTGAAAGGGAGTTTCACTTCCTGCTTAAGTGAGAAACACATGATCCCTGTAGGGTATAATAAGCATCTAACACCTGCTACAACGTTCACTCATCATAATCATCTAAAAACGCGAGTGGTCGATCAGTGTTACACATGTACAAAATTGCGATCGCAATCACGAAGTCAGCGGTTACACCTGAACACGCCGATTGACTGAAATCAATGGGATGGATAATCCTACACATTCCGACATATACATCGGGCGCAATGAGAAGGGCTACAAGAGAAAGCCCATCAAAGGCACCGTCCTATCAAACAATGATACGACCATAACTGTATGCAAGAAAAGACGATTTCCCATGATTGTATATGTAAAAACATTAAAATACCCAATGCACCACGCACACGTTAAGTCGCGACGTTGGAGTTCTCGAAAAAAAATCGCAAACACTCACGATTATCCCGTGTTACCATGATACCCAGCTGTACTTGGCATAAAATAAAGCAAAAAAAGCTTACCAGCTATTCACCTGTGTGCACAGCCTGTCCCATGCTCCGCATCACTACCGTCACATGCAGCACATACTGGAAAAAAGGAGCTCGCCACAATAAAAGGCACTATTCCAGCTCTCGCGCGTTGACTTTTTTTTAAAAAAAATAAAAATAAAAAAATAAAAAAAACTTTTGTACTTTATAAAAGCATTGTCCAAAAATCTAGAAGGCAAAAAAAAAAACAACCAGGCAGCGAAACTTTAGTCACCGGTGATAAAATGGCTGAAAGCTGTCCCTCAAGCCGAATGTCCTATAAGAAAAGGAGACATAACTGGCGATGCCTCCCAATGAAATCAGCGCAGTGGCTTCTTCACAGAGGGATGTGTCAAAAGGGGGAAGGGATGCAAACCCACTGCTTCTCTACTCCGCAAAACAAGGCGCTACCCTTTCAGATCCATCACGGCTAGCTACCCGAACGCAGCGGAGGGTGCGTAGGAGTAACATGGTTTCGCCTATGTTTTAGCGCCTCGCATATTACGGTAACAGATTAATATGATCTTCAATATCTAGAAATAGTCTATCATTTGGATCCATAGTGTCGATGGCAATTAATTTACAGCACATTAGTATTGTTTTAGCCGAACATGATTTAATAATAATAATAATAATAATAATAATAATAATAATAATAATAACGCTATTCCTATTATATGATGGGAAAAAATAAAGCATGTAAAACTGACCAACCACGACAACGTACGTTTATTTATTTATTATTGTTGTTATTATTATCATCATCATCATTATTATTATACGACGCTGTTGTATAATCAAATGAATATTCAAGTGGCTTTCAACGCGGCTTCTACACAAACACTAGAGGGCGATCAATACATCCATTATATGTCGTGTCGTTATAGTAACTATTGTTATAGTACCTATTGTAATGCTTGCATTAAGATAATGCAATATTTGTTCGTAACAACGACCTTAACCCTTCATACGTTTTAAAACGGATCACGCTGATTATATTTTTGTAGAGAGAGGCAAGCATAAAATTTCACCATAGTTAAATATGCTTTAACCACTAGGCCAAATGCGTGGCCTGTATGAAAGTAAGTGATCACTGATTCAAAAACTACATGTAAAAGTATTTAAAGATCTTGAAACATCAGGGCTGACGAGTCCTACTAGCTATGCACACCTGTGTGATCTCCAGGGGTAACTGCAGAACAGGTAAAACATTGAAGTGTTTTTCCCTGGATGGCTGTAGGGCATCCGAGGTCCTGAACGCCACGAGCGTGGCAAGCAGCACCATGGGAGAGCTTGTCTCCGATAACACACTTTACATCTTTACAATGAGCTGCAATTCAGCTCTTGTCGCTTCTGTTCCCAAATGCCACGCACAGGAACACCTCACCGCAGAGCACTCGAGAACACAATTCCTCGATCCTCCAGCTGCTTATGCTGAGCAGGGTGGTAGGTGAAAGTAATACCTCTCAGGAAAATTAGAGGTAAGTAGGTCTTCAGAGAACCATGTAGAGAATGGCGTGTGGAGGTTATTGGCACGAAAGTACTTCGCAGGAAACATAGCAGCTGCACCGCGCAAGAAACCACAGTTATTAAAACTAGCCGGTGTGTAAACATGACTGTGCTGTTGGGCCGTAAAAAAAAGCCGTAACACAGTAAATCAAAATCGGGTGTCTTAGGTTCTGTTTTATCTTTATGTGTAAATTACAGTAACTACAAAATCCACACTACAGCAAAGGCAAAATACCCTTTTTCTCAGTTTCGGCGTCAGCAAAGTTACCGAGTTTCAGATGTGTAAGGCCGTGCCGTGGCAGGGCTCTTCAAATCTGGACCTCGAATCCAAATCCAGGCCTTGTTTTCAGTTCTCCCATGTAGTTAATTAAATAATTACTGATTCTGATTGGCCAGAGGCTTCACATCTGGTCCCCAGGTAAAGGAAGGCTGGAAAATCAGCAGAGCCCAGACCGGTATTTGAATAGCCCTGGCCTGTGGTTTTTACAGTGGTAGAATGCCATAAGGGCCCATTTTTGTAGATGCATTCAAAGAGTATACACGTTTCATAGCATGACCATATCGAGCAGTCATTCTTCCCATCTCGGGGGGGGGGGGGGCGGGGTTATTCCCGATACTCTTTCGTAAGAACACAAATACAAACATACCCTTGAAACATTTCCATCCCGTGTGGTCTGGGGTGCACATGGACACTCTGCACTGTAAGAAGTGCTGCTTCTTAGTGCGTCAAGGCCAGATGTCATCCCATCTCCGTTTTAAATAACTAGAGGAAATGACACACAAGGGCGTTTGAAGTCACAGTTGTGGAAAACAGATGGGGAAAAGAAACGGCTGCCTGGCAAAATGGATTTGCATTATCCCCTCAAACGTGTGTATGAAGAAAAACAGAAAATAAAATAATCAGTTTGTGTAGCTGGTGCTCCTTTTGTCACCTACGACCATTTTGTCCTTTTGAAACACCACTTACTTTTCCCCCAGTCAGCAAGACATTTAATGTGGGCTGCGATATATCCCATTACGTAAACATGGTGCCTGTATCAAATGCTTGGAAACAATCCTAGTTGTCACGCTTCTGCAAAGCTGATGATTTTCCCATGGATTTTGCATGTGCATCAACATAGGCTGGTCCAGTGGAAAGTCGTGTTGAGAACTGAATGGGATATAGTGCATTTGAGCTGCAGCCTCACAAACGTACTGTAGGATACCAGAGTACATGGCAAACATGCAAACCCCACAGACAAATAACAGCATACAGATGATTAGAGTTGTATGTGTATTTTATACACACACATATGTTTTTGTCTCCCTCTATAGGATAACCCTTCTCTGACTCATCGAAATATCACCCAGGACTATATTGCCGTCCAGAAAGCATTCACGTTCATTTTAAATTTAGTAACCTAGACGATCTACGGAAGCAGCAGTGTGCAGTAACGTAAATATAGGCGATGGAGACTTACAGAGCACATGTCGGTGATTTGAGTCCTTCATGTATCAGTTCAAATTTCTCTTGCATCCTCTGTCAGACTCATACGTTAACCTCACCATCCTGATATGCACAGGGTTGCCAACTTTGGTCAGCTGGTTGGAGTGAGATTTTCAATTCGAGACAAGTCTGCACATGCACACGCATATATCACCTTGTAAATAGTGTGTAGGGTATGCAAACTGTCCCAGCTCTTTTGATGTAGCTAATTTTAGTTTGTAATGGAATAATAAAGATTTGCCGTGAAATTTCTTGCGTGAGCGTGAGACGCTGAAAGCGTGAGTATCACGCTAGATTAAACGATAACCTCACCTCCACGGTACAACCTTAAGCAGCCTTACCTGGCACGGATGGATGCCGCCTGCGTCACTTCCGGCTTACCTTTACGAAATCGCGTCGCCTGGAGGTTGGTGGCCACATGTTGGGCAGATGGTACCTGGTTAAACATACCTTTGCAGAAGATAAGCTTCATTCAGTCGCTGCTGATCGGAAAACGATTAGCGGACCGACTATAGCCTATACGGCTATAGCGTGCAGTCAATTTACAGCGGGACGGAATAAGAAAGACACATAGGTATATAGTGAACGGACAACCGACCCTGACCAGAGGAAGAGCTGCAGAGATATGGGTGTTTTGTACTCAGAGGTACGGAGTTATATTAATTATTTAATAGGATAGTTAGTCAAAACGTACGTACTTTGCTGTGATTACAGGGTTTCTCTACAATATAAGTACCTATCCAAATTAAGTAGGCCTGTATTCAAAACATTTGTTTCAGTACAACTTGATACTGTTCAGATAATATTGTCGTACTGCGACAATGTTAAAAGTAATTGATTCATTTTAAAGATGTTGGCAAAACATTATCGAATTAGATTATAGCAGGAATGGTCACCAGCTTTCATTCATTAAGAAAAGCTAATTAAAACTGAAATTAATTTAAAATAAAATTTAAACTAATTTTGAAAGCTAGCGCTGAACATCTGTAGCCAATTAGTCAGCCACACGCAAATGATTATACTACATATTTTTTACTATAATGTACAGTAATGACCTAAATGTACATAGTATTGTATTAGGAAAATGTTATTTAGAACAATTAAGACATATAGTAAGTGTTAGAATTTTTTGTGCAGACAGTAGGTGGACATAGACATATCTGATAGTCACATGTGTGACCAGACTGGTTAGACAGCTTTTTAAAAATCTCTCATCCTGCTTTTCCTTGGCTCATATTTGGAAATAAAATAAAAAGAGTTTAAAAAAGTTTGCAGCCTATGCACACATAAGGGAAATATTTCAATGATATTATCTTTTTATTATTGAGTGATGGATCCTGTTTTATTCTCTGCCTTGTGCCAATATCTTACGGGATAGGCTCTAAGCCAGTACCCTCCATATAACAAGTGGGTATGGAAAATGGATGGATGGATATCTTTTTTGTTTTGGTGCGGAAATCGTATTTACTAACTATTTGTGTTGTATTGACTTCAGCCAATGTGCCAAGCTGCGTATGAGGATGACATCCGTAGAGTTGCTCAACTGATGAACACAGATCGCAGGAATTTAAATGTTCAAGATGACTTGTTTGGAGATACACCCATCATAGCCGCCTGCAAGCGGGGAAATGTCAAGACGGTCAAGTATCTTCTTGATCAAAATGCAGATGTGGAAATACGAAACAAGGTGCGGCGCAAGAGGGATGAATGTCTGATGTTTAGAAATCAACACACTGTGCCTTTAAAACAGACGAGTTGTGTGAATTTTTTCATCAGTTGAGTGGGAGGTCTCTTGAATAGACTATGTGATGGTTTGGTTTGTGCTGGTATCAGAGATCTATGGTTAAAACCAAGTTACTTCTAGATAATGCGGAATGCAGGCCAATACTGGACACTCATCTGTCTAGACTACAACATATCTGCTAAAAAATATTTATTGTAAATTGTATTGTTATTTGCATGAAGCACAAAACTAAGGTCACCATGGCAACCATGGTACCAAAAAGTAAGCCATATTTCTAACTGAGAATAAACATAGTGCTCTCTTTGTATACTAAACATGTAATTGTGCACAATAGCTTGTCCGCATGGCAAATGTATGAGTGTGTGTCATAGTGGAATAAATGCTGTTTTATTTAATGCAGTGTTTAATATTATAGTGCATTTTAACTAATAAATGTCCTGCTATGTCTCTGTTCTATCTGCAGAAGCACAGGACATGTTTGCACTATGCTGCTCGGCACACATTTTCTTTCTTGGATTATTTGATAATTGTAATTCTGATGCCCGTCATGCTGATTGGATACCTCATAATGGTACGGATATGCAACTGTTCTGTCTGTAATGTTAAAAAAAGAAAAAAACTTAGTGTCAGGGTTTTTGGGTGACAGAATCTGTGTGTAGGGTTTACCATTTGCTAGTGATGGCCAAATGAAGCTTCATGAACCATTTGCTGTATTTTGTGACACCACTAGATGGAGCTCATTATTCAAAAAAGGGCTTAATGCATACCCAAATGCAAATCAAGAGCGCCATCTAGTTGGGTCAAAAAATCATTTGGCTATCACTACCATTTGCTAATACACAATCAAGATATGCAATTGGTAAAATATTTTGTTCAGTATTGTATGACATATAGCCTCCTTAATACTACCGTTAAACAGATGGAAAAGCGAAACAAGAATGTGACTCTGATGAAGCTGATTTTAAACACGAATGTAGACATTAATGGCGTAGATTGCGTAAGTACATCATTTTCATTTTATACAATATGGTTTGCGCATCACCGTTGTACTCAAAGGTACACAAGGTGAAAAGAGAGCACATATTCTTCAGAATTTAGTAGGAAAGCTAAAACAAGAATGGGCAAGTTGCCAAAATACCTTAAATTGTTGGCTTTTTTTGCACTTTGCAGAAAGGAAACACTGGACTTCATTATGCCTGTCAGAGAAAAAGCGACCGCCTTATTCCATTGTTACTGCAGAAAAATGCTGATCCTTCAATAAGAAACCAAGTAAGCTCATCAGTTTTCTTTTCCTCTAAAGTACAATACAGGAATCCAATGTTTGTTAATGTCCACTGCCATCAAATTCATTTTTTTTTTCAGGATAATGAGACTCCACTGCATATTGCCCAGAGACTGAAATTTACAAAGATTATACAAATGCTGAAAAAATCATATTGAATGATAAACTTGCTATAAATCTGTAAGTCTGTCCTATCAAGCTGTCAGGAAAAATTCACATTTGCTGTGCGTGGACCACAGGGAGAACATTCCCTCTGATGTAATCGTTGGTGGTTGCATTACCAAGCCAGCTTCGTTTGTGATATTTTGCTTGGCATATGTTTTGGAAAAAGGCTTGTATCACTGTTCTAAAGTTTTAACACCATTTTTTAGCCAACTGTTACACATGTCCTGTTGCTATCAGACAGCATTTTATTTTGCAGTTTCCATGCCTTTCCTATTCAGTGAAAGCTTGAGAATGATCAACAGCTTATTTCAAATGTGTCAAATATGAAACTTTTTTTTTCATGAGATATGCTTGCGACTGTGCCTATTCTATATTGATGTAATGTTATGTGCCGATGTCAAATGCAAAAAAAGGGGTTTATTTTCAACTTGTGGCCAATGAAGTTAAAAAATAAACTCAAACACTCAAGCCTTATCTGCAATGACAGCATCTGGTAGTGGTTTAGTAATATTGTGGTACATAAATGTCCTGTGGCAGGAAGCATTCCCTGGTACAGTGGAAACCAAAAGAATCTCATACTGCTGGGCTTTTAAAATCATACAGTTTAATTCAGGACCACAGTTCAGTCAGTGTTATTTACAGTTGCTGTGTCTCAACTACATGAAATGAATTAAACACAAACCATAATGTTCAAGGCAGAAGGCTTTGGTGAGAAACGCTAGTCAACCACACTGCGTCCTAGAATGACTAAACATCCATCTGTTATTTTTCCAGTGATTTATCCTATCTGCACTGTAACAATACAGCACCATAAGGCAGGACGCACCGCCAGTGGGGAGTCAGTCCACCAGGGGGCGCACATTATCAGGCACATAGGTGATCATAAGGCAGAACTGTATGTACTTTGGGTGAGTGAGGGGGGGAAAAAAATAATGAACATGAGAAGTAATGGAGGATTGCAGACTGGTTTTCACCCACAGCCCTGGGGGTGTGAAGTGATGACAGTATGTGTTGAATTGTCACCCTCAGTTAATTGTAATGATTCAAACGGCGAGAGGGTGGTAACGCCAAAGTGAAGAGTTAATGCAAAAAAAAAAAAAAAAAAAAGCCACACACACAGTAGTTTGTCTTCGGCAAAAAGGGGGAGGGAAGCAGCATGAAGAACAATGCAGTTATGGAAGAAAATTTGACAAATGGTTAGTATAAAATGTCAAAGGTCAAACGATACAAAGAAATACAATCCTGCCATGACATGAATCCAATGGATTTCCTGAGTTAAATCCACTTAAGATGAATATCCATCGTCTTTCTGTGACTGCCAGGGTCTGCTCCGCTAAACTTGCTTATGTGCTCAAGTTTTTGGTCAGAAAACTGAAAGCGAACAGGGGGATGGAAATGAAACTTTGGTAGCTTTAAAAAAAAAAAAAAAAAACACAAATCCTGTGGCGACCAAAGTTTCTGAGGGCCGACTTCAGTCGGAGATCGCGGGTACGGTGTCACGCTGCTGTTAATTCACACTCTGTGCCACAGTCACGAACCACATTGCACAGCATTTCACAACACTGCTTTCGGGCTGAACTCTGAACTTGGTCTGCAAGAAATAAAAACCTAATTGAATTGACTGCACTTGTGCTCTTCCCAGAAGCTAGACGCTAGTCACGGTGAGTTTGGGTGAGTGCCGACCAGCATCAGGCGGCTCACGCCTGCTGCCTCATCAGCTTCAGCATGTCGCCGAACATCTCCTGGGGGGCGTCCAGACCCCAGATGAAGTCCAGGTGCTCCCAGTGCTGGACCCGCTTCTGGTAAACGAGGTTGGGGATCTGAGGGAGCAGCAAGACCACGTCTCTGGGATCGGCCAGCATGTCCTGGCCTCCGTACCACACTGCCGTGGGCACCGTCGAGTCCCGCACGTGGTACAGAGGTGGGGTCGTCTGCAAGGCAGGACGGAGACTCTTTAGAAAAGTAGCGGTGCAGCAACGTTGAAAAATATTACAGATAGTTTTGAGTAAGTTTTCGCGAGTTTGATGACACCAATACCGATAAACAGCTGACCTCTGAGCCACTTGCCTAGCAATTTAATAATGAATTATAAACATGACTCAAGCCGGTACTGATAAGCGGTGAATGAGTGACACAATCTGCCGTCCTCTACTTTAGAAAGTGGCTGATCGCCCAATGACATCATCCCCTTATTTTATTAGCTGTATCTTTAGGTCTGCTGCTGCCATTGGAACGATGTCAATATCTTGATTTTCAATGATTATCAGCCAATACCGATAAGATATCTTTATATTAAAGGGCTGAGACCCAGATTCCAACCTGAAAGGCTACAATTATAAGCCCTTGGGTGGGGGGGGTGGTGCTGATGCTGTTCTAATACCTACAAATTTATACTTGCTATAGACAAAAGCATCTTCCAATCAAATAGATTATGCAACAGTTCACAGCAGGTGAACTTAGCCTCTCAGCCTGTTAATATGGTCAAGTGCCGTTTATACTGGAAATTGGGGTTCCGGATCTGAGCCAGGAGGAATGAGGCCTGGTTTGACCAGGTGGAGGACTGGTTCAGTGACTCGGCCTGAGGAACAAGCCAAGGCCTGTTCCCCAGAGCGGCTCAGGTTAGATGTCTTCTCACAGCTGCGGACGATATATAAACGAGTGCAGGGCTTTAAAATTAGAAGCCGTTTTGCTTAAATGCACCTGCGAAATACATACATCCCGCTAAGAGCAGTATCAGGAGGATGACAGTGTCCCACTTAAACCCCCAATATACAATAAGAGATTTCAGTGGTGTAAGGTGAAAATCGCAGACCCAGCCTGAGAAGACAGAGGCACCGGCTTTTGGACAGCGAGGTTAATTCCTCCCATCACTGTTCTGAATGCAGCACAGATAAAATGTCACGTAGATGCGAGACTATGAACAGCCTCATGCGAGCCTTACCTGATTGTAATGAGCCATATTTCCACATCTCCCATAATCATAGGCCATCAGCTTCCCATGATGCACAGCCTGGGGCAGGGAATTTAAAAAAAAAAAAAAAAAAAAAAAAAAAAAAAAAAAAAAAAAGATACATTACTGCTTCCTGTGATAGGCTCTCAACTCACTACAAAAGGTTTTGATGCACAAATCCTGAAATCTGGCCGTGACCCCACCCACACAATCTCTCACAGCAGATTGTTAAAACATAGCTGGTTCGCTTTCGTTAGTGCCTGTATTTACAGAAATAAGGGGGGGGGGGGGGGGGGAATTAGCTCGCTTAAAAGAATGATTTGTAGTTTCAGTTTTCCAATAAACAGGCATTTGTCGCGTCGCAAAGTAAAAGTGCATCAGTGTTGACGGCTTTCTTCAGGGGCCGCGTGAAATGGAGGCCTGTCCCCAGCTTGCTTCACAGCCGTGACGGCTCAGGCGAGGGGGAAAGGAGATCAAAGGCTCCCGTCTTGGGCTTTAGCGTGTGAGCGCTGAGGAGACGGAGCCCACAAGGCTGATTAATAAATTGGGCTGCAGCTGTGAGCTTAATCCCAGCAGTGCGCTCTGGAGGTGAGCAGTTTGGGCTGCCTCATTACAGCGATGTCTTACTTTGTCTTAAATCATACATTTTCTACCATTTCTGTCTCCTACTAAAAAGCCCCAGTATTTTCCCCTCCACATACAGATGCTCCTTGTTTAACAAGGGTACGATTTACGATAGCGACGCTCATTCAGTAGTCAACTTTGATTTTTAATCTGTTCCCAGGCCAGCATCCCGGATAGGAATATGCCGTACGATACTTTCTACCAACGCCGGGCGACAGCAGAATCCAGGAAGCTGCGCTTCCAGTCTCTGTAGCGACCGCGAGCGTAAACACCTCAGTGTTTACTGATGCATCGAATGGTGTTTTTTTTTTTCTTCCTGTGTTTAACCAAATAAACTCGTTTATTTACTTTTAAATTGCTGGTATTTAGTTGGTTATAGTAATAATTAATTTCTCATATTTGGTGACAGTAGGTATTTGATTATCATATTCATAGTCGACAATATTTTCCACTTACGAGTATGATGGGTTCATTGGAACTTAACCCCATCATCAGTCAAGGGGAACCTGTACGTATTAATTCTAGAACATATGCATAGTGGATTTGATTTAAAATGGCAGTGCTTAGGGCAAGGATACATGCACATGTAGGTCCTATAACTGGCTGCCCTTCCACGCATCCATTCGATCAGGCGAGATTTTGGTTTCCGGTACCTGCGACCAGTGGACCATGTTCTGTACAGACGTCCCAGCTGGGCAGTGGGTGGTGTACACAGGGATACGGGTCTGGAGAGTGGGACAAAAGTGAAGATTGGTAGCTTAGGGCATAATTGACATGCTTTTAGCTAAACATTCTCACATAGGCATCTAACGACCGCCATTTATAGGATAGAGAAAAAATGGTGTCTCTGTATCGTCGGAATCCACTCCCAATGAAAGACACAGAATCCTTGCAAGTACAGTCCAGATATGGAGACCAAATGCACAGTGCAATTAAGGAAAATGGTGTCAACCATGAGGATTATTGATAGAAAGACGGGCTGTACCATATTCAGGTTCTTCTCATCAAAACCACAAAGAACAAAGAAGATATTTCCACACAGGGCGGAAATGGGTTTCCGGCTACACAGCTTGGTGGCAAACCACTTGATAATCTCATTCTGTGGAAGAAAGTCCTTCCTTCCGAAAAAGTCCTGTGGATTAAGATGCGGGGTTTTAGTTTGCCAGTTCAACATAGGACCAAAATTGAATAACTGTGTCATAGCATCTGCTCCTAGCATTTCAAACCATCACCTTTTGGATTGGGTTTTTTGTTATTCTATGTTATTCTAATTAAAGTATTGTCACAGATTAATTCCCAAACAGGAGAAAAGCCTGTGGCCAACATTCAAGCCAACAAACAGCTGGTGGCACTCACCCAAATAAGGAAATCGGGGAAAATGGACAACTTGACCATTGGGCTTTGTGCATATTTCACTGTGGCTACTGGGGCCAGAGCGAAGAACATCTTGATTCTGCTCGCTAGTTCAGGCATGGTGGAAAATGCAATGAAGGCTAGGGAGAGGAAGAAAAAGGGGACACAAACATGAATCCAAGAACAACATACAACATCTGTCACACATTAGCAGTCTGGTATGGTCTTCTAGCAGTGTCTTGTCCAGGACGCAAAAAGATAATGGTCTGTTTTGGCTCTCTGGAAGTTCTTTGGCCCACTGATGAGCAAGAAGGCTAGAGCTGCTGGGATTATCATGTATCTAATTATTACATAGGTAAGTCTTACCAAGAGTGGTACCCTGGGAATGACCCACATAGAAGATCTGTTCCTGGCCAGTTGTCTTTATGATGAAATTCACCACTGCTGGAAGGTCCTTCTTGGCCATCTCATCATAGCTAAAAAATGAAAAAAAAACATGCACTTCCATTTAATTTCATCTATACTCGTTTACGCATTTCCATTTAGCTGATTAGTTGATTTGTAATTTTAAAATCGAAGAGCAGGACAGCCAAAACTCATCTCAATCCGTTTTTTTGTCGTTTTTGAGGCTTCTTTATCATACAGTATTGGAAATATCTAATCCAAATGATTGGGAACATCATTTAATCCAATGAAGAACTACCCCCCCCCCCCCATTTTGGAAATATGCTCTTCAATAATACCCCTACTCATAGCTGGTTATTTCAATAGAGCAGGTTAAGATTCTGCAGAAGGAGCACACTACCTGAACTTCCAGTACTCGTCCTGGTCTGGGCTGAGTCTGATGTGGCTTCTGGACCAGGTGTTCCCACGACTGTTCCCGATCCACACGTCATAACCAGCGTCGGCGAGGAAGAAGCCCAGGCTGTTATTGGGCAGGCTAGTCACCCAGTTACTCCCGGCTGCCAGCAGCCCATGCTGTAGGAAGACCACTGGGCGAGGGCCTGCCAAATGACAAAGACCCCGTCAGTGCCCTATGCCTAAGGCCAACCCAGCCATGAACCCATCTGCTATACCGTTTGACTATGTCCAGGCTCCATCAATTTTTTTAAAAAAAGGTTCCCAATTACATCTTCAACTTGGGTAAACTGCACTGTGCTCCACCACCACTGAGAATCCCATAAGAAAAGAAAAAAAAAAAAAAAAAAAAACTTCACCATGCTTGTGAAGGAGAGCTTTTTTGAGTGAATTAACGCCACCAGGGGGAGCACATTTACTGTGTGATGGCAACCTCAAGCTAGCAATCCTCAAGAGAGCTCCTCACTCTTTCGTTTTCTTTTTTTGGGACCCTTATCGCTGAGATCTGTCAGAAACAGGATGCGTTGGTCTTTTCAGTAGTACAAACAGTCCCATAGCTGATAGGATTGTTTTACTTCATACCAGCCATTCTTCCACAAGCGCCCCCCTCCCCCGACACGCATACACGCCACAGCCACCCAAACCCTACCTCGCAGAACGAGAAAAGCGAGACAGATTTTACACTTTATGTAACCGCTGGGGGAGTCAATCGTTCACTCCGTTGCAGAATGAATCACAAGTTCGTGTTGAGACATAATGGGTTTGAGGCCGTGACCCTCCCCCAGAAAGTCATACCCCCCCCCTTTAGGCTGCCTGTCAGTGCAGGATGTTGGGACCCCACAAAATCTCCACATTGACCGGTAAAAACCCATCAAAATCTCAGTGGATTGAGCACAAGCTTGACTGGATAAGCAGTTCATTAAAAATGTAAATGGAAGGATGATTGACACACAAGTCTTCCTTTACATGTGGAAATTAAGACAGTTACACATAAAACAGGATTAGACTGTACGAAGACGGTACCATGGCCACTCGCTGCATACTTTCACGTTTCGACGCAGCACCGAGAACGATGGGAATCGGAGGCGTGGAGTCACATGGCCGTAAGTCAGAGCTCTTCCCCGGCCGATCACCAGAAATCGATAGCTAACATCTGTAGCAAAGTTATGGAGCCCTTCGCTAGTCTGAGAAACCTCAGAATCAATCCCCCACAATTTAAGAGGGGGGGGGGGGTTAAAATGGGGCATGGCAGAATGAGATGCTGTTCCAGTGCCAAGCCCATTGCATGGAAGGTACTCACCAAGGAACATAACAGACACACACACACAAACGTATGACACCTAGTGAGGCACACAGCTTGAGAGGCGTATACTTATTTTATAGGAAATATGAATATATCATCGAGGTTTACTCGTCGCTTACACGGACTGTCCTGGGACACCCGACAACAGCACTGGAGGGGGGGGGGGCAAATAAATGACTTTCAAACAAAACCTTAGAGCCCAATGAGGTGTCTGTAATCTGCCTAATCTCAGCATTCCCAGTATCCACTCTGAGCTCGATTTACATTTTGAGCAAACGTGTTTTTTAAAGCTCGGTAAGGTCAGCTGAAGTGCACAGCATTTATCTCCTCATTAATTTAATGAGATTGGGGGGGGGGGAAGAAAAAAAAAAATTTAAAAATAAAAACGAAAACAGCATAAGGCCAACATTAGCCAGAGGGCTGTGAATCCACCTACACAGCGATTTGTATCGGCAGAATGTATTCATATTCAGCATTACACTAAGCGTTACAGTGGGGGGGGGGGGGATTTACAGACACCGAATTTGTTTTGCTCTGTACGGGTTGTGCCGACGGGATTATGTGTGCTCTGGAAATCACACCACACCTCTCATCAATGAGACATGGGGGGGCAGCGACAGCGAGGAAACTGCACACCAGTAGACCAGAGCCATGAGGGGAGCCCGTAAGTCTCGGGGCAGGGACACCAGCCCCCCCTCATGGGGAGGCCGGCCACACATTTACAGGCAGCAGCTCAGGGCAATTCTACTAATTTTTTTTTTTTTTAAGGTGGGAGGGGCATAAGAGAGACCATAATTCACAGTGGCCAAACCTATTAGCTAACGACATAATTTCAGTTGAGTGACAGGGGATGGGGTCCTGAGCAAGCCAATCAGATTTCAGCTGCCCCTGAGGCCCCGCCCCTGTCTGTCAGATCTTCATCTACATCTCAGGACCTCCCTCTCTGTGGCGAGAACAGTGATTAATGTGCCATTAGGATGGCGGGGGCTCGTGGGCGGACTCCTTATGGTGTGACAGAATGCTGCCTTCGCCTCCACACCCCAATTGTACAAACGGTATTCTTTCAGAAGGGATGGCTGAGGAGGGGCAGGCTGATTGCGATTGGGGAGTTTGGGGGGGGGTGGTGGCGGCACTCAGGCTGCCGCAATAAACTCAACAGGCCGCATTTTGCCACATGGGTGGGGCTTATTAAGAAGAGTTAAATAATTACAGCCCATATCTGGTAAAAAAGTTTGTCTGTTGGCCCACCTAAAAAACAGCAAGAGGAAGAAAAAAAACAAACAAAGGCAGTTTTGTTTAATATTTCACTGCTCCTTTTCCCTCTTGTAAATTCATCAGTTCTCAACTCTTAAAACTAGCGGCGGGTCGCATTCGGAGAAGGCCCGGACACCTTCAGCACGTGTTATTTTTCCTGTGCGGACTGCGGTTCAGGCTGTACCTTTTTCCACACTTCCTCTTATTCAAAAGGCCGTCGCTAAAACGAACACAATGCGCCCAATCTAAATGCTCAAAGGCGAGGCCTTAACACAGGCTGCATTATTTACGCCAACAGGTGGATGGAACGATGCCCTGTTTCGAGCTGTTCCCTTTGGGAGGTTCACACACCGGGCCCTCGCTCACCAGCTGTAAATATTTCATTCGACAGACGGAGGAGGATGCCACGATGCCAGACAGAAGTGCAAGCCCTGACCGCTGAGGTAAGGCATGCTATTGACTTGCTTTAACAGATTCAAACTAAAACCACAGCCGGCGCCGTCCCAATCCCGGCCAGATGACGTCGGCTATCATTTGCCGGCTACAATAATAAAAAAAAAATCCTACTCTAAGATTAAAGTTTAGACAACAGGGCTGGGGACACACTCCGAGGATGAAACCTGTGCCATTCGAACCAACCAAGGGACTCAAACCAACAACCTTCAGGCCAGTAACCACTTAAACCAAAACAACTGTGTGCTGTTCAGTTGCTTCCAAGACGCTATCTGGACCGTTACTTTGACTTTAACAGAAGGGACAGTCGAATCCTCACAGAAATTCAGACAGAACTCAAGTAATGTGTTCCGCTGCAGACATGACTAAAAATGAATCCCACCCTATTTATCATGAAAATCAGTTAAACTGTGTTAGAAGACAGACATCAAATAAGCATAACAATCTGACCTCAC
>JAODJU010000041.1:9844222-9857445 GCA_026776725.1 Gnathonemus echidnorhynchus
GTAGGGGGTAATCTTATCCTCAAAGGGCCAGTGTGTATGCAGGTTTTTGGGGTAACCTTTAGGTCAGCTGTTCAAACTCATGTGTGAGGACTCTTCAACCAGCCAGTCCTAATTAGTAATCTCATTAGGGGATTGCAGCAAAAACCAAAATAAATAGCAGCCCTTTCTGGATAAGGCTGCCCACCCCCGCTATAGCCTATACATAATTGTGTATCGTACAGAACATAAAGATGTCAATGAACATGTTTAAAATGTCAATTTCTAATAATTTTCTTCCATTTCATAAATAGCAGCAGAATGGCTTTCTTGTCGTTTACTTTGAAAGTACAGAAACGTTCACAGGCCGATGGGGAGGATCCTTTATCTGTATATACTGTTGACACCGAAACCAAGTTCACATACCACTCATGATGCATTCTGTCCATTTTTCTTTAACATTGTCACCTCTTAATGAATTCTCACATGATCGTGCCTGGTTTTGTGCTCTTAGCATCCATTTCTATTTACATTCGTGTGTGTAACGTGTGTTTTTATCCAAGGCATCCAATTGAACATACAACCGAGACCGGGATTCGAACCGGCGACCTTCCGGTCACAGCCATAGAATTGTGACCCTCCGAGTCATTACAGTACAGTACTGCCAAAGTCACAAAAACAAATTGCTTCAAAAAGAATTAATTCTTTTTGCAAGTGATTGGTTGTGAGCTCAAGGCACGATTGACAGTTCAGAGAGGGAAAGGGAACGTACCACGTGATCACCGCAAGGCAGCAGGACCCGTAACGTGCATGACTCATGCAAAATTTTCATAACTCCTTTTCCATAACTCGTTTTTACTACTAACCTTTTAGTTAGCAAGTCCCACATTATGCAAGTCACATATTATGTAACCAGAGGTATGCCCGTGTATAAATATACATGTATATTTTGGGAAACGACTCTTTTCTATGTTGAACACAACATATTAAGCCTCGTGTCACATGAGACCTTTATATTGAAGCCTTTTATCACCGATTTTTGAGGCATTTTGGAGGGGGGGGGGGCAGCTCAATGACTCACAGATGACGAGTAATTAAGTCTCAAAATGTACAAAAGATTAAGATGAGGAGCGAGAAAAATTAGCCAAAGGGCTGGGTGATGCAAGGGAAGCATTTCCCAAAATAAAACTTTTAAAGGACACAGCCTCTTTTCAGGTCAGCAAGTCTGGCAGAGACAGGGAAACCAGACAGTGGAACGACGAAAACTCAGCCTCACCTGTACAGTACAGCTTCCCTACTAATGGTACCACCTTAAAAATATATATTAATATACGAGCTATACATGGTACTGTATGTGTTACTGTATTTGAGTACTGCGTAAATTTAATGCACGTGACGTGTGTAGTACCCTGACCTAAGGGAAAGAATGCTGTTTGGCATCTGCCACACACCTAGAATATACAGAAATGACAAAGAATCTTGAAGGTGAGGCCTTCTCCTATACCATGTCCTACTAGACCATGATCACTAGCGTACATGCTGGCCCTAACCCAACACAATCGGCAAAGACTTTAAAGGAAATTTTTGAAAGAGGCAATACAGAGGATCAGCAGCAATCTGGAGGACGTGCACGACGGCCTCTGTGTGGGCCTGCGGCTAGCCCCTTACTCACCTTCCACCGGCTTGCTCTTCACACCATGGGGGATCCTGTTGACGCTCAGGATGTAGCCATCTTCGGTGATCACCTTGTGCTCCTCTGCCGGGTAGCCCCAAAAAGATATGAGCTCACTCTGCAGGGGGGTGGGTGGAGACAGGAAATGCTGCCATGATCCTTCTGAAGACTGAGCCGAGTGACACTGCTGGCAAAATGAGGATGGGGATCCGTTTTCCCACCATCCAACCAGCACCAGCGCACTGACCGAGAGACCCAATCATCTGAGGAAATACAGTGGCAGGTAGAAGTCGATCCCAGCCAATCAGGTTCAAGGTAAATCCCAAGGGGCAGAAAAGCACAAATATCAAAGGGGCTTATCATTAGGACATATCCTCTATCTATGTTCATGGCTTCAGCTGAGTGTTATTTGTACATCTGCTCGTGTTCTTCTAACGTAAAAGGCAATTATCAACACCATCCACCTGAATCACAAGCAGCAATACAGCTAATGTCATAAACACATATACCCAAAAACAACTAGCGTTGCTTCTGCCAATGTTCACCCACAAAATCATTAACAGCTTGCCGTTTCTAGAATCCAATTCCTTCAGAGCGTACAGTCGCACCGCTCCAGTCCCAGATATGATATAAATTCTAATCAGAAACTTCAAAGGAAACGCGTGAGCTTGTTGGATCCAGGCTTGCCATTGCAATCTATCCATGCATAATTAAAGGCGCCGCAATCTCCCACTCCCCGCGGGTCTCTGCTGGCTTGTTTTATTCTCAGCCACTTAAGGATAAGCCCAATGCCGGTTTCTCAGTCTCATCTGAATGGCCGAGGGAAGACTCGAATACATTAATGTTACACAACCTCACTGCGAGGATCTCAGCGGACCTGCATGGAGCAGAATTCACAGTTCGGAGACAGATAAGCAATCCTTGTATATGTGCATGCAAATTAGAAGAGTGTTTTTTTTTTTTTTTTTCTGTGGCATTGTTCAATCTATTATTTATCAGCAGAGTATTCAAGATTTTTGGGAGGAAGGAAAAATTAAACAGTAAGAGAAACAATGCCAGATGGAGGCAGAGACAAGACCGCGATAAGAAATGGCCCAATAGCTCACAGGAACCTTGGAGCAGACCAAGATTATCGTTCGTGCCTCCCCCAAAAATCGGCATGTGAAAACATTCACACCCTATGTACGCAAATGTGTTGGAATTAGAACAGTCAGATAATAAAATGAAAGAATAAAACATACTAACATTAGATAACATCTATAAAACCCATAACCCATTAAATAAATAGTTACTTTGTAAAAACCAAGCAATTTAATATGCATTTGTTTAAAAATGCTTTCAGATTGAAACAGGCCTCAAAATTCAAGTCATTTCCTTACTGGGTTAATTATTAAACTTTTTCTTTTTCCAATAGTCATGCAGTTCATTTCCTCACCCTATGGTGTGTCATGGGATAGAGGACAAAGAGTGAGATGTGGGCCAGAAAAGAAGAACTGCCCACGCAGATTCATGTTCCAAATGCCGTCCCAATTACAAAACCCTACAGCACAGGCCCAGGGTTGAGGCAAGCAGGGAATTAAACAGGAATCACCTTTCAAAGACGGAGCCAATTTGAAAATGAAGGGCAGCACAGATTCAATAGTAGGGGTTTATATGTATTGTAAGCTTCGCCTCGATTCAACTTGATTTTGCAAGGCAGAGATTCGATATCTGGCGATACTTGAAACGTTGCTGTGATGCCATTTGATTCAGATTATATATATATATAAAATCAATATTTTCAATACAGTGAAACATAAGCTGATTTTAGTGGAATGTATTTGAATTTAAAAAGATATAACGATAAACGTTTATGTTTTTACGTGAACAGAATGTTGAAAAAAAACTATACGTCGCAAAAAAGCAGAAATTGTCTGCATAAGACATATTCCACCTTGTATTTTAACAAAAAAATATTTGTGGATTGGCATCTCTTACTCTCTCAAAACGTAGGAACATATAGGTGCACTGAACTACATAAAACACTATAATGTAATGCTCTGTACTGAGTCTCTAGACAGCTTTGTGTGAGAGATTTTCACAGATTTTTTTTTCTAGACAGCGTTTTGGCATGTCGCTATGGTTTAATGGTATGAATCAATATTTGTTAATTGAATATATATTGTGGCCTTAACCTTAATGAATTGTTATACATATCGACAGTGTCTGCTCATAAGTTTGTCATTCCTGCAATCTGACTACCACTTTCTAACCTTACTTACAATGTTCATGTTGACTTCTGGGTCCACGGTGTTTTTCAATAATGTCGGCTTACACTGGACTGCCCCTTGTATGAGAAGGACCGCGAATGGCAGTAACCAGGCCATCTCAGCTCTGCAAGGCATCAGAAACAACATTACTGCGATTCCTGCAAAAGCAGTTCCATTGCAAACAGGAGCAAATAAAAATCCACCCATCCATTCCTGCAAACGTGAACAGACCCTGAGGTGAGGCGACAGAGAGCCTTGAGGCATTCCCAGGATACTATGATGTGCATTTTATTGATCATTTACATTTCACTGGCAATGTGCAGAAGCAACTATAAACTTACCTATAATAAGCACATTAAACCAGAGATAATGTAGATATGTAAACTAGTTAATACAGCAGCAGGAATACGGTCAGCCATAATTATCAAAATTAAATTTTCAGCTAAATTGTTGATTCAAACAGCATGATCTAAATAATTTCCGAAGGTAAAGCTGAACCATTGGTAATATGACAATTATCTTCAGTCACAATATACAGGGGTCACAGAAAAGTTCTATAGCTCATATTTAAAAAGCAATATACAACGTACGTTTACATATGTTAATTTAACGTTGCGACACACAATAGACTGTTCGTAATAGACTACAAAACTAATAATTATTTCAGGTACTTCAAATTCAACCATCGTTGAATCGTTATCGTACAAGTTACTAGCCATTCTGTCGGAATTCTATGGCAGTTAATTAAATTGTTTTTTATTAATTACCCATTAGTACAAGACGCTCGTTACTAGGGAGGCCAAAGTAAACACTCTGACTACACAGAAATAGCCTAGTAATTATAATAACAGACATAACATCTCGGGAGGAAAGTAAAGTCGGGTTCTGGTACCTTTGATGCAGAAGCGTAATTAAAATAAACACATAAACATGCACGTATTACCTAAAAAAAAAACAATAAAATAAGCAAAGTCGGAAGCAGTTTTTCGGCGTGACAACCACAGCCGCCTCCGTTTGCTGGTCCGACTTTCATTTATCGCCCAGCCACAGGAACAAGCCGGGTGACGTGTGTGTCACGTGATGCGGAGGGCCCCCGCCCACCCACCGGCGCGTGGTCGCCGTGTGCTGGCCTTCTGTAACCGGGAGCAGCAGAGCGTCTGCGGAGTGATGTGTGTTTGTTAGAGAAGAATACGAAAGAAGCCAGATCGCTTGTTATTCCTTAGCCGTGCTGCAGAATACAAGTCATAGAAACAATCACCATGTGAAGCATTAACTTGTCGTAATCCAAAGTCTAATACTAAGTTTGACAATTTAAATACACGGTGTCAGAATAGAATGCAATTAAACAGTTACGATCCAATTAAAATTAGCATTAAGATCGGCAATTCAGCTAACCTGGAAATTTGATTCAACATATTGCTAGACAGAGATTAAATTGACACTTGACAGCCACTGGTCTAATTTCTTTAAACACAGGAATGTTTTTTGTTGGCCAACAATAAGAATACTGTTCTGTAAGAAAATTAGGTCAAAGTGCCTTTGGAGCCGGTACGAAGCCGGTATTGTCTATCACAGTTTTATTATTAATAACGTTAATAAACGTTGTTTCCAACTACAGATATGTCACGAGTGCTTGTAGTCGGCGCAGGTCTCACGGGCAGTTTGTGTGCTTGTCTTTTGCGAAGAGAAATGCTAAGTAAAGTGCAAATTACTGTCTGGGAAAAATGTCACGGAGCAGGTCAGTTTAAGAGCTGGGTGGTTATATTATAGCTGTGTGCTGCTCATGATCTTTATGTAAGTTTCACAAGCTTTTGCTATATTCACAACATTTCTACCGTTTCACGTTGCAAAGATCTGTAAGTACTTGAGGGAAAATCATATTAAATTTACCTGAGCTGTGTCGTGTTCACTCGCACCTGTTTCATAAAGCCACACCTTATTGCAATTTCTCTGATATTCTTGACAAAGAATTCTTTAATGCTATAGTTATGATGATATGGTCTTGCATAATTAACCCTTGTGAGAATGTTATCTATATTTTTCTAATATTTGTAAGATAACCAATTTATTCAGAATTTTGTGTCAAATAACATCTGGTAGGTGTGAATTGCAAGTTAGACTTGGTGCTTTTATGAAGGGAAAAAAAAACAGACAGTTAGGATATCCACCATACCTTTAAATGATATGCAACTATCAAATAAACGCATCTTTTATTAATTTATGCAGTTCGTTCATACATCGAAGGATTATACATCTCGCCTAGAGTCTGGCTCTGAAGGAGGTGATATTCTTATTACAGGGGGAAGGATGTGTACCAGTAACAGCCCCGACGACCCCAACTGCACAGCTGATCTTGGAGCGCAGTACGTAACAGCCACGCCATATCACAGCGAAACACATGGAAGGTATTTAACTAAAGAATATATCTTACTTAAATCAAATGGTCAGGGACCATGGCAAATGTTCTGGCTCGTCATAACTGGGATCTGTTTATATAAAACACAGTGTTGGGGAGGTTATTCACAAAGGAATCCGTTACAGACAGTTCAGGTCCAGAAAGTAGAAATCCAGACCTAGGTTTTGTTTCAGCCAACCATGTGTGTACTCTGTGACTCTATACTCATCTGTCTGTAATGGAATACTTTCGTGAGTAACTTCCCCAACACTGGTGAAAAATAGATGTACGATATGTATCTGAATTAAAAAGTTCTTATAAAAATATCCTACGAAGGTAAAGGCTAGATTGTGTAATGGCTATATGAAGTGCTCTCTCACTGCCTGTTTAGGTCATGTAACCGAAAAGCATTTTATTTTGTGTTTGTTGCTGACAGAGGCACCGTGAAATCGTGTTACCACGTGCCTCTTCAGAGCCCAGAATACACTGCTGAGAGTACCACTTTAGTCTATAAAGAGTGTCCAAACGTAATCTGTACTTTTTACTCATATTTTATTAAGGTTTTTGGCAAGGAGCCAAAGGTGTCCAATTCTATTCTTTTTGGACTGTGAGTGCTGGCTATTGTGCTGGGTTAATTGTTCGATTACTTAATTATACGAACTATTTATACAAACAGTTTTCTGTTTTCCCCAAAATACAGCCCTTAATAGAGTTTTTTCCCCAATTACAGGATAGAATAGATGTAATTCCAGATGTGTAGCATAAAAATCATGCGTATCACTGTGATGGAGCTCATTAAATGGTTGGGGCTTGAGGTTGGTGTAAAAGCCTGCCTGTACACAGCCCTTCAGGAACTGAGTTTGACACCACTGCCTTAAGCTGTCTTCAGCTTCTGGTTCTGTTTCACCACCATATTTCCTCAGTTTGACAATAACTAGAGTCATATGGAGAATGAGATTCCCCCCCCCCCACTCCCCAAGAAGAACATATGCCTTCAACTTGCTGGAGTTTAGCATTTTACAAAGTAATGGACGAAAGTAATTTCAGAGGCCGCGAAATGCTTCATGCCTGCATTGTATTTGTATTGTAACTAGGTCAGCATGGCTTGTATTAAACCGGAATCCCAAAGGTAAATCAGTGCTCTTTTTTGTGCGAATGTGACCACATGTGCCCCAGCTCCAAACTCTTCTTTGCCTGACTTTCTATTTTAGTTATAAATGATCTGTATAAAGTGTGAGTTTTAACAGAAAAAGCAAAAAGAGGGAAGAGCATTTCTATATAAAGTTAGTTGCAAAATTCAGCCAATGTAATATAGTGGAAAGAGGAAGATCAGGAAAAATGCATTATCATTTCCTATTATTAGATGTTATGGGCTAAAATGTTTTATCTGCCCAAAATGTGATCTTTGGAATATATTTGTTGGATGTAACATTTTGGAAGATGTTTTTCTGGAAGAAGCAAAGTTTTTCCATGTCAAAGTCTGCCAAGTTATACTGTAGATTGCATAAAAAGGAGGACAGTCTTACTACATTAACAACCTTATTAATCTTTTTTTTTAAAACTTAATGTGCAAAAATAACCTCTTAGAGATTAGGCATATAGCATGCACTCTATCTGATTTTCACTCATATGGTAACATTAATTTCTGAGTGCCGGAACCTGAATTTCGGCGTTGCGGAACATGTCCTATTTAATTTATGTTCCTCAGTTTGTGGGCAAAACATCAAATAGTTTTAATGACGGCGATGATGGTTATAGTATATTACCCCAGTTACCGCAGTATCTCCCAAGAATTTCCCTTTCATTTTTCTTTCTGTACTTCTCTGGGAATCGTGGCGTATCAAAGCAGTTTATCTGAGTCTTCATCTCCTCTCTAGCTGAACAAGGGGTCATGTGACACGTTAGCATCGACGTCCTCGTATGAAGTTGGCCTTGGATCCCTTCGTGTTGTTCATTTCATCCTCTTGGATTGGGAGGTGTGTGTGTTTGTGTGTGTGTGTGTGTGTGTTTGTGTGTGTGTGTGTGTGTGTGTGTTTTTTCCTCATCCCTGATCTTTAATGGGAGATTAAGATGGGAGTCTCTTGTCAGTAATGGCCATTTCTAGGGGATTAGTTGGACATTTTGGGCCCCGTGACAAAGGCCCCCCCCATACATTATGTAATTTTACGTATTCAGCGGGCCCCTGTAAAGTGCTGGCCCCCCTGAATCTGTCAGGTTATCCATGCCCCTCCGACACCCCTGGCCATTTCATCTGTCTTCACCTCCCACCCCCCACCCTTTGACTTTTAGCCGAATCCCAAGTCGGCCATGTCTCTGCAAGGGCCCATCCTACCCAGCCGCAGAAGCGGGGGGGGCGCGGCTGGGCAGGAACAGACTGTCTTCTGAGTGGCGCCGAGTGCTTTTTTAGCGGCAGAGATTATGGGGTGGAGGAATGGGGGGGGGGGTGGTCGGTGGGCCTGTTTTTTTGATTGCAATTCTTTTTGAGTATCAGCTTCTACGCAGAGCTGTCATCACACGACATTTTAAGAGCGCTGGTGGCCCCCGTGGAAGGCATGGCGATGACAGAAGAAGGGATACGTCACTTCGTCACCCCGAAGGGAGCCTCCTCTGTCGTCAAGCATTACCTGAGGGAGTCAGGTACCTCCAGGGCCCTTGGGGCGCGAGCCGCCGCTCTGACTCACCCACCTCACGCTTGGCGGGGAAGGAAGCGGGGTTTTCCGGCCTGCGCTGACCTCACACGGCTCCCCTCTACCCTTATTTGCTCATGCAGTTAAGCAGACTCTTTGTGTATAAGTCAATGAAAACTGTCACAGAGGCCGCTTACGCACAGTTTCCCATGTGTTTATCCACATGTTTATCCAGTTCCGGTGATATTTTAAACAGTTCAACAGTATGCAGTCATTTTTATGTTGTTCACAGTTATAAATAATTGTGGCTGTGTGAAGGTTAGGGCTCTCTGCCCATGGTCAGAAGGTTGTTGGTTCCAATCCCAGGGTCGGTGGACTGATGCTCGCATTGGGTCCTTGAGTAAGGCTCTTCACCCCTAGTTGCTGCATGGTGGCTGACCCTGTGCTATGACCACCTATAAGCAGATATGTCTGTATAGGGGCGGAGTTTGTTTTTTTTGTCTGGATTACTGGTCACATGCCCGTTTTGGTGCCAGTTATGTGCACGATAAGACAGGACCTACGTGCCACCTTGCGGTGTCCTGCTGTTAGCTGGAGTAGCAAGATGTTCTCTGTGTGATCCCAACTTCTCCCTCCTCTTCCTCCTGTCTTCCCTTCTTCCTTCCCCGGCCTGTCCCCCTGTCATCCCACCGTGTCCCACACAGGAGCTGAGGTGTTCTTCAGTCGCCAAGTCACCCATGTCCAGCGGAAGGGGCCAGGCTGGGAGGTGTGCGTGAAGGGTGGGCAGGCGGAGAGCTTTGACGCCGTGGTCCTCACAGTACCCGTCCCTCAGATCCTCCAGCTGCGGGGCGACGTGCCGTCCTGTAAGTCCCCCCCGCCCTGAGGCAGGCATTGTTAGCTGTAGCTCGGGGCTGTTATGGTGCTGGCAGCATGGACCGTTGGCACTCAGGTGTGCTGTTGCCATGGCGCAGCCCCCAGCTTCACACTAACACGTTCATAAAAGGGTTACGCCCTTTGTGCAGTGCAGTTATAATGCAGCACAGCGTCACATGACCTGATCTCTGAAAGCATTACTCAGTCTCGATGAGACTCATAGGGTAATGAATAAGTCCAGGGCTTCTCCTTTCTTCAAAAACTCTTAAAATAAATGTGCAAATTGTTTAAATATGAATACAAAAATCTATCTCCATTCTATAGAGAGCCATTACTCTGATGAGACTACCCTGGCGTCTCAATGACAGACTTTTCAAGAACCATCCGGTTAATTAAACAGGCGTGTTTGCTGTTTTGCTGCAGATACAAACTTTCTTCGGGTCACCAGGCCTGCTTGTTTATCCGTTTGTAAATTGTTTTTATTTGAGCAGCATACCTTTCTGTAACAGGGTGTCCAAGAAGGGCCCAGAAAGATTCCGAAATCATGACAGGATTTACTGAATATTTAAATAGGGGGTCACTGTTAGTGGACATGGTTCCGTCTGTGATGTCAGAGTGGAACCTTCCGGTCACAAGCATAGATATTCTGACAAACGTGACATTCTGTCTCTTAGAGTAAATAAAAGTGAGCGTTAGGTAGGTGGGGAATGGAAATGTGCCCCAGGACAGCTTTACACTGTGTATAGCCACGGTCTATTCATCTTACAATAAACTGCGGCTTCACTTCAATTAATAAAAGCAAGTATGTTTTATTATATATTAATAAAATGTCATTCTGTCTACTGGCGCACAGTTTATTTTCAGACGTTCTAAAACATCTGGCGTAAAAAAATATATATAGAAATATTTTTTTGCAGGAAACATTTGCTTGGATGGACTTGACAGTCTTTGGTGATAGATAAGGTCGTAATTAAACAGCGCTTTCCATCTGTTCCCAAATGGTTTCATGCAGGGAAAATAGCTGTAGTTATGGGTCCTGAGGTCTGTTTCATATTTTGATTTGGGGATTTTTGTCTGCACCATGTGAAATATGACATGTCAATAGGGGGGGGGGGGGGGGTCTTGTGTATAGTGCCTTTTAAAGGAAAATGCAACAACTGATTGAAATCAACTGCTACTATTATTACTGTTACTAACAGCAATAACAAAGGTCTGTGGTTTCTTGGCACAGCCCAGTTATGATTGTGTATGATTGCGTGTGTGTATGATTCTGTGTGCGCCCTGTGATGGATCGGCTTCCTGTTTAGGGTGTACCTCTGCATTTCTCCCAGCGATGCTTGGGATAGGCTCCAGGTAACCATGTGACCCGGACCAGCGAACGCGGTTGGACAATGGACGATGATAGAGTAACGATCAGAATAATTAGTTGTAGCTTACACAAGCTCCAACTGAGCTGGATCCCACAGCACAAAAAAGCGACCATTGCAAGAGTGCTTTGTGAACTTTATTGGTCTTAAGCAGGTCTTCAAGACACTTATAGATCAAAGACCATAGGAAGACCGTGCAACTAGTATGTGTCCCAGGCCCATATTAGTTAGAAGCTTTCCCATTCAGCCCCGTCTCCCTTCAGACCTTGTGGGGTGAGTCACTCTGATGATACCTTCTGAAATATTTCCAATAGCTTTGATTAATCTCTCCTTCGCATTCATTACTTCTGACCTATATTTGGAAATCGGAGGTTAGTGTCTGGGCTAAAGCATGCAGCCGCCTTTCCGTACGATCCGTGAGCGGCCTTTGATGCTGACTGTAAGCCGTGTCTATTTCCAAAGCGCTGAACCCTTTTGCCTAAAGGATTTCGTAAGGGTTGGTCTACGGTGGTGTTTGGCTGGCAGTCTGCGTGTCTCTTTAGCGGAAGCTAAACAATGACCGGTTGAGGTCTTGAAGATGGTGACGGCTTTGAATTTTGATCGATGTCTTGATCGAGTTTAAAGCAAGAGTGTCCCCTTAGCTTGGGCTAACGGCAGAGCAATCAGAATCAGGTGGTCCACGTCCCCTACGCTAAATATTCCAAATGTTCTCCACTTAAGACTAAATTGGTCAGTTAACTGGTCTCTAGCTGCCTACACCCGCTCGCTGCAAATACCTCACGTTGTCACCTGGATTGGCTGAATGATGCTGCAAGCTGAATGCAAAGATTTTTTTATTGTATTACGCAAGTTCCAAAGGACAGATATGGAAATTACACTGTAAGGCCTCGACCTCCGACCTCACTAGCCCCCACCCCCCACCCAGGCACACACAGTTTCTGGAAAACTTGAATAATTCAAGAAACGGTAAGACTGGCATAACTCAAAATAAATATTATATTTAAATTTAAATGACAAAAAAGGAAGAGGATCTAAAAATCTAGAATCCAAGAAAGGTCCTTTTCATCTTTGCCATAAGGATAATCTGAGAAAAGGAAGCACTACAAACTCCATTTGGGAGAGGGGGCCGCTGTTTTCACTTTCGCCTGGTGAGGTTACCCTAAGACCCCGTGATCCTCAGGGCAGCGAAGCAAGCGGATGAGTCAGGGCTGAAAAGGAGGGAAGAAGGAAAAACAGGCCGGTTGTTTCCTTTACCACACGGATGACAAGTACTCTGGCTGAGAGCCAGCCTGTGGAGTCCTGAACGAGGGAGAAGAGATTCAGTGATTTATAGCGAACAAAATCCAGGTTTTACCAGAGGTAAAAGACAGTGCGGTACAAGGAAACATAATGCGAACAATTGGGGGTGCTTAATTTTTACCACATAATGTCGCCAAAAACAGTGTATTTGAAAGGAGCAGAGACTGCTGAAGGCTGTTCAGAAATGGGCCCAAATTTCTTTTGTGTATTTTCGCAGAGGTGACACTGGAGATTGAAATCTCGGAGACTTCCTGTGGCGATCACATCCGTGGATTTGAGGGATCGCTTACTTCCGCTGCTTTGTCTGTCGTTTGCTTTACAGACCATTGACGGTGGTAAATTGTACTTGGCTAAAAGGCTAAAGGCTAACATTACGGAGTGCCAGACAAGGCCCAAACCTTTAGGCATGTGTTGAGTACGCACGAGGAGAATTCATCTTTTTCGTGAGCTCCTGGGTGTCTTTACCTCATCACTGTTCATGCCATGTATAAATAACGCGTGGTCTTTCGTTATGGCTGCCGTAAGGATCGCTAAAGGCGTTCATCATGTTTGTCGCTATGCAAAATTCTTAGTCATAGCTACCTCTTCATTCCCACTGCCTGTTAGCTGTGAACCCCCCCCCAAAAAAGTGTGAGCGAATCCCGTACCTCCCCCCGTCTCTTGAGAAAGGGGTGCATTATCCATGGAAACCGAGTGGCCCGCGCTTCAAAGTCACCTTCCGAGGCGGTGGTGGTGGCGGTTGGGGGGAGTTTGGTGGGGGGGGTT
>JAODJU010000041.1:9857545-9868550 GCA_026776725.1 Gnathonemus echidnorhynchus
GGAGGGGGGGGGGGATGGGTGACATTGTTTGCTTTGGAGATTCCGGCTCAGGCACAGTGCCACTTTTTCCTGGCCATATGTTTAGATTCTGATACATGACTAATTCAACCCCCGCTCCTGTCATTCAGGGCTCTCAGATAAGCAGCTTACATCTGGGTGGGGGGGGGGGGGGAAGAGAGGAGGGCGTTAAAAGGTGGAACGCATTGATTAGTTTTAATATTGTTGGATGACTATGCCAGTTATCATGGCAGAGAGGTGGGGGTTAGGCATGATCCAACTTGTGCTGGCGCACGTTTAGAAAGTTGCTCTCTGAGCACTTTTCCCGAAAAATATTGAGCTTGTGACCGTGGTCGTCATCAGCGGTTCAATTAGGCCGTCACAGTTTTTATACATGCGATTTAAACAAAGAAAAAATGCTGCAATACTGTGTCGAGATCTCATCCCTTTGCCAAGAACAATTTGTGTCTTGTGAATTTTATATCATCTCTTCGTTAAGAGTAACACTAACAGCTGGAGAAGCTGACGACTTTTGCTCTGATTTCCTAATTAGCGAGAACTCCATCAGAAGAGCTTTTTTTAGACCCATGGGTTTTTATGACAGGAGGACGCCTCAATGTGGAGAGGTTCTGTTATCCATTAGTGTCGCGTTGGGGGAAAAAAACTGGTGGTATGTTGGGCCATCATATTGATTAATTATTCTGTGTTTCCCATTTAATGTTCTGGAATTCTGGTATCTTAAGGAGTGGCATGGATCCGTGCATTACCAGTAAGAGTTCAGTACAGCAGAGTAATCAGAAACATAGCTGTAGGTTCATTCAGGAGGCGACTGAACGAGTCTGCGGCCGGAGTCAAGGTGGAAGTGGTGACACGCAGTGACAGATCTGGCCAGTGGGGGGCAGCAGATAGGTGTTAGGAGGTCCCAGTTACACATGCAAGAGTATGCAATCTGGAAATAATTTGAGCAGAATCAAGCTGCAGAAAGAAGAAGAAGAAAAAAAAAAACTGCACGCTTCACACTTCCGCTTTTTTATGGGAGTTCTTCAAAATTCACGAAAGTATGCAGCGTGCCACGCCGGGAGATTTTGTTGCCGCGTCGATTGTCGCCGGATCTTTTTCGGAGACGCCTGCCTGTGGAATCGGCATGGGGTGGGTTCAGGTGTAACTGCCGGGGACGGGCGGCAGGACAGGCTGAAGGCTGAAACTGTGACAGATCGTGGTTAATTGATCCAAAGTACCAAAAAAAAGTTACACTCAAACAAACCACCTGCGTTCTGTGAAAGACCTACTTCAAGGAATCAACTTTAATTGCCGCTGTGATGGGTTTTGGGTGTTTTGCACAACTAACCAGTAAAAAGATAAAGGAAAGTATTTAAATTTAGCCCCTATGTTAAATTTGGGTATAGAAGATAATCACTAATGTAGAAAGGCTTCACATCATCAACAAAATAAAAACGTTTTATCTTCTATACCCACTGTGTATATAGTGCCCGGTTAGCTAGCTCCCAGAGGTAGTTCACCTGCCCTTCCTCTGGCCCTCCTACACCATACGGTCTCTGGTTTAGACATCTATCCATCTGGAGCTGTGAGCTTCCCCTGTGAAATGTTTTCAACACCTGAAGCGGAACCTGCACGCACTTTGAACGAACTTTTCACGAAAGAGTGCCAATGCACCAGCGGTCTCTCTTTTTTTTTTTTGTAAATTTTCGACCGCTATTTCGCTCTGTCACTTCCTTCGTCAAACCCCACAAAAGTAGGTCTTGCCGTTTTTGCGCCACCCCACTCCTGTGAGCCACCTGAAACTCCATAAATGCTAATATCCTTCGGTCTGATTGCGAGGTCGACTCCGCACGATAAGAATGTGCTACCGAGGATGCGAGCCAACATCTACTCAGTAAAGCTGCAGTGTTTTACTTCATCGTGTATTTCATAAATCTTATGCAACACATTTCCCCTCCCCCTTTTGGCCCGATCCTGCCAAATGGAGTCAGTGTGGATTTATCAGTTCTCTGAATGGGCTTTTTTATTCTGGTCAGGCCTTCAGAACTTCCTTGAAAGAATGTCCGTTGAGATCACGCTCATTTTTCCCCTAGCATTTCCAATGTCCAGCTCTTTGTAGTGGAGTAACTCTTAAAAGATCCAACTGTGCTTTCTGTGAATTCATTAAGATAGCAAAATAATGTTAAGGGGCTACACAGATAAGCACAGTACTGATTTATCTGTAGACCTGGTTATTACTGTAATGCTTAACACCATTTGTCATTTAGTACTGAGAGATATCCATATTTTTAGGACTATAAAATGCACTAATATAGAATACACTTGTGTATATTTGGAACCACTGTTTCTAAAATGCAAGGGAATAGCAAATGAAGGGCTCTGTTGCTGTCTTGTTGGTTATCGTGAGACTTTCAATTTTTTGCAGCACTGTTTGTACAGTAGCCCTGTACAGCAATGGTTGCCACACCCTGTTCAATCAACGCTGCTGTGTCTGAGCCAGAGACAGGTCATGATGCGTGGTCACATGACCACTGCAATCCTATCAGCCTCATGTTGCAGCCAGGACCAAAAAGATCACTGACTGCGTACGGTAGGTAGTGACTTTGTCCGGCTTAGGGGTGGAAAATATTGGGTTATTAGAATAGGAAGCTGAAAGTGATGAAGGGCTCTGCGCTGTGATCTTATTTTGGAAGCAGATGTGGTGTTTACTCTGTGGCAGACAAAAGCCGCAAGTTCTCACAGAGGAAGGAAAAGAGAACTTATTATTTTTGTTGGGTACTGATGTTCACACAAGACCTGTTGCAGACTCACATCGAGTGGGCAACCCCTGTCAGTCAGACTCCGCCTCTTTACCGCACAGCAACCTGGCCCTCCCAGCTGGCCTGCACCCTCGCAAAACCGACTGTTGTTTTTTATTTTTTTGCTGAACTGCAACGTGGCACCTTTCCGGTTTTGAAAGCCCCCTGAGAGGAACACTCAGACCGGTGCCCAGTCATGCCACATTCAGGATTGGCTGCGCATTCGGTGCCACGTTTTTGAAGCGGGTACCTGTAAACGTCACTCGAGTCGCTACTGGAAGACGGACGCTTTAATCTGGATGGAGGAGAAGCCCCTTACCCATTTACTTACCTTAAGAACATACGTTACATCCACGGGATCTTTCACGCATCATAACCCGTTCACATTTCATTGCATTGCAGTGACAGTCACCCAGATCCCACACACGGTGAATGAATGCTTATTCTAGCGAGTAATAAAAGCAGATATGTATTTAAAGCAGGCAGTCTTTCAGCGTGCACTCTGAGTGAAATTGAAGTTTGCCAGAATCAACAAAGGAACGATGCAGAGCTCTGAATTCATATATTTAAAAACCCCCAGTTGGAAGGCAGTGGTCTTTTTCCTGATTCTAAAACTATTGAGCATTCAAATTAGTTTGTTGCTTCACTTCTCACATTTTCCAATTCAGGCAAATATGAAAAGGCATGACATGGTATTTACACTGGGGGGAGAAAGGTTAATGTGAAATTAATTGCCCAAGCAAGGTCATTTTTTTTTTTTTTGCCATACTATGTCTTTTACGCTGAGGTACCCTCAGACCATAATGAGTCACCCTTAGTGAGCTGTGGTTAACCTGTTATGAGTTCAATTTCTCAGTTCCGACAGAATCCAGGAGCCCGCAGAAGATCAAGGAGTGTTCCAAGGTAGAGAGTTTGGGGAGGGGGAACCACCCTTGCTGTTCCGGCTGAAGCCCACGATTGCAGTGATTTTCACCTGGACCCCCCCCCCCCCCCATGCCTGTAGACTCACCCATCGGCAGGCTGCAGTTAGGTCACAGTCCCCAGGACTCGTTTGCTGTTGGGGCACCTTTAAATTCAATCACGCCGTGATTGATGCCTGTCAGATTAAGAACATGAATGAGTCTGGACGCAAACACGGAAAGAAGGCCGTAATCCTGTTCGCAAACAAGTCATAGACGAGCGTGAAATTTCAGCACCAATTTTGAACACCTTGTTTTTTGGTGAATGCCGTCTGGGCCTCCTGGCCATCACGTTTGTCCCAATACAGCATGGAAGGAAATTAAAAGTTTGGTGTGGAGATGGAACGGCCACCTCAACTCTGTCTATCTATCTATCTGTCTGTCTGTCTGTCTATTATTCATATTGTATCTATTTTACAGGGGAAAGGGATGTTAAATTGTGATTTCAATGAACATCATTTGTTGTTCTGGTAAGGGTGTGGTTTCTAGGACATTTTCACTGGGTGTTAAATTGCGTAATTTGAAGGAGTCAAGGGTTCCAGTTGGTTCCACACCGGCTAGTGAGAGATTACGGAACCCGACCCGTCACTCCGCCATCGTTTGCTTTCCCGCGCAGGAAATTAGAGAGGCGTATGAGGTCATGTGGTTTGCTGCAGATGAATGAATCCACTCAGAGCAGGTAGGCTGCGCCATGCCTACGGTAAATCACCGACGTCCCCCCCCCCCCAATAAAATATGACTGGGCTGTTTTTTCACCCAGTAATTTCAACCGCGGGTTTCTGGGACCGAAATCCAGGGTCGAGCCGTGTTCTCCCTCCAGCTGAAGCAGCAGGAACGCTGAGCGCCTCTCACAGTCTCCGTCCTCCACACACTGCATTTTAAAAGAGCCGTTCCTTGAGGATTTGGGGGGCTCCGTCGTATCACCAAGCACTTTTTTCTTCAGACTCTGACTCAGTTTTCACTTGACAGGTACACCTGTCCGCAAAGGTTTCCCAGGCAAGGTAGAATCGCTGACTTGGGGAGAAACGTGACACTTCCTGAAATCTCGTACATATAACTAAGGTGTATATCAGGGCTCTTCAAATCTGGCCCTCGATTACAAATCCAGGCCGTGTTTTCAGTTCCCCCGGGTAGTTAGTTTAATAATTACTGATTCTGATTGGCCACCAAGGTTTCACACCTGACTCATAGGGAAAGGAAGGCTGGAAAATCAGCAGCGCTTGGACCTTGAGGACCCTGATTTAAAGCAATTACACTGATAAGATAGATTGTCAGCTTTGACGAAAAGACTAGTTTTCAGCTCGGTGTGTTGAATTGATTATTATGTCCTCTGGGTAACTGGTAGCCACATTTCACCTGCCAAGTGTAGCGACACCTGCTGGCCAGTTTTCTGTGCCAATTACTGCTTAGACCCCAGCTGTGCTTCTTTGGGTCCCCGAAAACCCCATCACCAGAAAATGGCACTAACCCTGCTCCTGCATATGGTATCCTAATTGCTAACAGGTGGCCAACACTGGCCCACAACAATACAGAAGAGCTGAATAAGAGCATTTTAAAATTAGAATCTGATACAAACTCTCTTCCAGTTTGGCACGCACAGCAACCCCATGAAAAGACCAATTTCTGCTTTTGTGGGAAAGAAAGGATCGAAGGGGGCGTCATCTTTTTGCCCCTGAGGATGCAATAAGCCATACTATACAGAACTGTAGCTGAGTTTTTGTCCCCAGTATTACACTGTGAACTCCACAGTTTTGGCTGTCAGCTTTGTTAGCTAACAGCGTTAGCTTTGTTAGGTAGTGATACTAGTTTTATCAGACAGTGTAACCATTGTTAGCTAGTGATGCTAACTTTATTAGCTGACAGTGTCAGCTTTGTAAGCTAGTGGTGTTTGCTTTGCTAGCTAGTGATGCTAACTTTATTAGCAGACAGTGTCAGCTTTGTAAGCTAGTGGTGTTTGCTTTGCTAGCTAGTGATGCTAACTTTATTAGCAGACAGTGTCAGCATTGCTAGCTAGCAGTGATGTTCCCCGACGTCTTTGCTGAAGTAAAAGAAGTAAAATGTAGTGTTTTTAGTATGATACTTTTTGTATTCATGCATGAATGTTAGTGTTAGTTTTTTAGTTTCACTATTTCAACATTTTAACGGCATTTTGTCTGGCCATTCATACTGTAACTGGATTAATAATATGTTAAATAAATTACTTACAGGTCCTTAAGATCAAAGTCTACTGCCTGGGGAAGAGAGATGGGCTCCACTTTTTGTGAACCAGACTAAGATTCCTTGGTTTGCCTTTTGAGGATAATTCTCTGGATATTCTTATGTTAAAGGGGCAGTTCATGCCAAAATTGAAGAAAAAAATATTTTATAGAGGGGCTTTAGTGCTGTCAATCCATCGCGGTTGTTCTGCTGGAACTGCTACTGAACTCCACACACCAATCACACTGGGGTACTCTTGCTCCTATCTTCTGCGTGGTGATATGACTGCTGTGGAGTTCGGCAGAAGAAAATATTTCCTACATTAAACTGCTCACTACAAAGTCCATGGATTATCATGAGCAACCGGGTCATGATTTCCGTTGGATTTTCTTCAAATGTATTTTTTGGCACTTTAATCACCACAGAAAGAATGCGATTCAGTCCCATTATATTAGAGAGAAGACTGACGTTTCTACGGCCGATATCACCAAAACTGGGCAACTCCTAACAGAGCAACCTAGATGGATTGATAGCACTAAAGCCCTTCTAAAACGTCTTTTTCAGTTTTGGGGTAAATTGCCCCTTTAAATGGACTGCATTTTATATAGCGCTTTTCTACTCTTCCGAGTACTCAAAGCGCTTTACAACTCATGCCTCACATTCACCCATCCACACACACATTCATACACCGATGGCGGAGGCTGCCATGCAAGGCGCCAACCTGCCCACCGGGAGCAATTTGGGGTTCAGTGTCTTGCTCAAGGACACTTTGATGGGGTCAGGAGGAACCAGAGCTTGAACCTGCAACCTTCCAGTTGCCGAACGATAGCACTACCTCCTGCACCACCATCTTCCTGCACCACCATCTTCTAAAAGCTAATCTGTTACGGTAGAACCTGGCCCATGTGTAGCACAGCCTCCGACCTTGACATGTATTGGTTGCTTGGGAGACGACGTAACCCATAATGACTTCACATTAATGACCTCACAGCCTTCAGCTAGCCTGTTATAGGAGCTCAGGGCTTCTGTAGCTGTACCCTCTGGCCTCACCTAGGTGGCGCCGATGGCCCTGAGTGAAAGGCCTCTTCAGCCAGCCCCCCCCGATCCCCTTCAGGCCTCTCCTGTCATCCTCTCCCACCTTCATTTGCCCACGTATGAAGTGGCCATGTGGAAACACGGATGTAGGGTGGGGAGGGGGGTCTGCCGGGGTCACCCACTCCCCCGCGAACGTGGCACGGGGATTTTCCAGCCAGCCATACGCGCCTGCTTATTTATTTATCATGCTTTGGCAATGCTTAGCGAGGCCATGCTCAAATTAGGAAGCTCACTGTTTCAATGGGGTAGTGAACTCAGTAATTTCAGGCTACCTGCCCAGTTTGGTATTTACCAGGTTTGGCAATATTCCTGTTTTGTGGCTGTATAACACATGATAAATAGCTTACTCAATATTTTGCGAGGGTTTTTGTGGTGTACCTTTAAAAGGAGATTTTTGGTGTGATACGGTAATAGGCACTAAATTACTAAGCTAAAAAAAAAAAAACAAACTGGATGCCTGTATGGATACGGATCCACGCACCTCCTTTGCGAAGGGCGTCAAACACTGTGGGCTGGGGTGTATACAGGGGCGGGGCCACTGGGCCCAGCTGAAAGCTCATTGGCCTGCTGGAGTACCTCCTCCTCTGACACTCACCAATTCAAAACACATCATTGGCTAATGATTCGGCTGGCCACTCTATGAGTTACCACTTCTCTTATGCCTCCCACCGTAAAAAAAATCCTAGTATCGCCCCAGCCTGCGGGTGCTCGTGGAGACACAGAGGGCTGCAAGACGACGCGTCGCCCGGACTAGAACGCCGAATAGCGATGAATTATGCGGTGTGTTCAGAGTCATGTGACTTCCCAGGGACGGCTACACACGGTTCTCCCTGTTCCTCGTACCACACATACCTCTTGCGCTGTTCATAATCTTACAGGGGCCGATGGGCAGTGGGCACCTGACCCACCGCAGGGAGGATCACCTGGGCGTAGCCTGCCGGCCCCCACTGCAGGGGTCTCATTTTTCTGGGCGGGGTCAATAAGGCCTGTGTGATACCTGTGAAGTCACGCCTTCCCTTAAACAAAGTCACGCTTTCCTAGCATGACACTGCCATGAGACAGTTATACAGTCATACTGTGATGAACTCAAGGGGCCCTTTACATGAGTCAGCTGTGTAGCACTGGCGTTTGTCATTTGGTGTCTTCTTGCGTCTTTGTTTCCCCTTTTCCTGTGTTTCCACCCATCCCTGACCTTTTATCCAGTAACAGCCTGTGACGTTATATATACAATATCTTTACCTATATGCAAATATAGTACCAGTGAAAAGTCTGGACACTACTGCCCGTAGAAAGGTTTATTTATAATATTTTCTCCATTGTAGCATAGTTATAAAGACATCAAAACTATGAAATAATATGGAATTATGCACTGGCCAAAAAAGTATTAAACAAAATTTTTTTGCTTGGGGGTTGGGCAGCTCAGAAGGTTGCTGGTTCAAATCCCATGGTTGGCAGAGTGATCCCACCGTTGGGCCCTTCAGCAAGGCTCTAAACCTCAGTTACTCCAGGGACTGGCTGACCCTACTGTCTCCTCTACGCCAGTTCCATGAGGTGCCTCCTGAGATGCTTCTCCAGCCGTCCAGAAGGAGCTCCCACATATATGCTGAGCTCTCATTGGCCGCTTCTCCTTCACTCTTTGGTAAAACTCCAAAACCGTTTCTACTGGGCTTAAGTCAGGTGGCCAGGTCATGTGATGCGACATAATCACTCCCCTTTGTAGGTGGCTTGGCGTGCCCAAACTTTTGACTGGTACTTTACATTCATCCGTTTTCCATGCTGCTTATCTAGTAGAAGGTCGTGGTGAAGCCCAGAGCCTGGATCCTATCCCAGGCAGCATAGGGCACAAGACAGGCGAGACCATGGATGGGATGTCAGTCCATCACAGGGCACATACACACAAGTCCATGACATAGCCACGTGCTTCAGAGAAGCCATAAACACAGTTGACCTTGAGAACCACAGGCTGATTGGTCTCTTCATTCCTACATACTAAAATTAAGTTAATAGTTAAAAGTATTAAAAGAAACAAATAGATGGGAATAGGTCATATGATGTTAAATAACTATAGAGAAAGAATGGTGAATGAATGGTTCTGGGAGACATCTCAATAAAACATACGTCTCTGCACCTGGAGTACCCGCCTTGCCAAGTTCAACATCTACAGTTTATGTGTGCAACCAATATTAGTATCTCTGACATTTTGATTTATGGATTTTCTTATCCATCATTCTGGAAAAAGGCCAAGAAAATAAGGCTCCGTGCCTTTCTTCAGACCCCAGAATACATTACTCATAACTCGTACTGTGTCCTGTACGCAACTAACCCGTTAAATCTGAAAAGACCGCCCCCCCCCCCCCCCCCCCCCCCCGAAAAAGCCCGCAGGTAAACCTTAGCCTCCCACTACGCGGAGACGTCGCCTCCCAGCGCCTGCCAGAGTTACGCTCCACCACGTCTCAGGCAGCGGCCCTGTCGCCGCTCTCGCGCGAGCCTTGGGTGGCGCCAACCATGTCTCAGCTTAAGGAGAAAGCAGGTCCCACTGAAAGGCGTTTCGAGATCCGGTCATGCTAACCCCTCACACAGCGGGACTCTATGCCATTATTAAATCATTTTTTTTCCCTTTATGGACCCTCCCTGTCATGTGGCTCGGCCTGTGGAAAAGAGTTTACAGGCGTGTCAGTGAAACGATCCTGAGAGCCAGGCCTGTCCCCCGCATTCGGGTGCAGTAAGCCGTCCGCAGATTTTTATTAGGCCATTAAATACGATCAGATTGTTGTTATCATATTCACAGCCCGGCTACAAGTGAGAGGAGCAGCTTACGCTTTATGACGCGGCGTACGAATGAGTGAAATAAAAATGCATTTCAGAGATTACTAGGGGTCCAAGAAGCGTTGCTGTGGGAATGCTGTTGTTTTAAAAGTATGCATTTTAACAAAAGGGAGTCTAGCAATAAACACAAGCTACAGAATCAGTTTGGTTGGTTCTCTTAGTTTTCAGTTGCCTCTTATCTTTCATTTTGTAATGCCCCCCTATAATTGCATCCTGGTTCGCCACCCCCCACCCCTGCCACCCCACCCCTAATATTACGTGACTATGAGAGTCTGTCTCAGTGACCACCTACTGGCGGACTCCAGTCCGCATCCAGACCGAAACGTGGTTAAACTGCGCAGTTCTGTTCCCGTTCAGCAAATTTTTTCAAACGCAGTGGACCTTGGCTTTGTGTTGCTGATGGAATTTGACCATTTGGGAAAAAATTGTTGAGGATCGCAGTACGAAACGTTTATCTCTCTTTAGAGGAAAATCTGTGCAGATAGAGGAGTTACTGTGTTCAAGCATCAGAATTGCATTTCAGTACATCTACACGTATCAGAAGTTTGTGTCACCTACAGAACGTAACACCAGAACAATGGACTGAGACATTGTGGATGCTCCGTTAGATTAAAGGTATTATTGATATATAATAGGCTAACCTGGCAAGGCATCCTGAGAGTTTAAGTTCATCTGAAACATCAGAGCTTGATTGGTCCTAAATTTGCTTTAATTAGCACTAAAATTAGTTTTTTTGTCTGCAGGCCATGTAATAATTTTATTAAATGGGGAAAATATAGCATTTTAGCATTTGACAGCCAAATCCAGAAATATTGCATTACTGGTGGGTATGTGGTACAAATACTATATTTGCAAGCCCAAAAAAAGAACAGTGTGACAGACCACGTTTGACCTATTACTAAAAATACCAACTCGGGCTTGACGTCAGTGCCGAAACCTTCAGGTTGTTGCTCTAAATGTCTCCACTTGGTGTAGGTCTAAGTGCTAAATATCGCGAAAATATGAGCCGCAGTTCCTGTGCCACAATATTCTATTTATACAGAGTTTTTTATCTGACATTAATATATTGTACATGTAGTAATCCAACTTTACCTGACCAGATGCGTGACTATTAATAATCCCGACTATGTACGT
>JAODJU010000041.1:9910477-9924490 GCA_026776725.1 Gnathonemus echidnorhynchus
TGCACAGGAGGTAAAGGGGGGGGGGGGGTGTTGGTGGAGTGGGGGCGGCAAGGCACTCCTACCCAGACTCTTAATTTGTGTTGCTATTGCTAAAAATTATTCATGAAGTTGGTAATCAGGCCCCACAATTTTGAGGAACTAAAAGCTGAACATCTTAAAAAAAAAAAAGCTTCCCACTTAAGCTATTCATTAAATGAAATTCCCCAGCATAAATTAAGCAGATTCACGTGCCGAGCAATTTCCCCATTTTAAACCAGTAAACAAACCAATTTTTATTAAAACCTCACCTTTATTAAAGGGATGTTAGCAAAACGTAATAGCAATGCCTAGCTAAAACCAGAACACGTAAAGTTCGCCAAAATACCAGCTTCAGTGGCTGCCAATTTTTTTCTTATGTTTTTAAAAACCACTGTACAGAAATTTGATGATCAAACCCATGAACCTTTACTCCATGTCTTTCGTAAAGAGGAACTTGGCTATAGCCTTACTGCGCGTCTAGGGCAAAGCAGCAACAAACAAACCATCGAAACACAAATTTCACGCTGCCATTGGCAAAGGCTTACATAGTGTTTCAAGGCTGAAACATTACAGTGCACTCCTCATGTGAAACTAGCCACACACAGAGACTTGGTGCACGATTGTGAGAATGTACCACCAAGTCAGAATAGGGCCCCCTGAAGGCACAGCTAGAGTGGGCTGTGTAAAGAGCACAGACACCAGCACAGCAGGCAAAGTCCAACACCCGACACTGCAGCCCTGAGCTTTAGACACCGAACTGAAAGGAGGAGAAGAAAGGAAAAGATCCGCGTTCGCTTTCAGGTCTGAGAGGTTGAATGCGGTTTTAAACACCAAGCGATACCCAAAAAAGAGACTCTGAATTAAGTGCAAACCCTGACTGATGGCATGCAGAAAATGCAGAAAAAAAAAAATAGAATAGGACAAGAACCACAAACAGCCCAAGTTAAAAAGACTGGCTCCAGAAGAGGGAGCACAGCTCAGCAAAGCAACGGTTCATGCACCGGTGTAGACTTTACTTCAGAGAGGAAGTCACTTACTACATGTGCCCCCACTGAACATGGGAACAGTCTCAAAGACCATCTTGTGAAAGAGTAACGCCACGGGTTTGTACTCCAACTGGTTTTTCAACAGGTAGCTGTAGTAGTGGACATAGCGCCTCTGACTGGGGATCGTGACTCCCTGGAAAGCAGGGATTAAGAATGTTTGATTAGAGTTTAAAAAAGCGTTTTTAGGCAGACCAAAGTGACGGGACCTTTTTGGCTCGATCAAGACCTACGTTGGACTAGCCAAGATACTATCAAAGCAAGAAACTTTGATGCGTGACACTTTCCATATTATTCATTAAATTTAACTAGCCCAGCAAAACCGTGAATACCAAAATACCCCAACTGAGGAAATAAACTACTACATACATGTTCTAAAAACTTCAGACCGCTTCATGAACACTTAGTAAATTTATATAAACATACAAAAAACATACACAACTTCATTAAAGCAGCACTGAGACAGAACAATGCATGAAGTATTGGAGAACCGGAACAGTCACTCACCTTCTTGTCCCTGGTCCTGACTTCGCCATAGAAGTCTAGCGCTTCTTGTGCTTTTAGGAATTTACGACGGTGTAGCAAGTAAGCACAGATCATGACACCGGTTCGTCCCTTCCCAGCTTTACAGTGAATCGCTGCAACGTGATTGTCATCTTCACTCAGCCATTGGTCAAGGTCTTCACAGAAAGGCTTTATAAGCTCTAGCTGGGGGGGATTGTGGTCTTCGAAGGGGTACTGTGCAACTGCGAAGAGTGCAAACGAACAGCTTCAGTGATCCGATTAGCTCACCACACACCTAAGCACACTGGTGCCGCCTGAGACTTACCTCTGCAGTTAAATTTGGCAGCGTCATAATTCCTCTCTGCGCATCTGTAAAGAGAGTTTGCGTTAAAAATAGCCCATTTAAGTATGATTGTCCTTTTTGGCCTTCTGCCAAAATGAAGCATGCAAAGCATTAACTAAAACTATCCAGATAACACCGGCAGACTTCACAGCAGACATGCTAAGCCACCCCAACATCCCCACTCAAAACCACCCTGGTTTCGACTGCGCGTCAGGCTACAATGAGTGACTGCTGACAGCATTCAGCTAAATGAAGACAAAAGCCTGATTGCAGCTACACCTGATCAAAAGGGCGTCAGTTTCGTTTTTATTTATATTAGCGACAAAGCACCTGAAATAGGTTTACCACATGCATACAACGCGTAATCGTTTAAGGGTTGTGTCTGTATAACCTATGGTCACATTGAGATTACATTTAGTAGTCAAATGCACTAAAGGGTTGACACTATACATAGCAGTACAGTAGTAGACATCTTGCCATACTGGTGTAGGAAATTGAAATGGGGCGTAGGGGAAGGTTCAGATCAAGTATACTTACAGATTATATATTTTATAATGATTTTTATGCTTTGAATCCAGAAACCTAAAAAAAACACAAAAGAATTACTAAGTTGAAGAAACGCTAATTGAAGGCATCAATGCTAAAATAGCCTACAGATTGTTGCCTAGTATGACATAATGACTCCATGCCATCAACGTGTGACTGGCTCTTTAGATGAAAGCCCATGTGACAGGTTACATTCTTGTATTCTCTCACTTGCACCACTTCCAGCCTGCTCTTTCAACACAGTTTCACATGTACCTCCACGCTATTGTGACCATACCCTGTTTAGAAATCAAGGGTGTTATGAAGACCGAGCCAAAAGGTGAGGTTAGATTCAAACAAAGCTTTCAAACCCATCAGTTATGACTCAACGGCCAACAGTGGCGTGCTATTAAGCTTACAAGCCTCGACGTAAATGATTTTGCGTGTTTCTATGCGTCGTAAAATTGACATGCCCCCCTGGAGTAATGGCGGTGCACTTACCGTACTACATCGTCTATGTTGTTTCTGTAGACACCCTCAAGTTTCTCAGCGGGAAACCCCATGGCGATAATGTTAGGATAAATATCTGAATGCAGGAGTCAAGGAAACAGGAAAGACCACCGACCACAAGGGGCACTTTTAAATAAGACTTTACAAGATATTCAGCCAAGTACAGTAAACAGTCTCAAATGAACCATATCTTATAGATGAGATAGGAGCTTTGAATACAGCGATGTCTCCAGAACACTAGAGTTCCACACGCGCTTCAGCATGGCGTAACCCAAGCTCCTCGTCCCCTCAGGCTTCAATCCGCCAAACCAACAAAAAGGGGAAATGAGCCACTGATCTCTGACCTCCACGCGTGGCATCACAGCAGCTACCAAGCAACGCACCCCCCTCCTTCCCCCCCGCCCCGCCCCAGGGCTCGTCGCATCATCTCTCCACGAAAGATGCACGGAAAGTGGGGGTGGGGCTCATGTGAAACAGATGGTCCTGCCCCGTGTGCCACGCGCAGGAGCTGAGGCGCGAGCGGCGGCTCAAAGAAAAATCGACGTCACAGGTGAGTGAGATTCATAGACGCCATCTACCTCGGACACGGTCATCTTCTGGTACTCGGAAATGCAGGACGTCTGGAAACTTTCAGACCAGAAGGTTTATTAATAATAAAAAAAAAACCCGAGGACAATTAAAAAGCTACATGCGTTCCACCAAATCTCCCCTTCACCTGCAGTGCACAATTAAAACAACCAGAGAAACCTGCTAGGCCGTCAACACGATCCTAAATATAGATGTCAAGTCACCAGCAAAAGCTGAAATACCACACACAGGTTACTGTATCTCGGTAGTGAAACTGGAGGATAAACTGAAACTGTCAAGCTACTTTTCGTTTTTTTTTTTTTATTTTATTAACTGTCAGATAAAAATACCCTTCTCCCCTACAATTATTCCCAAAGTGCTCATGAATAGGTCATTTTTCCAAAAAAAAAAAAAAAAAAAATTAAATTCAGCTAACCATATTTTGGTTGTGATTTTAAAAAAACAGAAGCGCCATTTTATACTCTGCTCAGAGAGGGAAATGAGTGTGTGTGCGTACGGGGGGCTGGGGGAGGGGGGGGGCTGGTCGACAATTGTCTGCGTTGCTGCAACAGTGCACTTTTAACCGCTGAAAGACATTGTGAAAGCCCTTGCAATTAAGGATAGAGGGGCTTGGCTGCTCTGATAATCATTTAGAGATTGTTAGCCTTAATGCCATCTTAATCGTGTTTAGTGCCTTTGAAAACCGCTGGAGAACGTCAACGTAAGCAGTAGTCTTAGGCGGATACTCCTTATTGAACCTGCAGAACTTGTAAAAAAAAATGTACTCAAATCACACACCTGTCGATATTTAAGACAAATTATGAGCTGAAACCTTAAGCATCTTTTAGACCAGATTTTTGGGGTAGGATGACCATTCTTTCCTGCATCTTCAGGTCTGATTCTGAACCAGTTTGGTCCACTGGCCCCTTGTTACCAGCCAGGCACGACCCTCTTTGACCGGTACTATGGTGCAGCTTAAACTGGGGGGGGGGGGCTATATCGGGTACCTTGCACTACCCAACAAGTACCTGACCACAGAACAGTGAGGATGGTGGCAAAGCTGGCACTTTCAAATACACATGACATTACTGGAATCCAGGCCAAGGCATGATACGGACATTTAGTAAGATGCATCTGCATTGAAAATTGCAGCTAGGTATTTTCATTGGAGCAATTAAATGACATCAAAAGAGCAGAACCCCGTCAGATAGGTCTAGGACAGCGTTCCTCAGGCAGCGTTCTATTCGCAGCTTTTCAGCCTCCGATCTAGAAATGCTAAGATTTCCTGACAAAACGAGACACTATGCCCAAAGCCTTGTGTAGCAGATTCCAAATTTAACCACGCACAAGTCAAAATGCAATGAATAGATTCTGGTAGCTTACATTGTCCCCTAAAATTAACACAACCATACCTTTTCTCAACCAGCACAAGGCAAGTCTAACCCCAAAGAACCTTAAAATAGGAAGTTACATGCTTTTCTGCAGTACACCAAGTCAGAAAGCAAGCACTACAGAAGCGCTCTGTCAGACCATTTTCAAAGTTGCCAAATATACTGCAAAGCTGTTTGTTCAATTTTTATTTACAGAACCCTAAACCTAATTTTATAAATTTTAAACATGAGCGGAAAAAAAAAAAAAAAAATCATAGCTTATATCAGTTCCTGTTATATTTATTTGTAGCTTCCCACTTATTTCAGATGTGACAAAGCAGTCACAGGCCAAATGATAAAGCGGCAAAATAAAAATTAAACGAACAGTTGAGATGAACCTAACCATCGTGTGTCAGCACTTGCATTTATCCCTTTATGCATTTGCCGAGAGTTCAGAGTGACAAAGTAAAGCATACCACCTCTGTAAAATGATTCCACTTACAGTACAGTAACTGGATAATCAATCAATTCTCATCAGTTCCCACACAGCACATTACCTCTGGGGATAAGGAAAGCTAAAAACACAGCCTCACCAATATTTACCCACATAAAAGCTATAAAACATTTTCAAGAGTATGAAGAGCTTGGATTTGCATATTAAAAAATTAAACTGTTTTTAATTAAACATTTTCTTGACCCTTTAACACTGAAGTACTAAAGTTACAGACATCTAGGAGCACATCCAAGATTCAGCCACTGTTTCAGGCCACATTTAAATCTGTCATGTTAACATCACCACGTTGTCCTGTTCCAATGCTCGAAAGAACCAGAATCAGAGTAACGTGGATGCAACAGAAATCCAGGACCAGCAACTATGTGAAAAGAAAAATAAAATGTTTTGCTTCAATTCATGCAAAAGATACACACCAAACTTCTGCTTCCAGTTGCTGCAAAAAGCAGATACGCACGCCTGCATGACGTGCATTTGCGCACATACACACTCAAGCATCAGCTTGTCACTTGTGTCATTACAGAGATGAATGGAGGCCCGTCACATGAAAAAAACGAGTAGCAGCTCAACTCAAGTGAAACTGTCTGAAAGGGTCTAACTTTCTAGGGCAATTAATTTCTCTGCGTGTCAGTCGACACTCAGGCTATTGACTTGCAAGAAATCTCCAACACGGAGAACGCCAAAGTTCAGGCTCTATTGACTTCTGGGTGACCAGATGACCTGGTCAACATTACACCTCAATGAAGAGCAATCCTAAATGACCTGATGTCAGATGCAACAGCTAATCAATTATTTTATGGTCATTTCTGCACAGCGTCTGGTACTGCATGCACTTCCTTGGTGCGAGTTCACCAAAAGACAAGAGGTCGACTTTCAGGGTGTCAGGAGTAAGATGAACTGAACAGGACAAATTCAGCATGAGTAGAGCACAGACTGAGAACATGCCAGTTCCTTATGGTGTGCGAAGGAAGAAGTGCCCTGAAAACTCACATTAGTCTAGGTCTGGATTAGGAATGTCATGTCAAACCTCCCATTACTCAAACTACATAGCACCACTGCTACCAATACCAAGCATCTAATCTGCAAAGTAAACGGCTGCAATTTTCTGTTAGTCGTTGTTAAGCCCCACCCCAAAACAAAAAAGTCAGTTGAGACAAGCAGACCACTAACTTTCAGTAATCCCTTTTTCCACCGTTTAACAGTTTTGAAAACCTTAATAACCCATGGCATACAAGTACAGCCGTTTTTGTAAACGGTGTCAAAAAAAATTACTATGAGACCTTGAGAAGTCCCATAGCAGATCGCTGACATCATAAAAAAAAAAAAAAAGTGTTCCATAGTTTTAAAAAAAAGTTGGGTTCATGCGATATTCAATGAATTATTCTGAAGAGCCAGCATTAGAGCTGTGTCGAAATATCATTGTTCTTACAGCAAAGTGACAATTTAGATCAGACTAAAGTACAAACTTGGGCAATAACACTTTAGTATGAGCCAATTAAATGCGTGAGCAAGGAACAACTACTACATCCTGATTAAATGCTTTGGCTTGATGAAATGCTTAGTTCTGCCAAGTTGAATCTGTTGTAGTACTCCCCGGCAGCTTCCACAGGTTTTATACAACTAGGAAAAAAATCACAGTACTATATTCAGCCTCTTAAAAAAAATGTAATTTAGCCTTAAAAATCAAGCCTTATCACACAAATGGCATCGAGGTCAGAGAGAGGCTTCCAGATTCCTTCAGCATCATCACATCCCACAGAGAGTTTAGAGTATAGCCAGAAGTCCATTTTACCATGACAGTCAACTCAGCATTTCAATTAACAAGCATCACTAGGCTGCAGACCTGTGAGGTCTGCAAGAATAAAACCGTGTGCTTCTCCCCAAGGCAGGAAAAAAAAAACTGAAGCAATAAAGCCTTCTAGCTAGACTAAGACACCAATTTATCACAGCCACCACCTGAAGATTCTTGTAAATTAGAAAACAGCACACAGAAAAACCATTTTCAGCAGTTTCCTTATACATGGCTCTTATAACAACCTGAATCAGCTACACGAGTTACACATTAAAGCTTGAAAAGATTGAACGGAGGAACTTGTTCACTTCCCCCATCCCCCACCGCATGAAAAATTCAGTACCTCAAAAACTGCTTTGGTACCACTATTATCCCAGACATGTCCAGGAAAAGGAACAAATTAATACCCATATGATGCATGCAAGTAAAGCACCGAGGGGGATATATCGCTATTGGGCACTTTCCAGCCATCAGAAAAGGTAAAATGCATATTTGTACGTCTCACATTTTAACATATTAACAAGAGGCTATTAAACAGTCTCAGTATTACATAAAAAGCAGCATAGCACTCGCAAAACTAGGAACTGCAGGTTTCCGGACTCTCCCGTGCCCTATTGTAAAGGCATATATCCTAAAAAAAGCTCTTCTGTAAAGACACCCAGCAGCAGGAAAAGATGAATGTTGACTAACCAAAATGAGGCCTTCTCACTAAAAGCATTTATGAAGCGACTGAAGGACTGCGAGTTAAATAAATGTTGCAAACATTTTAACAACAGACACTTTTATCCAAAGTGACATACAATTGAGAAAGCGAGGTCAGCCTGTCCCCGGAGCAAATGGGGTTAAGGTCCTTCATCAAGGGTCCAGCAGCAAAAATCACACTGCTGACCAAGGGATATGACCCAGCGACCTTCTGTTCACATGCGCAGAGTACTAACCCACAAAACCACACACTGACCCTTAAATTAAAAAAAAAATGTGGTAACTAAAACTTGGGTTTTATCAAGCAACACACCAAAAAGTCTGGCAGACGCCATATGAATTCACATATGTGGTTCTGGTCAATGAAACCTTTTTGGTCAATGACTTGCCTGAAAATCCCAGCAACCCCAAGAAAGCTTCAACAAACCTCTCTACATCATACCAATACCAATAGCATAATGCGATATCGGTGACACACAGGTTACCTGCTGAAGCAACTGCCAGCATGGCTAATTTTTAAAGCCAAGCAGAGCACAGAAACACCGCTGCTGATGCAAGATCCCTACACTATTTTAAGGCTGATTCTTAGAACTCGGATCATTACATAACCAGAGGAGCCATATTGCTTTAACATAATGACACCAGCAGGAAGATTCAAACGCACACATACTGCACATATTAAAGATGGAAATAATCTGGTTCAAGACAAATGCAATTGCAACTCTGCTTCGTCATTATGCAAAACAAATTTAAACTCTTTAGAAAATATCATTTTAAGATACAGACCACAGGTTTATTCTACAGAAAATAGCTAAGGAAAATTCGGCCAATTTAAAAAAGCGAGTTCTCTCTTTACTTTGCAATAAAAGTAATAAAAATACAGAAAATTTCCATCCAGTCCAGTCACATTTCGGACAGGATTTCAGTTGAAACTTAAGTCACTCCTACCCCTACACATTACTTTAGTGGATTTGTTTAAAGGCGGATGACCCCTTAGCCGAAAAATATGGGACGTCTTAAATGCTCAGCACACCGATCTAACAGAATACTTGGACTTATTCGTAACTTCTCCTCTTGGAGGACAGGAACGCCAAAAGCAGCACTCCAAATCTGCAGGAGAATTAGTGCTGTATAAAGGTCAATGCTCCATATCAAAGCTGACACAGAAAGGAACTGCAAAGTGACATCAAAGCACAGGAAAAGGACACTGCTTTGGCAATCAAGTAGTAAATGGCCAGGCCGGTATTACACAAAGAGGTTGCAGAGCACGGCACAGTGCTTTGGTACCTTACAGGAAAATTTGAGAGATAAGGTAATAAAGCAAGACTTCAGATATATAATTAATAGCAGCTATTCAGCAATGACGTATAACCATCCACAATGTAATGCCTTTTGTAGAGATATATGTGCGTATAATATGAATGCAACTATTCCCATTTGTGCCAAATGACATTTTAAATATGCAAGCATTATGATTTAGCGAAATTGCGTTAATGCATAGGGAGACAAGGACACGATCCTATTGAAGATTAAACTCATATTTAAACCTCTATCTTACATATGAGTATCTTTTACAAAAAGCCGAAGTAACAATGCAACTCAACCTAACCACTCAACTTGCAGCTTAGCAATTAGACCCATGTTTCGAAAGAAAGACATTTTTCCCGTCATCAGTTTTTTTTATCTAGCCAGCTAGTTAAACTGGGGCATGTCCAAAGAATCACCGTAATTTTTTGGATATACGATATTAACCATAGCGCAACGTGCACTGCCAGCACCGCAATACAAATCACTGAAACATCAGCAACCTTACAGGTGCAATTAACGTAGTTATCAAGTCTAAAACGCTAGCCGTGCCTGCAGATGGCTAAGCATGCACAGCACGAAAGCGTCCCGATGGCATTTCTGCAAGCCGGTGCCGGTGACATGGCTCTTTGTGCAGCACTGATTTTGAATTAAATCTCCTCCATCGCATTATCTAGGCCACTCCGTGCAAGACAGCCAGCTAGCTAGCTATCCCAATTAAAACCAGCGTTTCGCATGACGATCTAGAACCGGGAGATGCATTTAACGTCTAATGCACACGGCAACAGCCAGCTAGCCAGACCAGAAAAGCACAGTTACAGAGGGATGGATCCACGTTCACCGGCGGATCCTTTCAATGGCTGGCTCCTACTAAACCAGCCAGCTGTCAGATCTGCAGCCCAGACAGGGGAAGGCAAATCCCATATTTTTAGACGTCGACACAGACCATTTTATACCAAAATATGGCAATCCTTTGATAAAAGCCCTCAAAAATCAGGCATTACCTTTCCACCGACATCCAAGACTAATGACACATTAAATGAAAGAGGATACAGGTCAAGTCCAAGTCAAAGCCATCTTCCTGGTATCTCCTTTTGTTTCGGCTGACTATTTCCTTTATGATCGCAGCCATCGCTGTCACAGGAGTCTTTGGGGCTTTTAAATTAAATTATTAAGTATTGTTGCTGTGCCGCGAAACGCCTCTGTCCGTCAGGCTCTCCTTTACACGCCTTCTTAGCTTCGCGGTCCACCCCACCAGCAGCGCTACTCGCCGCGGCGGGCTACCCGAAGGGCTTCCTCCGCTGGCAGATAACGGAGGGCCTCGCTCCGCTCCTCCGCAGGCCCGGCTCCCGCAAGCCCGTGCTCTTCTCCCGTCGTCTCCCAGGTGAAACGGCACACTGTTGTCCAGCTCCCGGAACGGAACGTTTTAGAAACGGCCCAAGTCTCTAAGTCTACCGCAGCCGCCGTGATTGAGACGAAAAACTGGAGAGAAACCTCTCCAAGCAACCCCCGAGACGGAACAACCGTGACGAGCGCACTCTCTTCCCCTCGGCGCACACGTAGCCTGTAGCTAGCCGGCTACATAGCTAGCATGATTATTATTTTAATTAAAATATATCCAAATACAGGATCCTCGTTATCTCGATTCTAGTCGCTAAAGAAAAAATTTGACGTGCACAATTAAAAAATACAAAAATATTATCTAGACATTGAAAACCGTCTCTAAAAAGCGTTTCGCTGATCCCTCCTGGCGAATCCTCTTCCTTTTCTCGTCTCTCCCCTGCTAAACTCTCAAACTTCCATAATGGCTTCCGACAGAGGGAAAAAAAGAAGAAAAAAAGACGACGTTCAACACCATATATCCTACCGCCGCGAAAATAGATCTACGATGACATCGTTTTTTACCTGCTACGATTGGCGCTACCAGTCGCACGATACACAATGAAATTACTGCAAATAATCGACTTATTACAAAAATGGGTTTAATATAGGCTGGAAATAATCTGTCGTGCAAGTACTCATCGCCAACGCTGGCGGCGGAAGGACACAAGTTACACTGGAAGCTCATTTCTCTGCCATAGGGAGGTCACGTGATTCGGTAATTGGGGAAGTTTCCAATATTGTATGTTGCGTTTCGCGCTAATAATTGAGGTTATGTTTTTCCCCTTTCCTTTCGTGGGAATGTGTAAAGGTAATGTCTGGCCATTTTTAAGTGTATACTCGTCGTATATGTATGGCATTTTGTCCCAGCTATATGATAATGTACATATGTAGGCTACACATAATCCAGCCTGCAAGACGAGAATGAAAATAAATCTGAGCGAGCTGGCTAGCCTACGAGGTAGCCTAACAATGGGCGCTAGAAAACCTGTGAAGTGCTTACGCAAGCAGAAAAGTAAAAGTTGTCAAGCAAGATTAAGTGTTGGCTAGGCACGTCATACAGGAGCTAAGTAGGCATCGCTATAGTAACCATAAACAGACATATATAAGGTATGTAGTCTAGAAGTTCATAATGAAATAGCTCATCTAAATCTAGCTGGCTACGTTATGGGTTGAAGGAAACGCTGTCATATTTTTTATTAGTGTCTAGTGGGTGGGGGTGGAATGTTCTCGCTAACGACCTGGAATTAAATACTAATTCCATAGCGCCACCTGTCAGGTTTTTTAAGAATAGCATGGAAAATATACCGCACGCAGTGTACGCCAGTGTCAAGGATGACGGAGGGATTTCGGGGAAATGATTGTATTATCCTGTCCCCAGTGCTGCCCGTGTCTGTTTTATATGATTTCTAGGAAGACGAAATGTAAATTTGAAGCCTAGCACTGAACGTTAGTATTGATGTGAGGCTAAGGTTGAGTTGTGACATGATCGCCCTTTACCATCCTTAAGAGTTATTTCTTCGAAACGGTGTTCCATGTAGGGACTAAACTAGTCGAGAAAAAGGTGAGTTATATAAAACAGTCGCTTTGCTTCTTAGTATATCATGAGGCTTTCATCGTCCCGATCACCATTTTACACAATTTTTGCATTTCTTATATTTATTGTATAGGTATCTAAACCGACTTGGAATTCAAAATAGGAACCGAAGTACTTTTTTGCAATGTGTATTTTTTATATGAATTTATGAATAGTATAATCCAGAATTCTGGAATATTCTACAGTCTTGTCATCGGCTGTAGTTTATTTTTTTGCAATTCTATACACGCATTAATATGAGACTGCTTTTCCTACAGTCCGTATAGCATGCAGTCATGTGTTGCTGAGACAATTACACAGCTGACCTATTAAAATCTAGACAATGTCTGGAACCCCACTTCCCCCTTCAGCTCCATATTAACAAATAAAAAACAATGGTTTTCATGGCCACAGTAATCTGATAAATTACATTCTTAGTCAAGCACAGTTTTTTTCCCTGCATATTAATTTTATTAGACATTTTCTGGAACACCAAGAACTATACTAAAATAAAAAACTATGTTTGTCAAAAATAAGATGGTTTTTACTAGTCATTACCAATTACAGGAATAAAGCAAAAATGAATAGATTTGACTGATATAAGCAATGCATTACCACAATAATGAAAGTTAATTCCCATATTAAGCGTTCCATACTTAAAATATTGAGGCCATTTAATGAAATTAGAACAAAATTTTTAAATAATAAAACAATGTTAAAATTCTTTTTTCATGTGGCAGTAAAATTTACAGTTGTATTGAACTTTTAAAATGTCGTTTGTTTTGAATACATTGAACTTTGAATTATTTATTCTATTGTAAGTGAGGAATATGCCCTCCTTACACAAAACCGTTTGAAATATTTATCACGTTTACAGGATAACAGATAATATTTCTTTTATGGTATTCTCTAGTTAAGTCTCAAACCAGGACCACCCTGCCTATTGGGCGACATGGGCTATTGTCTAGTGTGCCATTTGAATAAGAGGCTCAACAGAGTGAGTGAAAAAAAAAAAATCAGAAGAAACACATCTGGTTGTGCTTGGGGGGTGGGGGGGTGTGTTCTCAGCAGAATCTCACCTAGGCAACCAGAACACCCAGGGCCAACCCTGCCTTAAACTGAATTTAGTGTTGATAGCTTTAAATGCCGCTGTGCTCAGCAGGTATGATAGAGATCAGTTTACGGTTTCTGTACTAGCTTCCCAGTTGAGGCTATGCCTGCTTGCTCAAACACCTGCCACTTTTCCCTACAAACATTTCAGATTGTATTAATGGTGATTTGTCACTGTTTATCTTCATTCACGGGAACTGGTGGGAGTCAGTGAACTTTAACATACAAAAGTTTTATTTTTTTGCTTTATGTCTCTTTTTATGGATTGTTGCGTCACATTATCTCATCTATCGTGCTGAAGATTCTCAAAGAATGTTTTTGTGCTTAATAAGGACCTGAATCTTTTTGTCAAATAAAAAAATCTTTCTTGCGGCATGGCATTCCAAGCTGATATCAAAATAGTTATGTAATTATTTATCCAGTAGTGCAGACAGACGGACCACGGTTAAGATAGATATCAGAGTCACATCAATTCATACTTATCGCCTTGGATCCGGATTTAGTACCTGGTGGATTAATAAAAAATGTATGGGAATAACCGAGGATGGGATGCCAATCCATCACAGGCCAATGACATCATTCATGCCTATGGGGAATTTGGTAACTCCAATTAACCTTAGACATCCATGAGGAGGCGCTTGAACCCCAGAGCATTCACTTGAAACGTACATGGATGGCTAAAGCACAGTCATACCACCCAGCTCTAACCCCACCCGAGCAGGCCTGCCAGTCTGTGGGCACAGTGCCTCCTCTGTCC
>JAODJU010000041.1:9926217-9941303 GCA_026776725.1 Gnathonemus echidnorhynchus
GAGAGAGCATATAATTCTATGCTAACATTGCGGAACTAATATTTGATTATTATATGTTTCCAATCGGGCATTTGTAGGAGTGAGTCTTATAGAAAAAAAATGATTTCATTTTTTACTTCCTGTATCAGAGGTAGCAGGAGAGACGTTTGGAAGGTGTGAGGGGTAAGAGAGACGTTTCACATGGCAATTTCATATTTTATTTTCCCCCTTCCAGAATGTTCCATACTTGTAATGTCTTGTGTATAACTAGTTAAAGTCTCTGCGGCTTGTTTAAACGAGGCTTGGTTAGTGATGATTTGAGTTGCCTAGTGGTTAGCTAACCTGCTAATTAAGGTCATTGCTTTCAGTTTTGTTACCGGCAGCTAGCTTCGTAGCTGGGCTCGTTGTGGAAGGAATAAAATAAAACAGAGCTTGGTCAAAAAACGTAAATAGAAATCGAACATTTCAGTTAGCTAGTACAGATCGTCTGATTAGCCTTGTTAGCTATACACTAGGTTCCTATCGTTTAAACTGTCTTATCTATTTTTTGATAAAGAAATGAAATTTAACATTCTGATGATTTTTTAACTAGACCTTAGAGAAGCTAATAGCTGTAATGCTCATTTCTCAAGTTGATTTTTATAATTCCTGTGGGTAGGTTATGTTGGTTTTTGCTACCTTTCATGACCGGTGAGACAGCTTCATCGTGCAGTTGTAGAAAAAAAAACACAAGGATACGCAAAATTTTATGCAAATTAAAATATGATCACTAGAGGACAGCACGAGACAGTTAACCTGATTGGGGGGGCGCAATGTACAGTACTTGCAGGATCAGTTCGGGCAATTCGGATTGAAGGAATGAAAACTAATTATTATTTTTTAAATTCACAGATAAGTTGGAAACGATGGTACTGAAAGAGATTCCTGCCGAAAATCTAACTCGGCCTCTGGGTCGTAATGAAGTAATAGGTTTACTGTTTAGGCTTACAATTTTTGGTGCAGTGACGTATTTTACCATTAAGTGGATGGTAGATGCGATTGACCCTACGCGGAAGCAAAAAGTCGAAGCTCAGAAACAGGTAAGATTCGGTTGTAAGTAAGTTTGTTATACTCTCTTGCGTACGTGTACAAAATGTACCTAAAACTATTTGAGCTAGTTTCCTGATGCCTGATCGGGCCGTGGGTACGATGTGTTCTCTCTTGAACGGCTGCCATGTAAAGCAGACGCCGTGACCCCGAAAACGTGTTGCCTTATTGGGTTTGTTCTCTCCAGGCTGAGAAACTTATGAGGCAGATCGGAGTGAAGAACGTGAAATTATCCGAGTATGAGATGAGTATTGCTGCCCACTTAGTGGACCCACTAAGCATGCAGGTAAGTGTACTTTTTCAGTTTTAACGTAAGTACTCGGGAGCATGCCAGCATTCAGCGTTCGATCGTTTCCACGAAGTCGAAAATGAAAATGTTCCCAGTACAAACTTGCATTCGAATAATGTACAGCGGTGACACTTTTTCAGTCTGTTCTTAACGCAGAGTGGAAATGGCGACACCTAGCGACGCTGAGAGGGAAAAATGGCAGGAGGGTAGGCAGGAAAATCAAAGGGAATAGGTCGGAGGCCTGGAATTTTCACACAAGTGGGGGACGTTATGTGCACTGTGAAAAATGGATAAATAAAGTAGCGTGGCACAAAAGCACAACATGCATGAAAGAGCATCTGAAACAGAAACATGGTGTGATGTTGGTCTTTACATACACCTACCTCACAACAAACACAATGGAAGCCTAGCCCCCACTTTAATGTGAAGTATACTCAAAGAGGAGTCTTATTTTAATTTTGCTTGTCACCAGTTAATTATGGTTGTTAATTTTATGCACAGTGAATGGTGAAAGAATTGGTGCTTTCTTTTTAGTAGTAAAATCACTCCTGAAATTAACAGATGTTTCCTATACAGATTTACAACCTGCAGTTGTCTGGAATTTTCCCCTGGTTTTCCTGATAACCTCCCTAACCTCATAATTATGCTGTAGCAAGTAAATGCTATTGGCATGACAGAGAGATGTACTGTACCACTCTTAGAGTAGAGAGATTTCGACCCTAAAGTGGATGGAAAAAGACAAACCCCTAAGCACAGCAGCAGCGATGTGTAAGCGCTGTTTTAAAGTATGTTTTCCAAAGGGAGGCAACAGGTCACACCTGGCCTGACAGGCTAAGGGCAGAAGGCAGAGAACCACCCAGGATGGGACTCCTACCCATCGCAGGGCACCTTCACACACCTACTGATGTCAACCTGCCAGTGACCCACACTGTTAATATTAAGACGAAATGATGGTCAACCTGCTTTTTTGACTAATACGCTAAAATTTTATTTTAACTGACCTGCCCGCAAACGACCCGAATATCATTAAAACATTTTTGTTTGAAATAAAGCACAATAATGAAAACTGAGTGCCCCCCCCCCCCCGCCTTTAGTATAGTATAATGTCTGTTTTGGATTTTCCACTAATATTTGCACTTTACATATGCATTTGTGGTAATTAGCCTCATTTGCAGGATAGTTTTCCGACGTCGTCCTCAGTACCTTCCGAACAAAAACAAACTCAGTTCTGTAACTGTAATTAATTACCCGCATCCCTTCCTTCTGTGGTTTACTTGTAGAAAGCTGAGAGAGAGAGAGTGGTACTTGTTCAGTTTTGGCCCGTTTTTGAATGTCTTAGATCAAGTGGAGTGACATCGCTGGCCTGGATGATGTCATCACCGAGCTGAAGGACACCGTCATCCTTCCCATCCAGAAACGGCACCTATTCGAGAACTCGCGGCTGCTTCAGCCTCCCAAAGGTGTGGTCAGCTTTTGACAGTCCCCTGTTTAACTATTTTGCCCTTCTCAAGATGGCTGCCTCTTAACGTGCAACAAAGATTCAGTGACTTTACGAGTAGATCTGAGCAACAAGTTGGGTTGAAGTCAACAATACAGCTTTCAAGTCAAAAGACCAATTAAGTTGCTTCTCTGACTCTGAAGCTTGTCTAAACTGCCTTTCCCAGGTGTGCTGTTGTATGGACCTCCAGGCTGTGGCAAAACTCTGATTGCCAAAGCCACAGCCAGGGAGGCTGGCTTCCGCTTCATCAATCTTCAACCCTCCACCCTGACGGACAAGTGGTACGGAGAGTCCCAGAAGCTAGCTGCGGCCGTCTTCTCGTTGGCGATAAAGCTGCAGCCCTCCATCATATTCATCGATGAGATCGGTGAGCCCCGTTCGGCTGTAGCCCTCGCCATTTGTCATCGAAGGTCTTCTGACGCACCCGCTTCCTCTCACGTGTCTCAGACTCCTTCCTGAGGAGCCGTTCCAGCTCGGATCATGAGGCTACAGCTATGATGAAGGCCCAGTTCATGAGCTTGTGGGACGGCCTGGACACAGACTTCAACTGCCAGGTGACTTTCTCATTTAGTCACAAGAGCAACCTTGAAGTGGTGACGATTGGGGTTAGGTGATCTAAAGTGTGATCGATCTTCCCAATACTATCAAGAATATCCAGACTCGAGTTCACAAGCCTAAGGGCTTATTTAAAGCACCATTTAAAATACCATAATGCAGCAAAGACACTTTTCAAAATGGTCATTAAATCCTGAAGTAAACTTTATTTTTAATATTAAAGTTGTGTTGGATGCTTCCTTTTTAAGGTGGTTGAATATATTTGTCGCATTACCTCCGGAAGTGCGGAACGTGGCCCAACAAAGTTTACAGATAACTTAGCTTTGTGAAATATCTGACTCTGCGTAGCCAAACCACTGCCACACTACTGACACCGTGACCTTTTTTCCTACCCGCTTCTCATCCGGCATGTTGATAACTCACATTGAATTACTTTTCAAATGCATCACGCATGAAAGAGACCCTGTGATAGAGACGCGTGATATGATTTGGGCAATCGGCACAGGCATCCAGTAGGAAGTCAGTCCGCTGGTTTGTGAACGTGGCACGGATCCACGTCATTACTGGCCGTTGAAGTTTTATGTGAAGTTTGGAGACATTAGTAGAAGGACAAAAATTCAAGTAAAGGGTCTAAGATTTGCCTGAAAAGCAGATTGGGGGCGTCTTCAATATCGATCACTTGTTAAAATGGTCAGATCACCCACCCCTAGTGAGAATATAATGTATAGCTTTGATGCTTTGGGTGATGGATGGAGAGGCCAGATCTGAAGAAGATTTCTATCCACTTTCTGCTCTGCACAGGTTATCATAATGGGAGCCACCAACCGCCCACAGGACCTCGACTCTGCTATTCTGAGGAGGATGCCCACGCGCTTTCACATCAACCAACCGGTGAGCGCATTGCACTCATAACTAACCAATGATAACTAATGTGTCGTTCAAGGTCATTATGTTGGTAGGGTTCAGCTAAGATTATTTTATTGAATTATGGACTCAGTGTAAAGTAACTTATTTGGTCGGTGTCTGGCTCTCTGTGTTTGGACTCTGTGCCGCTGATCAGAAGGTCACTGGTTCAAATCCCATAGCTTGAAGTATGATGCCACCATTGGGCTCTTGAGATAGACCCTTAGCCCCAGTTGCTGCATGTACTGGTAGACCCAGTTCTCTGATCCTCACTTGTACAATGCTTTGGACAGAAGCATGCAATAAATAAATGCGAAATGTAAATTTCATGGATTTTGTGCACAGGCTCTTACGCGGTGCATCGGCCCACAGTGAATGTTTTGTTTTTCTCGCAGAACCTAAGGCAAAGGGAAGAAATTTTGAGACTCATTTTGGACAATGAAAATGTAAGTCGTCATCTGTCTCCACTTAAGCATGTGTCTCTGCTGACTTGGTCGAAGATTTTTCACTAATGAATAATAATAATAATACATTTTATATAGCAGATTCACAAGATCTAAAAGACGCTGAGGAGAATGGCGTTACAAATGAAGATTAGCTAGGTTTTTTTCTGTTGGTGTCAGAATACTTCAGCTAGGTGTCAACAGTGTCCTTTCGCTTTGAATTGACCACGTTGTAAATAATGCAAAGAAGTTATACCAAGGTGCGTCGCATCGAATGTGCTCTTTGCTCTGTGACGTCTGTTCGACATGGTGATTTTCCGTAGGTGGAGGATCTTGTTGACCTGGTTGAGGTTGCCAAGGAGACAGATGGGTTCTCCGGAAGTGACCTCCGGGAGACGTGCCGGGACGCCGCGCTGACCTGCGTGCGGGATTTCGTCCACAATAACGAGGAAAACCGGTACCCCCCCAACGTCTGTTTCACTCCCTCCTCCAAACGAAAATAAACACGCTACAGTTTCAAGTCTGAAAAATTTTTGTGATCTGTGGGCTTAAAAGCAAGCAAATCAGTTGTCAGGTTCTTCCTCCCTTTCCCTTAATGCCCCACGTTACAGGGGCTCTCACTTGGGTCCTGGTGCGTCTTGCTTCTCCAGGGCTGAGGAGGACTACATTCGGCCAATCCAGCAGCAGGATCTGCAGAGGGCCATACAGAAGATGAGGAAATCGAAGATGGCCGGGACGCAGAACATCCTGGTACACGCCGCCCTGGACTGAGCCGGTACTCTATCATCCATTATCTAGAGGGGAAGAGGATTCTCCCGCTGCTTTCCTTTTTATTTGGGTTTTACGTTTCATCTACTGTATATTATACATGGACTTCAGAATAGGAGTGGAGCGCGTCCCAAGATTCCCCCCTGGGGAAAGGCTGCAGTCCCTTTTGAGTTCGAGTCGCCCAGTGATCCGCAGTGTTCCGAAGTCTCGGCAGTTCATTACATGGGGCATCCTTCTCATTTCTTTGAGAACATTATTTGTTGTTGAGGCATAGCTGTGCAGAAACGCATGTCTGGCCTCTTGTACTTTATCACACCATAAGAATAAGGACGCTTACAGTGGGGTTTGTGTCTAGTAGGTTCAGTTAGCTGGGGGGAAGAAAAGCATGATTTTTGTAAATTGGTGCAAGATAAGTGATAGTAAAAAAAAATAATAATTTCCGTATGGCAGACAGACAAAAGGTATCAATGCAAAATTTTAAGATGCTTGAGTAAAATCCATATGGTCATTTTTAGCCTGCTGTTAGCATAAGAGAGAACATTATTTATTGCCGTTATTTAACCCATTTAAGAAATATCGCTAGTATGATTAGAAAGTATCCATTGAGACTTCATTTGTGAAAATAAACCATCTTACCCAACTGAGGTCATGTATTCTGGTGTACATAGGCCCTGTCAGTTCCATACACGAGTTTAACACATTATACAAAGTCCACTTATAAATTCGCTTGCTGTAGCTGAATGATGCTTTGACGGAAAACGTTTACAGCTTTAATGCATTTTGTTGACTTTTCTGTCTGGGTCATGCTCTTTGTGAATTATTTCTGTATGTATAAATTACTCTTTTCCATTATAACATTGTGTATATTGGGAGGCATACATGGAGAGTAAATTAGGAAAGTATACATTGCGTGAGCAATATTTTTTGGGAATGATTGTTATTGTCTTACTGAACTGCTGTTTTAATAAATTCAGTGAAGACGACGCCTCGGATTGGATGGGATGTTTGTATCTTTGTTTAAAAGACCTTTGACATCTGTGGATATGGACCAGGGCCTATAACCTTCTTGGAAATGCATGAAAGACAGAGAAAAGTGTCTTAATTGGAAACACAAACATGAAATCTGGGTTGTGATCATTTCCAATTACATTTGGTCCTACAAGTAGAGATGAATGTATCTTCCCCACTTCCCATATTGCCGAGTGTTAAGGGGTTTGGTAGAAATGCACATATTGGTGATCAGTGTTGACACTCCACCACACAACAACGACAGAGTGTGTCCTCTGCATTTAACCCATGTGTGACATCATAACATAGCAGGGGGCAGCTAATTCAGCACCCAGGGAGCAGTAGGTTGTTCAGGGTACCTTGGTGGTCAGGGATTCAAACCAGCAGTCTTTCAGTTATAAGTGCGATTCCCTAACCATTTAGCCACCACTGCCCCATTTAGAAGGGTCAGCCTCATGAGGTCTTAAATCAGAGACAATCCATTTTAGCAACATGCTTTTACCTGACAGATGTATCATTTTGCCTTTTAATGGTGAGGGGTTTTTTTGACCAAGAAACCTTTCTGATTCTTGCCAGAATCTTGAACCAGAGCTATGAAAGCTATGGTTGGTTAGATTTTCTGTGAGCTTATGGGCTGTGATCATTAAATTGTTTACCATGGTGAGGCCCAGGAACTGTCGCAGGGAATTGCTTCCTTGGGTCTGTGCATTTAAGAGAAGGTGTTGCTGGAAGTTCAGACATTTGCTGTGCTTTAACAGGCTCATCTGTTTCATACTGTGCTGGTTTTCTGTCAGTCGAGACCCTTCCGAAAGGACCCCTGCAAGTATCGTAACCTAGAGAAAATATGAAAAAACTTGAGAATTCGCGAAAAAGCTGCTGTTGTGTCTGACACAAGTTTGCGATGCAAAAAAACTTGAAAAGAAAGAAGAAACAAAGCCTGGAGAACGGCACACATTTTTGCAATTACTTCTCCGAGGGCCGTATGGACGTGAGCATTTGAAAGCTTCTCTTTGTCTCATTGTGGCTTTTCTGAACTGACCTCAAAGGAGCAAACCCATGAAGCATGGAGAGAATGCGCACACAGACCAGGGCTGATCCAACCCCCCAACAGTGCTATCCACTCAGCCTCAGTGTCACCCCAGAACATTTTTCTTTGTTCTTTTCATTTTTCCTTATTGAGTCTGTTAAGTCAAGTTTGATTTTGTAGGCTGATTTGTGATTCAAATGGCAGATGTGCGTTCAAGTGAAGTGTTACAGAGCAGTACATCATTGAAATAATTTCGAGTCTAAAAACAATGGTTTCATCCTGTGACATAAAGAAAATTTGACAACACATTAGAAAGATGGCACATCCGTCAAGCTGTCCGTCTTCTGACAATTCATCCAGTATGGCAGAGGTGGAAATTTCAGGTCCAGAAAATACAAAATACAAATCCAGACCAAGGTTTTGTTTCAACCAACCAGTTGAATACTTGTGATGGAAACAAAACCCTGAACTGGATTTGTACTTTCTTGAACTTCAAATAACTATATGCTTTTTGACCATGAGAAGGAACCGGAGATGGAAATTTCAGGACCAGAAAATAAAAATCCAGACCAAGATTTTGTTTCAACCAATCTGCTGAGCACTCTGTGACTGTGACTTTATATTCAATTGGCTGGTTGAAACAAAAATTTGGTCTGGATTTTTACTTCCGGACCTGAAATTTCTACCTCTAGGAACCCATAAAAAAAAATCTAAGAATAAGAAATGATTTTAACGCCAGGAATCATAGGGTTGACACCACAGATGGAATGCTAATGGTATAATGGTCATACTCTTTATTTTGTACTATAAAGCGGGTAGACAAGGAACAAGATAAGAAAGAAAAATATCACACATGCATTTAGACAGTAGGTTCACAGCTTAGTCATTCATCAAACCTGCCCTTTTGTTATGTGTGACATCTGCAGGATTCCAGCATGTAGAATCTGGATTTCTGCCAGAAAATTTACGTTTTCATCTGCCCCTGGATCTCTAAAGGTAATATTAGTAGATCTTACACCTGGAATAGGAGAAGGAGTTCTGTGTCTTGCACTTGTGAAGTCAGAAGAATCCACTCATATTTGGATTAGCAAATAGCTAACAGAATGATTTCCTCAAGCTTTTGAATGATCGTCATGTGGTTCTCTGCATGCTTTACTTTTCATGACAGTGTCACATTCTTTCAGTGGACATGGCATCAGGGAGAGTCAATGCTGAGTCATAAGATACTGGACTGAAAATACAACATAAGCATTTCTAACACACCTGAAACCCCACCTGTCCCCACCTGCTGTTGACGACATGAACTTCTTGATACATTCAATACATCTCCTATTAATCAGGTCTGGCAGGTCTGACAGCCTGCTTTGTCTCTAAATTAAATGCAATATATTTTTATATAGCTGCATTTGTTATGATTCATAATATAGTCAGATGGGTTACTGTTATATTTTTTTCACTGGAACATGCACAGTGATTAGCAAGTAAATATGAACTACTGGAATGAACTGGTCACAGCAACAATGATATATTTAGCTACTGCAGGAAATAATAGTAAATTAATTTTAGCAAGTAGTTATCACCAGCAATGAATGAGAGGAATGTTAGTAGCATATAAAATTGTGTTGCTGTGAAGCTTTGCTGTCTTTCTATCACATCTTTCTGTCAGGATCCATCCATCCATCCATCCATTTTCCATATGCGTTCGACAAGTCAGTCTATGTTTATATTTTTTATTGTAATAAACAATAAGAAAAGTACATCATATTTTTCAAACATATAAAGATTTATTGCCTGGTTAAAACCACTTCTCTCCACTAACTAGCGTAAATATTTAGGTTAAATAAAAAAAAAATGAAACACTGCAACTCTGAGCAGGTAAAACAATGGATGATTCCTTTATGTGTGACCTCTTACAAGGTAGGGTTTGCTCTTTCACTGTAGCTTATTCATGTCTATATTTTGTACACTTCCTGAGCACTTCATTAGGATCCCTGAACACCTGCTTATTCATGCGATTCTGTAATCGGTCAATCATGTGGCAGCAGCACAAATGCATAAAATCACGCATGAATTCGCATCAAACACCAGAATGGGGAAAAAAATCTCAGTAATTTTGACTGATTGTTGGGGCCAGAAAGGGTGGTTTGAGTTTTTCTGCAGTTGCCGATCTCCTGGGATTTTCGTGCAAACAGTTTCTTGGGTTAAACCCAGAACAGCGGAACAATAAAAAAAAATACATCCAGTGAGTGTTATTGTAGATGGAGACTCCTTGTTGATGATTGAGTTTCCAGCAAATAGAAAAGCTGCTCTATCTCAGATAACCATTCTGTACAACCGGTGAATAGAAAGGCACTTCAGAATGTACATGTCGAACATGGAGATGGCTGAACTACAACAGCAGAGGACCATGCCGGGGTCCAGTCCTGTCTGCTGAAGATGGATAGCCAAGGCTGCAGTGAGCATGTTCTCACCAAACCTGGACAGTTCAAAGACTGGAAAAAACGTAGCCTGGTCTGATGAACCTCGGTTTCTGCAGTTGGCACACAGATGGTAGGGTCAGAATTTGGCGTCAACAACTTGAATCCATGGACCCAACCTGCTTTGTGTCAACAGTCCAGGCTAGTAGTGGTGATGAAATGGTTTGGGCAATTGTTTCTTGGCTCACTTTGGTCGGTTAATACCAATCGATCGTGGCTTGTGTGCCGCTGCCTCGCAGTCCAAGGATCTGGATCCAACAGAACATCTTTTGGATGTGGCAGAATGGGAGATTCTAATGGGAGGTGCAGCTGACAAATATGCAGTGATTGTGTGATGCAATATTGTCAGCATGGACCAAAATCACAAGGGAATGTTTTCAATATTTTGTGGAATCCATGACAGAAATAAATTGCAGCTGTTTTGAGAGCCAAGGGAGGCCCTACCCAGCAGTAATATAGTGATCATAATAAAATGCGTAGCGAGTATATTTACCTAGTCACATTTAATTAAAGCTATTTCTACATCACGTTCACAAAATGAAAAGTGAACTCTGGTATAACAACTGGGCAGGTAGTTAATTTTTGTTATTAAATTAATATGCAACCCGCAGGATATTTGAGAATTATGTTTCTCTTTAATGCCTAAAACATCATTCATGCAGTGGCCTTTTAAACGAAATTTGGTATTCGAAAGTGACAAAAATGGTATCTCTATAAACTGCCAAGTAGACATGACAATTCAGATGTGAGTGACAGAGAGGGAGGAGACAGAAGAGGGGTAGGAGGAAATTCATAAGGAAAGGAACCCTTCCTATCAACGGCTGTAAAACTGTTGAGTTTTTGATGCCAGAAATAGTTTTCCTTGTGCCCTTGCACATTGAAGAATTTTATGTATTTTCATTGACTGAAGCGGTCAGCGATCCCCAAAACTTTCTATCGGCTGTATAACAGCTGAAACCCATCTTAACGATATAGTTTTCCAGCATCTTCTGAAAAAACAATGCATAGTCTACACACCCACCCACTCACTTGCGGTATAGGATATCAGTGTGGTTTTCAGCCTCATACACCTGTCCGCTGAGTCTTTGAAAAAAAAGAGAAATGGTTGATTTTCCTCTTTGTGGCCAAGTCGAGTGCAGAAGTAGCGCAATGCACCTTCCCTGCTGCCTCAGTACTATGGGCAATATATGTGATATTTCTATACCTAAAAAATGTTTGTCACTTTGGATAAAACATGAATGTAACCCAAAGAAAGTAGGAAACAATGGGTAACACTAATAATATTCCCAAAAATCTAACTAAACCAATATTAACGAAAATCGAAAGAAAATGAATTGAACGACGTGAAAAATGTCCAGACCGGCCAAATCCTTATGTAATATAATATTCCAAGATGAAACTCAGTTTATTTATTGTAATTGTGTATGTGAACGTTCATTTTACTTGGAATACTCTCAAAATAACAATTTGCAACAAAGAATGATATTAGGAATCAATTTTAAGTTTATTTAAAGAGTTTAAGAAATTTTAAGATTTTTTAAACTAAACCCAGCTTACGTCAAAGAGTTTAGTAAATAATAATAATAATTATTATTATTATTATTATTATTATAAGGCAATCAGGTTAAGGCAAGATTAAAATACATAAATACTTTTTCTTTCCACATGAATAGTAGTACAGTCATGTTGACATTCAACAGCAAAAAGGCACTTTTTCCATTTTCAATGTTATTTTGTGCAGCTTTAACTACATAAAAATATTTGAGTTTGAGAGCAAAGGGGCTCCCAAAACGGCTTCATTTAAAACAAAAAAATAATAAGATTACCATCGCTCAAAATTTCAGACTGTTTCTGTTTAACAGACTTGCTGAGTGTTTTGACAAACACGTTTCAACATTATTTTCAAATACATTGAGGTAAAGTTTGCATGTCAGGACAAAGAAAGTCTGTGTACTAGGAAAGACAATGCAACCATAAAAATAACAGTCGAGAGAATGCAAGGACATTTCCAGCAATTACTGCTAATCTCTGGGCATAAACAGCTGATAGAGAGCAGGTCTGCACTGGCTTTTGTGAGTCTTACAGTTTACACACTATTGTATTGCTACGCACCCATTTTCTTCTTGGTGGCAGAAATGGCCATCAGCCTCTTTCTCCTAAAGGTCCATCACACACCTTCCCTTTTCTCCAACAATTTCATATTAAATAAAATCACCAACATTAGCGTTTCAATTGTTCTCAGACAGACTGACCGGCAGACAGACAGACAGACAGACAGACTAGATGATTTTAACTGCCAATAGTTATACCACTAAAATACTCTATTTTACATTTTCATTACAAAATATGTTGACTATAAATATTCATTTATGACATTTAAAAAATGAACGTTAAAAGGATAGGCGATGGCCACGTTTAGTTTGCTTGGTGCTCACTGGTCCTTCTCCAGGGACTTGTAGTACTCGGTGAGAACCTTCCAGGCCTTGGGGGCCATGAATCCATCGGGGGGGTTCTCTCCGCTCCGTGCCATCTTCCTCATCCGGGTGCCAGAAATGAAGTCAAACTCACTGTGCCTGAAAGTTGGAATTAAAGATGGGAATTAATCATTCTATAGGGTGGTGTATAGCTCTGTGAGTTAGAACTTCATGCCAGTGATTAGAAGGTTTAGAAGGTTGGCTGTTCAGATCCTGTTATCTCCAGACTGATTTCACCATAGACTCTTAATCCCAAATACAGGTTGACCCTGCTGTCTCAATTATATATCACTTTGTATAGAAGCACCTGCTAAATAAATCAATAAAATTCAGTTGCTTATTATCTAATACAGTCAGGGTGGTGGTCTCCATGTACTTGCCTGCAACATGTCTTTTTGTTCAGTATTGCGACATAATTAACGATAATTAACGATATAGCGTCATTCCATAAGTCAGTGGTGGCACCAAGCTTGGTCGGCCCCAACTGACATGTTAGCTGTTTAGCGAATTATATTTACGTAGCCTCTTTTGGCTAAAAAACTCAAGTGAAGAGCTCCTACTGAGTGCCTCCCAGGTTATTTGAGTTTGAAACCCCCGATTTAGGGTCTTTAAAGCGACTATGTCTCAATGGTATTATAGTGTACTGCTTGCCCCAGCAGTGTTGTGGTTGGTGCCTCACCGATCCGGGTCGTAATAGTCCATGGCTCTCTTGACTTGATTGTACGCAGCGACCCGGAAGGGGATGATCTCCACGGAGGTGAGGCCGGGGGCCATGGTCAGCACCTTGCCCCCATGTGAGCCTTCGTACAGGTCCTGCTTGGTCTCGGGGTGCGGCATGCCAGCCGGGTCTCGACCCACGATGTAGAAGTTGACCCCGGCGACCATGCGAGCCCTGCAGTGCCATTGGACCTGTAGGGGGCGCACAAACGCTATACGATTAGACATGGGCGGGGATTGGGTGAATGGAAGGTGCCTGTGCGTATTTGGAAGGCAAGACGTACCTCCGTGGGTCCTGCGTACATCATGGGGGAGGGGAAAATGGCCACGATGGTGCACTGGGCCTCCAGCACGCCCTCCTCCAGTACGGCGGCGTGCTGCCGCATGCGCCAGTCCAGCGGCACATCGTCGTCTTTGGTCCAACCGCCCAGAGGGTGCAGCAGCAGCACGGGCCGCTTGTAGCCGCGCTCCAGCAGCTGCTGGCGCGTGTCCTGCATCAGCAGCGCATGGCCGTTATGCACCGGGTTGCGTAGCTGGAACGCGAAGACGGCATCTGGCGGAGACAGGAAGCGAGGTCGAGGAGCGATTATTCGCTGGGTCACACGGGCGCAGTAAATCACGACAAAATGGCGCGAATCACAATAAAGTGATTATTTTCACATTTAGTTTAGTTTAACGTCTCAAGACTGAAAGGGAATCGCCAAGGCCCAGTTAGAAATAATAAAATGGGCGTCTGTTTTGTCTCTCGATTCCAGATCACATGGCCCAGATGCTGGCGTCTGGGCAGTGGAGGTTTCTTTGAGGCAATCGTTGTGCTGTAACAGTGCCTCTCCAAAAATAAAGAGTATAAAATGTGTCACTTAAAGTATCTTTTTAATGCCAATGTACTATCACCAAACAGCCATTTCAACGTGAAACCAAAAAAAGTGCAGCAGTTCAAAAAAACGCCACCACCCTTATCTTGATAAATGGAACTTCAGCGAAGCAAAACAATTTCTGCTTCACTAAGCTAAACAGACTACAATGTATTTCCCATCACTTACTATTTAGTGGGTGACTGGATAGTTATGTACTATGACACATTCATAATCCCACCCAGTGAAGCCTGGCTAGCCTTTCCAATCATGTGCACTCTTGTGTTTTCTTGACCCAAACACAATAGACACATGTTTACATTGGTAATGTAGGCACTGGTATACTCTAAGTGATAGAACAGTTCTACTTAAAAAGACTTCAATCTATAAATACTGTTCCTGTTGACTGTAGCTCATCCAGTGTATATACACTAAATAAGACCATATATTGTTTTTTTATTGTGCAAAAGGAAAATACCAGTCATGCATTTAAGTCTTTTGGGAAGTGTGAGAATTTCAGCTGCTAGTTATCCCACACACAATGTGGATCGTCCGATACTAAAAAATAAAGAGCTGTATCCAGTTTTGAACCATTATGAGATGTGGATTTGTTCTGCATGACTGAAACCCCCCCTGCAAATTATATTGCCGTGTAACCGGGGTGGGGCAGGATTGGCCTCCCCCAGTGAAGACTGACAGTTTGTTTGATGAAGGAGTGTTTCTGGTAGCCAGACAGCACATGATTCGATAATCAACAGAGCCACGCAGTTCTGTCTTTAAAGCCTGCCTGTGAAGTGTTTATGTCTCTGCTTGGGGGGATTTCATCCTGGGCATCTGTGTGTGTTAGCGTGTGTGTGTGTGTGTACACAGAAAAGTGAAATTTCCAAAGAAATGTGAAAATAATGTATTAGGTGATGACAAAACCTTTTAGTGTCATTGACTGCATGTACTGTAGATTTAGCGGAATAAATATCCTGTAATTTTGGTCAGCTAAAACTACACTAAAAC
>JAODJU010000041.1:9941403-9964412 GCA_026776725.1 Gnathonemus echidnorhynchus
GAGGAAATCCCACAACGACACGGGGGGGAACATGCAAACTCCACATGGCGGAAACCCTGGTCCCACAGGTGTGAAACAACACTACTACCCACTAAGCCACCATGCAGCCCCATACAATTTTTATAAGTTAGAGATAAAAAATGAAGAGTCTTCAACAAAACGAATGGAAGTGGCATGTGCTGGGGCCGCAGACTCACTCGGCATTCGCCAGCATGATGATGCCTTTAGCCAGAAGCAGCGGCCACAGCTCGAAATGCACGGTGCTGGCGGGAAGCAGCAGCCTGTTCTCCTCATCAAAGGGAAGCAGGTCATCCACGGTGATCTTTCTCCAGCAGCCCTAAGGAGCAGTGATGCTTTCACAGGCTGACCCATTTGCCCTTTCATTACAGAATAACAACTGTGAATTACTGGATATCCTCAAACTACACCCGGTAGATACATAAGTGAATGATTTAACAGTTAACATGGAGTTTCCTGTATTCTTCAAATGACACACTTAAACCATTTAAAACTTTGGTTTAATAAAAACAAGTCTTTTGCTAAAATACATTATGTTGTATATACATTACAGATTCTGGTTCGGTCCAATTTTAAATGAGCAAGAAGTTCTAGCTTCTCAGATAACACAGCTGCAGACTTTGCACTCCACTGGCAGTACTCTGAGTACTGTAATAGCTTTGTATTATAACCATCGAGTTGTTACAAGTTAGTGACGGAACCTGAAATGTTTTGTGGGAGCAAAGACAATAGCAGCCAACTTATTCAGACTGGAAACAGCAAAACAACCTCAGTCTTCCTCTCAGTTTTATTGACCCGAAGGCCTTAGGAGTGATGGATGCCCATCCCAAAATTTCACGCCACATTCTAGAAGCAGCTGCACCATCTCCAAGGCTTCCATCCATCAAACTGCAACCCTCTATTCTGGATGTCGTAGGAGCTCTCGCTACATTAGGTCCCTGACTCCTCCTCGCTTTGAAGGCACAAGTTCTAATTCTGGGGGGCTGCTCTCCAGCTGCGCGTCGGCTCAGCAGAGCCCATGCTGCGGAGAAGCTCCGACTGTTAGCGGGAGCTAAGTGCCGTTAGCAGCAGGTAGCATAACCCAGCGCTGCACGCAAGAGAAACAGCTGCAACTCAAATTGCTGTCAAGGTGTCTCCTGCAGGAAGCCCGGGTCAGTGCTGTAATGGGAAATCGAGTCCGCTCGAACCCGTGACACAATCCATGGGGACTCCTGTGCTCACGGGCAAATGCATGCGGTAACAAGAAGAATCATATGCAGGGACAGGCTGATCCTAGTCATCTGGAGCTTCTGCTTATCTGTGTTGTCAGAATGGGCAAAGAAGCAGAGGTTGATACTATCTGCATTTAAATTAACATGGTAGGGGTTTATTCTTGATAAATTACACTTAAGCAATATATAGCTTATATCGTCAGAGGCAGGTATTGTTCATCTAACTTAAATTTAGATGTTTCCAGGCAAATGTTACCTGTTGTGCAACAAATTGTACATATGTATATGAGTTATGCAATACATACAGAACAAAAGTGAATGACTGCCCTTCACATGAAGCCCGTGGGCAAACCCCAATCACCGCTCGTCATAACTGTCTATCCATGACAGCACATTGGCTGCTGGATAAAAATGAATGTGTGCGGTTTGAAGGTGCATCCTATCAGGCATAAATCACATGCCATCTTGACTTCATGGCTGAAACATTTGGGTGTATTTTATGAAGTACCCATGTCACCAATCTTTCCTCGGAGCATGACCACAAATCAACCTCCTTAGGAAGTTCTTGGTAAAAAAAAAAAAAAAAAAAACAACACGGAGACAGAATGTAAGATGATGCATCATTGATGACATACTATGAAAAAAAGGAGTTTGACAAGAGTAATTTAAATATATCTGCCTTTTTCAAAATGATAAGGCTTTAATAAACTGTCAAGATTAAAAGCAGAATGACACTAAAACCAGCTTGGGTGGAAGCTAGAGAGTATACTGTCAAAATCTTCCTAGTTTATTGAGAGAAAACACTACATGGAGAGTGAAAAGGCTGAATATATGTAACACCAACCTAGATCTGCTCCTGTACCTAGTTCTTCTAATAAGTGGAGCATTATAATCGCTAGTTTTGGAGCTAATTGTGTTCGACTCAAGTCTGAATTGCATTCTTTCATCTATCTTGTATAATCACTTATCTGGTATAGGGTTGGGGTAAGGTGAACCTGCAACCGACTCCCAACGAGGGCCGAAAAATTACCCCCAGAGCTTCTAACAAACACCAGTTCACATAATCACATGCTTTTTGACTATGGGAGGAAATCATAGCAAAAAGCCAGACCAGTAAAATGAGATAACATTGGTATAAAGGGAGAGGTGTTGCTATGGATGGGATAATATGGGCGGCACTGAGCAGTGAGCTGAGGGCTGCGCTGATTGGCTCAGAAAACTGAGCTGATTGGCCGAGACAAAATTAGGACAGAGTCAGAGAAAACGGCAAATTAAGGAGGTAAAACTGCAGAGAAGTTCAAGGAAGGATTTCAGCTGGGCTTACCAGACATTAAAATGGTAGAGCTAGATTCCTCCTATATTTTAAACATATCTGGGGATAGCAGTGCATTTTAATGCATTCTGCACATATTTTGAATTTCCCTTCATAAGTAAGACCCTTCTCCCTTGTTGCATCAATCCAGTAATCCTTAGATTATAGGCAGGGGAAAATGCTCGGCCTCCAGTCGACAGTGCCAAGCTTCTGTCGGATAATCAGTCGTGCTGCTCAGTTTATTAGCCTACAAACTGGGCTCAGGGCTCCAATCGCTAAGGTGTTTATTGGAAGTCCCACTACCCAGGGCCGCTGCGGTGCAAATTGGACATTTGGGGGCTGCGCTTTCCTCTACCACCCCCCCAACAACCCAACATGCGACCACTAAGAAAAGCACGGTAGAGAAAACACCTCCACAAGCTGCCTTTCTTAAGAGATGCTAGCTTACAGTCCATTGCGTTTAGCTGCAACAGGGTAAGAGACAGCAGTGAACATCTAAAAAAAATCAACTGATTAATTACAGGCTTTAGCAGAAGGATTTAGCTAAAAGAACCACAGGCCAGGGCTCACCATCCAGAAGAGCCGAACCACGTACTTCCCGTAGGGGTTGTAGAGGGGCATGTGGTCTTTGGATGCCTTGCAGAGAGAGTAGATGTGTTCCCATGGGCTCCATGCTTGGTCACGGGGCTCCGGGGAATCTAACTCACCCTCTTTGGCACCTCTGCTGCAGACTTTCCACACGATGTAGATTTCGCTGATTATCCGCCTTATGAGCTTTGAGGAAAAACACGTCAAAGTCCAGCGAAGTTTGACACGGCAAGATGAGGGAACGAAATAAAGACAGATGCAACTGAGGCCAGATGAAATTATCGTGCATTGTGGCCCAGCGACGCTAACTGCAGTCATCATGCACAAATGGACACATTGTTGAGCTGAACCAGACTGTAACATCAGCAGAGCTGCATCTCTGGGGTATTAAACCAACTGACTGCATGAGAGCCTAATAAAACAAGCTAAAGCAGGTGTGCTGACATCCATAGGGCACCAGACGAAGAATAACTACACCATGTGTAATTCTAAGGGGGCGGAGCTCACCTCGCTGCACAGCAAATGCTCATTGGCGGACATGATGTCAAAGGTGGATTCATTCTCCACCACAACAGGTGACTGGAATGAAAGAGATTAAACATCTTCAAAAACAAATGTGACGTATTTCTATATATCAGCGTCTCACACTTTAAGTCCTGCATCTGTCAATTTTAACAGGCCTACCCACATATTTAAGAAATTAAGTAGCATCCATTTTTCAAATGCTTAGTATGGTCAGTGTAGGGGCAGGTGGGGGGGGCAGGAGCCTATCCAAGGCTGCATAGGGCACAAGGCTGGAGTATATGGATGGGACTGCACAAACACACAAATAACTCATTGCTAACATAGACTGGCGGGGAGTCCCTGAGGACCGGGTTGGGAAACACTGACATGGAGACAGCAATTAGCCTAGCTACAATATCATGGATGGATTGTTGGATGAAAACAGGGTACAGGAAGAAAACCCACATAACACGGAGAGAACATGCAAACTCCACGCACAGAGTGAAGATGTAATTCTACCCCCCAAGCCTGGGGGTATGAGGCCACAGATATAATCACTGAGGTGCAATGTAGCCCTAAATTCAGAGCTGCCCCACAGACTTTGTTTTGAGACGCCTGTTTAATGACTCCACCTTGGGGGCAATGAAGTCGAGCGGGCGGCTCCAGGAGCAGACCCTCAGGGACCCGGGCAGCTCGATCTTCCCCTCTGGGTCCTCGAAGACAGGCTGCGAGGTAAACATTCAGTGTCACGGCTGCTGCGAAGCACTGGCTTGTTTTAGACACGTCTGTTCACCCACTAGGGCGACTAGGCAGTGGGCGGGGTGGGTTGTTTATAAACTTCATCAATTTTTTCCATGTTTGACTACTGTATAAGCAGAACCACGCAGGGCCATTTCAGCCATGAAAGCACAACCAAAAGCAGAGAGCAAGCAAAAGACTGCAGACTTACAGACTACTTTCCTGTAATATACATTCATAGAAGATTTTACAAAAAGAAGACATTATGCATTGTTGAGATTTCATTCAATTTAGGTCGAGGCTTGTTACTCGCCAGAGATAGACTTTTCCCTGCCTTTCCATCTCTGGAGCCCTTGGTACTATCCCACTTCTCCGAATTGATCTCAGCGTCATTCCACTCAGGCCAGACCGAACACCGACCCTTCCGGGGCTCCCCTGATCCCTCAGAGGCGCTGGCCAGCAGAGACGATGCTCTGTTAGCCGAAGCAAATCAGATTCACAAAATAAAACACTGGGAGTCTGTGGTGAAACATGAAGGTATATGTTCTGCGTGGGTTTTTATTCCAATATAGATAGCTGACAGTTTGATGCATAATGTTTAATGTGACTGAAACGGAAAACTATAAGTTTAACTTTCTTTTTAAAGAAGGGCACGATGCAGCACTAAATTCAATGCACTCATATCTATATCTATATCTATATTGTTCCATTATAAACCTAAAATTAGCTACATCAAAAGCATTGGGGTAGTTTACAAACCCTACAGACTTTTTACATGGTAATAAAATGTTACATACATACATGTGTAGACTTGATGACTGAAGTTGGCCACCCCGACAACAAGTCTCATTAAATCGCTGAAGCCCCACCAAACTTGCATCCATAACTATCCTACTGGCTACCAGTTCAACATTTATTTTCCAGATGAGACACACCTGGCGATGAGGTGAGGTGGTATTTATGTGCACATTTACCATATATATGTTTATCTATACAGTCAAAGCTCAGCTGGGATGTTACGAACAGTCTTTTCAGTCTCAGTTTACTCCAACTGCACTGCTGTAAAACACCTCCCGTAATAATGACGGTTCTTAACTGACTGTTCCTTTGGTGTAGTCTAAGTAACCTGCAGTAAACTAGTTTCCATAACCCGTTCACAGATGGCGCATGTTCCGCTATTTTCTCGGGTAACCAGGCAGGCACCTGCGGGTCTCGCTTACTCTTTAAACGACGCCAGGCCTTGGGATGAAGCCACTCGACTGGAAGAGTTCTCTCTTTTCTTTGCAGCTGCTCTCGACATTGTTTAAATGCGCTAACAGTTATAAGACATATACCCCACAATATTAAAAATGAACTTGGCGGTCGCTCGAACTCGACCCGACAGCCTCCCGAAAACAGCAAAGTTTCCCTCGTTGCTAAGCAACGGCATCAAACGCTCGGCTGGAGCTTGCTGGGTCCCGCCGCCGGACGCGTGCCGGGTCACCCGGGAGAGGCTGGGCGTCTCGCGGGGGCTTCAGCTGGTGAAAAGGTAAGTTAACGACAGAAAAAAATAAAGAAGCTTGTGGAAGCAAGACAGTCTAAACAAGAGATCAGAGTGAGTTACATATTTGTAAAAACTGTAACATGTGGCTGAAAGCATCGCATAAATAACGTATGGGGTTGCAAAAGTGTCTTTTGCTTCTTAATGCTGGTAATCTAGTGTAAGTAATACTTGGAGGACATTAAGGTCAAATGCATCTGCCCCCCCCCAGTCTCCCCTCCCCCCATTTTAAATGGTGAACCGCCACTAGCATCTTGTGTTGGGTTAATTAATGTCCGCCTTTGGGTCAGATGATCGACACGAGGTCTGTTTCGCCTTTTGCGATTTAAAAACAATAAAACGTAAAGACCACATTTTAAATGTCTAGCACCTCCAGTCCTGTAGCCTGTAAGTAGGCTGATCCATCACATGATACGAAGAACGTTAAACCAAATGTTGAAATCTTATGATATGACAAGAAATGCATCTATCGTAACGTAAACAACGCACTTTTAAATATTCTAATGCATCAGTTATTAGTTACAAATTATTATTCTTTGACAGTTAAATAAAAAATGAGTACGCGATATAATCTAAGTTCTACGGTTATTTATTTACATTCAGGCGATCCGCAGTGTGGGGAGGAGGCGCGGATTTTCGAGGGTCGTCAATCGGAGGGTCACGTGTCAGTTCAGTTTCCCAAATTGTAGCGGCAAATATTCAATTAAGTATGATTCACGAAATAAGGAAATACGCTGAAAATACTGTGTGCCCAGATGAAAGCTATAAGGCCACAGCATTATTGCTCTTTCATCAAAGTGCTGTTCTGAGAAGTAAACATGCGTTATGAATGTCATTGTGATGGGGTTTTATGAAGACCTTGACTGATGAAAAATAAGGTTCAAATACCACTAAAATCCCCTGTACCTATAGTGAATGATTCCATTTAACTTGCCGATAACTTACTGTGCTTTTGTGAAGAAAACTGAATGGTTTCCAATAAAAAAAATTGTGAATAGTTTATGTGACAAGGCCAAAGGGAAAACAGCAAAAGGTTGCTTTCCGAGTATAACACAAGATCCACATAGTTCTTTTTGTGCTGTAAATAATTCTTTTGGGATCCTTTATTTAATCAAAGCAAAAATAAATTGACCTTTTAATACTTACTGGCTTATTCACAGTCACCTGACATCTCGCATACTAAATGCTCTTCTCTGCCATTCTATATCTTCGTCTCATTAGAGAAAACATATGTCCTCCATCCATCTTTCATACCTATTATCCAGTGCGGGGTCAAAGTGAGCCTGAGGCCAGTCCAAGGAAGCATGGGAAGAGAGCAGGTGACCTGCAGCTGACACCAGTTCATAGCAAAACAGACACTCACACACGATAACATACTATGAGCATATGGAGATGCCGGTTATTAACTGCGCATTCAGTGACTGAGACAAAACTGAAGTACCTGGAGAAAAAACCAAACACTTATGGAACATGCAAACTCCAGACACAGGGCAAGAATCAAGCCTCCAACATGCGAGTGGGTTAGACCTCTGAAAATGTGATCGGAAGCTTGTCAGGCTGAATATCATACTTGCCAGAATAGTCATGTGTCTGTTGGGCCCTTATGCAAGGTCTTTGACCCCCCCCAGGGGTGCCACATAAATAGCTAACCCTGCACTCTGACCCAAAACTTTGCTTTCACCTGTATATACATCCATCAGCCATAACATTAACACCACCTGCCTAATATTGTATAGGTCCCCCTTGTGCCAGCAAAATAGTTCTGACCTGTCGATGTATGGACTCCAGAAGGTGTCCTGTGGTATCTGGCACCAAGACCTTAGCAGCAGATCCTTTAAGTCCTGTAAGGTGTGAGGTGGGGCCTCCATTGATTGGACTTGTTTGTACAGCAAATCCCACAAGAGCCCAATCAAATTGAGATCTGGGGAATCTGGAATCAACACCTCAAACTCTTTGTCACGTTCCTCTAACCATTACAAACAATTTTTAAAGAGTAGCAGGGCGCATTGTCCGGCTGAAAGAGGTCACTGCTATCAGGGAATATCATTGCCATGAAGGGGTGTACTTAGTCTGCAAGAATGTTTAGGTAGGTGATACTATACGTGTCAAAGTAACATCCACATGAAGACCAGGTCCCAAGGTTTCCCAGCAGAACACTCTCAGTTTGCCTTCTTCCCATATTCCATCCCAGTTCCATCTCTTCCCCAGCCAAACGGCACACATGCACCCAGCCCTCCATGTGATGTAACAGAATGTGACTCATCAGACCAGGTCACTCTTCCATTGCTCCCAGGATACCCCACCAGACCTGCCGCTTCGGAGATGCTGTGACCCCATTCGTCTAGCCATCACAGTATGGCCCCTGTCAAAGTCTCTCATATGCATACACCTGTCCACATTTACTGCTTCCAACACATCGACTGTTCACTGGCATCTTTGACAGGTGCCATTGCAACGAGACAATCAATGTTAATTTCACCTGCAAGTGGTTTTAATGTTATGGCTGATCCGTGTATGTGTGTATCTCTTGAAGTAGACTAAGTTGGCATATGCAAAAATAGCGTTCCAATGTACTTCGGCAAATAAAGCATGATTTCAGCTCTGGAGGTGTCAGTATTACCGAGTAAATTACCATATTTTACTAAATAATGCTTGCTCGCTTATTGGATAAAATTGTTCTTTATACCAATAATAAAAAGAAAAAGATAATTTTGTTAATTACAGTATGACACAGGAAGCTAACAGGAAGCAGGACAATAAAACATGTATGAACCAAGGTTTTGTTTAAAATCTACAGGCCATGATATGCAATCAGAGACGCAATATCTCTGCCTGTACCTCTCAAAGCACCCCCCCATGACCAAAGCATTATGCTTTTAGTTTATAGAGCCGCTTGGTAATAAAGAAGCAGCTGACTGTTACACTCTTCCACATTACCCTCTGTGACATGACGGACGTCACACATTCTGGATTTTTCTTTTCACCCGCGGGGCATCATGAGTTTGATCCGGGGGGGAGGGGGGGGGCTTTTCTTAGGCCTCCCGCTCAGGGACATGGTGAAATGGACCCTTGAGGCATTTATGAATAAGACAAGCCCATGGTTTGTGTGTGTTTGTGTCTGTAGAAGCTTCTCAAAAATGTTTGGAACTCCGGTTTCAACAAAGGAACAAATGTGTGGACGAGCACTGGGTTCCGGAATGAGAGCTCATGGATTCCATGCCTGGAGGTACAGCAGCCGGGACAGGCTATGTGAAGATCACATCAGAGCTGCATCTGCATGGGGCACCGAAACCAGAGACGTGGGTGGTTCTGCTGGTGGGTCCCAGCTCTGTGTGTATGACGCTTACATGTTCTCGCCACGCTGGCGTGGACTTCCCACATGTGTGATCCAAGCAGTCCCTGTAAATCATAATCAGTACTAGAGGAATTTGTAATTATTGAAACAGCTGGTCGCTCATTAAAAAAAATAAAGATGGACTCATTTTTTGTGGGCATGTATGAAAAGAGATTTCTTTTTTACTCATTCATGGTGATTATACTTTTGTCATTTGTGAAAATATCTTTGTCATTCGTACAAGTACAGTTAAATAGTCTCTGTATATGACGCAAGCAGAAAAAAACTTGGGGTCAGAGCACAGGGTCAGCCATTGTTGTGGCACATTTTGGGGTTAAGGGCCTTGCTTGAGGGCCCAACAGAGAGAGAATCACTTTGCTGGCCACAGGATGGTGCTACCTTTCAATCACAAGTTCTAACCCCTCCAGGTCCTGGAGATAAATCCAGTCAATATATGCAACCTAAACCTTCCAAAACCACAGGCAGGGAGTTGCAGGATAAGCACAGCGTTACCAAAGATTGAAAAAGTCAACTAGCATAGTAGTAAAAGATGGTTGCCAGTTCAGATTTCAAAGGTGGCTGCAGCTAGCTGGAGAGTGGTATCTCAGTATCACAGCTGTATAAACGCACTGCTCTGTGCCTGGGCAAGTAGAATATGCTGATGTTCTGCTCACCAGCCATCAGAAACACCCCCTTTTAACAAAAGTGCAGAGAGACTCTTCTGATAAATATACATTGCAGAACAAAAGAACTTGAAGAAATCAAATTTACTGCATAGAATTTACTAACAGTATGCAGAACAGACATTCCAAATTACAAGTTACTAATTTGAAGTCACTAAATCTACTACAGCATTCCAAGTTTAGAATTGCAGGGATCCACCATTAAAGGAAAAGTTATAAAACAATGAAGTATAAAACCATAAATCTACAGTGTGATATATCAAGCACCATTTACATTTTAAGTTTACAGGAAAATTCCATCCAATAAATACAAAAGACTATCAATACACTATTAGACAATAGTACCTTTAATTTGAAGCAAAATTCAAATTATAATTAGTAAAAAAAAAAAAAAGCAGTAACACTTTATTAGCACATTCTTGCACATGACATGAGCATGGGCCCGTTCGATCTGATCATTTCGGCATTAAGGGAGCAGAGTACGAAGTAAATGCCCGTCCAGATAACGTGAATGTGAATGTGACTTAAGGAGGAGCAGCTGAGTTTGTAATTTCCATTTCAGAGGCGAAACATGAAGAACAGAGATAATCGATTCAGGAGGACAAACAAAGCAATCCAATGTTATGAGGTTCTAGCTGTAGCTTCTGAACACACAAGAATTCTCTCTTCAATTTAGAACTGTTGAGTTGTGATAAACTAATACATATTGCATTCAGGTGAAAAGTGTGTATATATACATCTCAATGGGTCCAACTTAAACTGGTACAAGCACATTAAGGAAAGAGACAGGCCAAACCAGTTTGTCTCGTCTATGGAATCCTCAGAAAAACCTTGCTGACAAAAATCAGGAACTACTGATGCTCCTAAATTAGCTTCCATTGTTTTTATATCACCCTCAGTTTGAATGAATTTACATACATCACCATTAATAATAAAATTGCATTAATGCTGCTTACATTCAGAACAAAAACAAAACTCGTAGCCTAATGCTGGCACACTTCAGGAGGCTCGTACCAGAAAATACAATAAGCATGTCCATCAAGGGAGAGCAATCATTCAGCAGCAATTAAAAGGGCACTGTGATGTCCTGGAAATTTCAAACTGTGAACAGAATACCGAGGCTTGTGGAAGAGCTGCGATGCCTTCACCACCACAGAGGAATCTCGCAAGAAAGAATGAGACCATTTCACAGCACACTGGGTCACTGACCGACCATGCAGGCTGGGTGAGGCATAGTGAATTCAGTATCTGTGAGGTCAGTTTTCAAGGTGGTGATTCTCACTGCTCACTAAGCAAGAGCAGATGAGGGCTACTGCTTCACTGCGAAGTTTCCATAGTGACGCGGGGAGTATAATTCACTGCCTTTCGACAGGAAGCTGCCATTTCAGCACTGGATGGTCAAAAATTGACACCCAGAGTGTTTCACACAGGTGACACCGTTTTCAAACCCTCAACACATTTCAGTACTGCCTGGCCTGTGTTTTAAAACAGAATTTAAGAACAAGTGAGGATTCTCTGAAAATAACGCTTTGTTGATCTGTAAAACACTATGCAAAAGACACCCATTAACCAAAGTAAATCTGACAGATGAAACTTACACACAACACTAACATAAGAGAAACACTGCATGACTTCACTCTTCCTGCAGAAGGTTTCGCTTAACAACAGACGTTCATGCAGACAAATTCAAACTACCTCCTCATCCTGAAGCTACGTTCCATCAGATATGTCATCATGCATGATAACACAATGCGTAACCGTCTCCTGTTTCGGCAACAAAAAAATGCTGTTGTTACAACACCGGAATGCGTTTTCCATTATGAAAAAGTTACTTGTGTTTGCATTTTTGGTAACACTACTTGAGGGGGCACAAATAATGTAGTAGTACACTCTAATCTAAAGCATTAAATATCCAGAAAGTAAGCGTTAGTTACGTACTGATCCCATGTTTAAGTGATAACGGTTCAGGTATTTCATGCAGTTTGTGTATGATTCGTACTTGAGTAGTAACTGAGCTACTAGGTTACTATGCACCCTCAAGTTAAGTGTTACCAAATTTTTCTCCATTTTTGAATTAAAAGTCCTTCATGTAAACTTTGTTACGTGACCCCAGAGTGTTTAAAAAGGGTTCATTCAGTTATATTAAAAATGAATGAAAAAAAACTAACTCATCTGTTTTTTTATTATTTTATATATTATTTTAGGAGACTTTATTAAAAAAAAGACCCTATAATAAAATTTTTTAGCCATCATTCAGAATGAACTGATGAGAATCTCAGAGGAAGAACAGGTTCTAAAACCATGACATGTTTGTGTTGATCATTATCTGAGCTCAGGAGTGTTCTCTGATGCCTCTAAACTAATTATTTATAGTATAATATGCACCCTAACTGTGTCTGAGAAATGTAGTGAAGACATTGGAACCAGGAGAGGACTCCGTCATCTGAGCGCAGACTGGGGAACATTTCAGAGACTGTTCCGGATCAAGCTCTGGAGACCCCCCTCCATCGCTGGCACTGGACCACAGTCCTTGACCCAGTAGCTCCTTCAGCTAGTCACCGCTAGCAGCATCCAGACTTGCTTTCAGCCACCGCCGTGTCCTGGTCCAGTTGGACCCGGTCCTCAGTATTCTCCTCGTAGGGAAGTCCCTTCACGCTCGCCAGGATGTTCTCCACCAGGAACCGAGTTGCCTCGTCCACGTTGATGTTGTCCTGGAAAATGGACAATGGTGAGGGTCATAGATAAAGGTTACATGATGCAGAAAGGTTCTCCCAATGCACACAGCCTATGTCAGAGGGAAGGGGCCAGACATGAACCACGCTGGTCATGCAGCCGAATAAAGCCTCTTTGGGATTAATCCCTCTGCTGCCAGATGCACGGAATTCCACCTGAACTGCAGCTCAAGCCATTTTCTCAGCACATCATGGTGTGAAATAATCACTCGCTGATTAGGACACAACTGATTATGGATAAAGTCAGTTCAAGCCAAAACTCATCGTAATTTTTGTTTATCATTTTTATCACTATCATCCGGCAATATTATTATTGCACTGGATGGCTGTGCCCTGCAAGATCAGTGATTCCGTAATCCAATAACTTCTGATTACGAAGGCATTAATTTATGCAATAACTTGGAATTTGTGAATAGGATTTTATACTCATACATAAATATGCTGACCCGTTTTAATTTAACTGATTACTTCTTAAGGGCACTTCCTCAGAGCCAATGGAAAAAATATCAATAATCCAATTGAAGGTTAGCAAACAAACAAACTGATAAGCAGAGTGGATGTCTGGTACCCCGTCATGCCTTATATGGCTACTGTCCACAGCAGGAAGCTTTCCACATGGGAGGCTTTAAGATGGCACTGGAAGGTGGATCGACTGAGCTTGTGGTACTCAGAGTTGGGTAATTCAGGTCCAGAGAGTAAAAGTCCAGACCGGGATTTTATTTCAACCAACCAGTTGAGTACTCTGTGACTGTGACTCTTCATGCTCAACTGGTTGGTGGGTGTGTGTGTATGTGTACATATGTGTGTATGTATATATATATATATATATATATATATGATCAGGTCAAATAATACTGGGGGGGTGTGGTCAGTCTAGAATTACAAATTCTGGTTGGTAGCCCCACTGCACCTGACCCTGTGTCCGGTTGCCCTTCCCAACATTGTTACCCTTTCCCTGTGTGCGTTTCCCCTGTGCTGAAGCCAATCTTTGTTTGACTGTTTAACTCTGTTCCCAGATAAAGTGCTCCATGTGTTTTTGTTCTCTTTTGTTATTATCAAAGCATGTCTGTGACCTAAATTCCAGATTTTAATTATATTTCCTGGGCTACAGTCAAACATAACATACTTTTATTCGCCTTTTTAATGAGTAGCTAACTTCTCCCAGCTAACTAACACACCCATAGACATGAGAGCAAAGCTGGGGAGGGACAGTTTAAAATATAAGGTCTCAAGAAAAGTCTTTATCTCTAATGCGCATGTAGACTGAAAGAACACTGCACTCACCTGCTTTCATTTCTCTAAACTTCTGCCTCAATTCCCGTGGAGTCAGCCGGTACTGGTCCAACCCGTCGTTCCACCTGATTCGTTCCAGCACTTCCAGCTCACCGCCGACCAGCCAATCACCTCCCTCCATGACCATCTGTCAACCAAACAAGGAAAGCTAAGTCATATGACCTGCACACCTCCTTTAAAACAGGCAAACATTCTTGTTTGCCACTGTCTGCAATAAAATGTTTCATATTAGCAGAAAATGCTATTTGGCAAACATGGTGACACCTTGATGTAGGGGTGTTTGGGACAGCTGGTTCCCCACTGACGAGAGCAGCGTTCCTCCTTCCGATGCTCGTAAAACTCGGGGTTGCGCAGGATCGCCACTCGGCGACCCTTGTACTCCAGAGCGAAGGCGGCGCAGCCGTCCAGGTGCTCCTTGTTCTCCGTAGACACGGGCAGGACGATGGGCACGGACATGTTGATGGTTCCACCTGCCAGAAAAAAAAAAAGAATAAACACCTACTTCATCAGCAAGGATTACCTTGGTCACCAGGAAACAGCATTTCCAGAACTGTCTAATTGTCGTGAATCCAAAGAACAACCTCAAAACATCGTAAAAAAAATGTAATTACAGCTGGGCTAAACATAGGAATTGATAACTATAGTAAGAAAGAGAAGAAAAATATATTACAGCTAAACACCCACTTAACAAATCTTGCTGAGATAGAGTGTGAGTGTAATAATCATAGTTTCCATTCAGAACGCTTCAGAAAGAGGCGTGAACTCGACGTGAGAACCAGTTTACCGTCGAGCAGCGTTCCAAAATGCAGGACCTGCAGGAACTCTCGTTCCCTCATGAAGCCCTTGAGCGGACTGGCCCAGCCCTCGGCCAGGATCTGCACCCACTGCAGGTCTAGCTGCAAAAATACAGCAACAGCAAAGTGCAGCAGGGAACCAGCATTAGCAGAGACTGATAGAGCATCAGACATGATAGAGCATCAAAACAGATCTGTTTAAATTTCCAAAACTCACTCAGTCAGGAATGGTACTTATTGTGAAATTATCCTGTCCACATGTAAATAATGGTGATATTTTAGAGACCCCTGCAGCAGCACCCATGGGTCTGGGAGCCTCGTAACCCTCACTACCGCGGCTGGGGTTTGAACTGGTGACCTTCTGATCACAGCTACAGAGGCTTAACCCCCTGAGCCACAAACTGCCCCTGGATTTATACACATACGTGTCCTGTGGGCTGAGTGAGTTTTGGAAATTTGCTCCTCAATTGTTAATAGCTGTCCCTAGAAAATCACGCCATAACAGAAAACAATGTAACATAAAGGATAAAGGACGATTTATATCATGAATTTATACTCGAGTAGTGCATGGAGTATTTAAGAAAGCTCGTAAATGTGCTGGTCTTCCTTTGCCCTCAGGAAGGTGTGTGTGGCCCTCGTTGCTAGGTAACGACTGAAGGCCAGGGAGACCTACGGGAGATGTTACCTCGGTGATGCTCAGGGTTGGCAGAGAGGCGGCATCGGCCAGTGCCAGATTCAGCTTATTCTCCGGTACAAAGAGCTCATTGACTTCCTCCATGACGCCAGTGGGGACAATGGTCTGCACACAAAAACCGCCACGATTTCACCTGCTGGCTCTCATACCGCTACCAGCGGTGCTGCCCTGATATAAAAGGCAACCGCTTAGCCATGACATCAACTGCACCAGAAGTTCAACTGAATAAAATAACCGTCGCTTTATTGGCCGAATCAAAATTTGACATGGCAGATGCTCATTAGTACACATTAAACACCATATAACACTCACTCACACACACACAAAGCCATCTAAAACACACATATTGGTTTCTAAACTCCTACTTTCTGTCGCCTTATATATTAAAAGAAGAGTATTACAGTGCATCATCCTCAACTATCCAACAGAAAAATTACCATGACAACATTTCACACTCAGCGCCCGAGCAGGTTTTTGGCATAAGCGATCTGTTCGCAGGTTTCGGAGGCTAAACATGTGGCGGTGACACGAACGCAGCCCCCTGCCCACTGTCGGGGGGGCTCCGACACGGGCCTCACCAGTACGGGCGTGAGGACGGCCCCGTGAAAGCTGCTGTTATCCACGAGAGAGGCCGACTCACCTGCTCCCTCAGCAGCTCCACCAGCTGCTGGATGCACTCGTTGACGGTGAGCTCGCCCGTCTTCAGCACCAGCTCCGGAGCCTCGGGCCTCTCGTAGTCCGAGTCGATGCCGGTGAAGCCTGCGGGCACACGGGGGCCAGATCATACGGAGCGCCCACAGTTCTGCAAGTGGCTTGGACAGCTCTGAGATCGTCATTATTCTAGTTATTATGTTTGTCACTATTTTAACGTTCGTTCGGACACTTAGGCAGAAAAGCAGCCCGCAGGCTAAGAATGTAGCTTCATACTCCAGGGTTGAGCATCAAATCCAGCCCCACGCTGGGTCTACGTGTGTGGGGCAAGTATATATTACGTCGTGAGAGCCAATAATGCTCCGTAATGGGATCAAACCTGTTATTTTGAGGTTGTTGAGATCATTTTTTTCTGCCCCCACAAGGGAAAATTCAATAATATAAAAATCTGTGACTGCGATCAAAAACATGATCATGTTCACAAGATAATACTTACTAGATAAGCTTGAGGTGTGCTTAATTTCATTATGTAACCCATGATAATGCTTTTTTCTTTACAAAGCTCACTTACTGCCCTTGAGAGGCAAACCCTGAACACCTCTGCTGAATCCACTGTGCACTCACCATGCATTTACTATATGTCTACTATGCATTCATTCTGTATTTACTGTACATTTCCTGTGTATTCAATGTGGATTTGCTGCGCGTTTACTGTACATTCGCTATGTGTTTACTGTACATTTCAAGTTTCAAAGTTTTATTTGTCACGTACACAGTTATACTCGGTATGATGTGAAGTAAACCGCGTTATTGCCCAACTCCAGAATGCACAGAGGACATATAGAAAGAACTCAAGTATAAAAAGACATGACATTAGACATACATTCTATCTGCCATACAGTCATTGCATATTCACTTTGTATTCATTGTGTGTTTGCTATATATTAATTGTGTATTCATTGTATAATTGCATATTTTCCATCTGTTTACTGTATATTTGTTATATATTCATGGTATATTCACTATGATTTCATTGTGTATGTGTTCACTGTGTTTACTGCATTTTTGCTATATATTTGTTGTGCAAATTTTAGACTCTTGGCATTCTTTAAAGCAGCTTCTAGATGTAGCCACCTGGAATGCTCTCCAACAGGCTCTGTATTCATAGTATATTTGCTATATATTCATTGTGTATTCACTAGACACTCGCTGTGCATTGTGTCACTGCCTGAAATAGGACATAGCAGGTCACACCTTTAATTTCTCCCGCGCGGGCCTTCTTGTACAACCCCTTGACGTCCCGGCTCTCGCACACCTCTAGGGGGGCATTGACGAACACCTCAAAGAAGGGCAGCCTGACGCTCTCATGGATCTTCCTGGCCTCCTCTCGATCCTGTGTACCACCCAGAGCACCGACAGTACATTACCCTGCGGTTCAGCTAGATATTCCTTGTATTTATGGTTTTGTCTGTTTCTCGCTAAACACCCAGAGAGGGAAAGGTGGTTCCTTGGGACCTTTAGGCGGCTCTGCTATCACTCCCACTGTTTCTCATCATTTCCTGTTGTTTTATGTCTACAGTTAACAAGAATAGATCATCCAGCTAATCATAAAAGCTGAAATTCAAATATTACCCACAATGCCTTTTATTGACATTGTATTACATCATCGACATTTCAGAATAAGGTTCCATTCGGCTGTTGGAGGGAGAGAACGCAAAATGCAGTCTCACCTTGGTAAAAGGGGAGATGAAGCTGGTGATGCAGACCAGGCCTGCGTCAGCGAAGAGCTTGGCCACCTCGGCGATGCGCCGGACGTTCTCCTCGCGGTCGGCTGACGTGAAGCCCAGGTTCTTGTTCAGCCCATGCCGGATGTTGTCGCCATCCAGGGAGTAGCATGGGATGCCGTGGCTCACCAAGTACTCCTCCAAGGCGAAGCCCACCGTGGTCTTCCCAGCACCGGACAGGCCTTGATGTTGAAGGGGTGAAAACACCCATAATGCTTTTCAGTTAAAAGGGCTTCACTCTGTGCACTATGTAACTCAGTGTGTAGAACTGTATCCTCATACCCCTGGAACCATGTGGGTTTGAATGCTGCTCCTACTCAACCCTCCAGCCTTTGTGTGTGTGTGTGTGTGTGTGTGTGTGTGTGTGTGTGTGTACTCATGCATATTTTACATTGTGGGGACATCTGGCGATAAGATCTTGTTATTTTGACCTTGTGGGGACCACCTTTTCAATCACCAAAAGGAGTAAGTCCATTTTCACTGCAATCAAAAAAATTTAAAATGCCAAAAGTCATGCATTCTGCTTAGTTACTCATGGTTAAGGTTAGGGCTGGGTACTGAGTAGGGGTTATGGTTGTTATTTTTGAGATTAGGACACACCCATAGAAACAATGGAGAGTCCCCACAAAGATATACATACCTAGTGCGTGTGTGTGTGTGTGTGTATGCGGGGGGGTGCATGTCTCTACATGTTTCATGCGTTTCCTTCGGATTTCCTCCCACAGTCCAGAAACATACAGTGAGGCAACTGGGTGTTCCTAAACTGCATAAATTAGTCTGCGATTACATCTGTTTGTGTTAAGTCTGTGATCGACTGGCATCTGGTTCAGGGGGTCCCTGCCTCACTTCCTGTTAGCTCCAAACCATGTCTGTATACACAGTAAAAGGTATGGAAAAGGAACATCTGTACTAAGGCAAAATTTATTTAGTCTCTTATAAAGAGGGTTTTACTGTTTGAAAAAGGGCCAGTGATGAACCACAAACATAATAAATGACGTTTAAGGCTGAGGAGTGCGTCATCTCCCGGTAATGCAGTGCTATAACTGTATCCCAAACTCCACCCTTGGTTTGGAGTCCCGCACTGCCAGTTTGCTTACCCGTAAGCCAGACGGTACAGCCTCGGAAGCCACCTCTGGTGCCCACGATCTGCCCCCTCTTACTCCGACTCACGTGGTGCGCCTGGTACACAACGTTGGTCGACCTCTTCAGGTCCTGCGAGAGCGCATGGAATGGGCGGTTAGGATCAGCACACGGCAAGCATGCCCAAGCGCATTATATGCCCGTAAAGAGGATCCAGTCAGCGCGAAGAGCTGGATTTCAAACAAAAGTCGAGATTTTTGTAGGCTGGTAAGCAGGAGTCGAGAGGAATGCCAAGCTTCAAAAGCGTCAGCTGTTATGTGGAGCCATACGAAAGTGACACGTTTCGAGGATGGAGCACTGAGACATTCTGTACACTGTCACGTTAATGTTATGACGTCATTTTAGACAAGTGGCAGCTGTTTAAAACGACACCAAAAATTTAAAATGGCCCTTTCAGTAGGTATTTCTTTCAGATGCCAAATGACTGTCTGCAGGGCGAACTTTACTTTCGAGGACGTGGCAAAGCCGAGATGATCGCTTTAAGAGGACAGCAATCAGACTTTGAATACCAAGCTGTAAAACGACACCTCTTAATTCAAAACTGATCCACATTTAATAACCTTGTGACCAGGTGCACACAGCCAGCCACGTGTCTGACATGGTGGATGCAGTTAACCCTGAATGTATGATTTTCACAAGTGGTGGCACACAAGTCGTAGCTGTTAACCACATGTGACTCAACGCAACTCGCTCGCTCACACCACAGCACAACATCACACATTTTTCCATCGAGGCCTCGATCGACACTGTCAATGCTGCAAAAGAGGCTCGGATCACAGTCTGTGTTTCGTTTCATCTGCCCAAAGGAAACGCCAAAGACTGGGTCCTGCTAGACTGGATACCCTAAGGTCCACTGCATCGCATTTCACCAGATCACCCTGTATCTCAACTGGTGGGTCGCAACCCAAAAGTGGATCGTGGGACCATTTTCATTGGGTCATAGATGTGTGGTTATAAAAAAAAAAAACTGAACATTTTTTTCTTTTTTTCTTTAACTGTGCATGAACATATTGTACTACTATTACACCACTGTGTATATTTACTATTACTGCTAGTTTTTGGAAATAAATTTGGTATATTTTTTTTAAATTTGTGTCGTGATTTAACAACCAAGGAAAAAGGTGGGTCTTAAGGTTAAACCAGTTGAGAAGCCCTGCTTTATATCATCAGTAGAACATTTAACCAAAAGCAGCTAAACAAAGGCTATTTATTTTCATTGTCTTGAAAGGATTATTTACTGAAGGACTCGGTTTGGAACTTTGAACCAGCAGCGTAGATCTGCAGAAGGGTGTCAGGAAAATACAAGCAGTGTGTTAAGGAGAGATGGACGTCATGACGTGGCAAATCTGGTCAGCACATACCCCCCCCCCCAGTACCCTACCTTTACCCACACAAATACACACACTCACACACACACCCATCTCCCCCCTCCCAGACACGCTTCTGCTCGCCGGAGAAACAAGCGGCCTTTCACGATGCCCATAAGCCAACTCCCGGTGAACAGTGAGCTCTCTCACTTCCCAGTAACCGAAACTGCGGCACAGAAAGAGGGCTGGCGGGTCAGACCCCGCCGCCACATTGCCGCATAGGGCATCGGAGCAAGTGAGGCCTAACTGTAAGATTAGGGGCCCCTGTCTTACGATGCCGGCTCGCTCCAAAGAAGCGGCATATTTATTCTAAACCAAAATGAGGAGATGCTACTCGCCTGATGTGTCCCGGCTCAAATCAGGAAACAGCGTTTATACACATACAAATATGCAAGCCAGTGTTTTAATAATAATGGTTCTTTCTTTTCCTGAAACACAGAACTTTATTTTACTCTTGGTCAAGTTCCAGTAATTAAAAGAGGGTGGAGTGTGGCACAGAAGCACGAGACACTGATCCCTTGACTGAAACATTGCTGGTTCAAATCCCAGGGTCAGCAGAATGATTTTACCTTTCAGCCCCTGAAAAGGACTGGCTGAACTTAATTTCTCAAAAAAAAAATAAGAAGATAAAAAAGATAAATGTGCCTGCTAAAATACATAAAATCCTTAAACTTTACTTTTAAAAAATTATTAATACATGCTTTAGTTGATTGGATTTATTTTTTTTAAGTTTCAAGGAAGTGTCACCTGTTCATTGGTTTCATATTCTGCACAGTCATTCTTTTTAATGATCACATGACTCATCATATCGAGGTTACAATCTTTCTGACTTAATGACAGGCGTGCTTAGATACAGGGAGATAATCAGAAAAGACCAGTCATAAAAGCGACAGAAGAGCAGAAACGCAGAGCTACGATGGAGGATATAATTTCAACCATGATAAAAAAAAATAGGCTACACTGATTTTCCTCTGCATGGGATCCCATTGGGTCAGAGGCCTGATTCCAGGACGGAAGCGAGGCCTGTATGTTCATGCTGATTGCTTTGTCACATTTCTCATCTGTTACATTTAACGACAGGTCCTTGCTCCTTGAGACACACACCGGCACAGAGGATACAGTCATTGCCCAAGGGGTTTAACATTGGCAAAGGCATCACGCTTGCCCTGTGTCAATTTGACATTCGCACGACAGCATTCCATTCACTCAAACCAGGTACCTTAAATAAATACACTCCACATGATGATGGATTTTTGTAACGACAGTATGACATTGGAGGGAGAACAAAATGCAGTTTGCATGTGATACTCATGAAATACCTTTCTCCGACCTCTACACGGCGGAGAAAAAACACACACAAAAGAAAAGGACAAAGGATGGATAGTTTGAGCCATGTGTTCAGGCATCTTGGGGGGACGGCCGTCCTGTAGGACCCCAACGGTGTGTGTTTCAAATACATGTTTTTCCCTCTTCCCCAAATCCGTAGAAAGAAGAAAAAGAAGGAAGTCCTTAAGAAAGCAGAAGTTGCGGGTATCAGTTGGATGCCAAAGTCAGAAAGGTCTTCAACGGCAAAACAGACACTTCTCCAAGACACACACAACGTTTTTGTGGTTTTTACTTTCTGCACTGGCTCAAAGTGGCCTTTCCAGATAAGAGATTATGTTAAAAAAAATTAACACGCAACGGCGAGGTGACTGACGCAACTCCTAAACACGCTCCGCTACATGGAGTTCCATTTGTGAACTCCCACGGCGGGGTTGGGGGGGGGGGGGGTGGCGACCGGAGGCTCTGCCCCCTCAAAGTGGTCCAGCCTGACCTCTTGGCTGTACCTCATGTCCCGATGCACCGTGTGCATCATCAAAAAACTGCCGTAGTCAAAGCTGAGAAAATTCAGTCGTTCGAAATAAAACTGTTATGCTATTCAAATACTTGGTTCAAGTCCAAGCTCTCAATAGATAAGATGCACTCTACAGGAAAAATAAAGCTGATTTTTAATCCAGGGCTGTACTAGTACTGAACTTCCAAACCATGTCCATACAGACTAAATAAGAAATGGGCCCCCTTTCCTGGTCTGAATTCCGACATTTCCTGCATGAAGGAGACCTCCTAACCACATTAAACACAATCGAAAACGCATCCCTGAGCATACATATTCTCGCCTTCTGTGTAAGACCTGTATCCATATTGTCATTAAGTAATCGTCGTTATTAGTTAAACCGTGCCAAAAAGTAAAGAAATCATCTTTAACGATCTGGCTTCATTAAAGTTTTTTGGCGCTGCTTCGCTACGCTTTGCATAACAAAAACATCTTTTATTTGCCTTTTCAGTTTTGTATAAACCTCATACCCATTTGCCAGAACTCAAACACAAATATATAATAGAGGATTAAGTGCGTGATTAAGGCAAGTTGTTAACATTCTGTTGATTGTCTTCCTTTTGTGGAGGGACAGTTGTTCATTTAAATGTAGACACATTTGAGCAGGGTAGATAAATTCAATTCATTGTTACATAGGAAAGGGGAAGACAAAAAAAATGACGGAAAGACAGCCAGATGACAACGGAGGAAGGGAACCAGAATCTCCCAAGTTGGGAGAAAAAAAAACCTCCAAGGCCGGCCCACTCAGCA
>JAODJU010000041.1:9964422-9974462 GCA_026776725.1 Gnathonemus echidnorhynchus
CGGCCCCCCCCCCCCCCCCCCCCCCCCCCAAGTTAAAGCCTAAATCCATCAGTTAGTCAGTGCACCGTACCAGCCTGTGTGGGGTGGCAGACTGAAGGCTGATCGCGTTCAGTACCTTGGCTGAAGGTGTAAAGAGGATCCGCATGTCCACGTCATTAACCTCTTACCCGTTTAAGCGCAACGTATTATTTAACCACAGCGAGTCGAAATAAAGTTTACTGAAAGCTGACGTGAGTTTTCATTTCTTCAAAATATTATAGAGGGACAAAAAGCACCGGATTACCTGCAATTTTTTGCACAACGACAGCGATAGATTGCAAAAGGAAACGGCCGGACACACGCTGAGGCACTGATATAACTTTGGGGACCGAGTTAAGCAACTTCCTCACACATCGGCGCTTCATCGCCCCAACTCAGGCTGGACGGATGGGGGAAAGTGCCAGCGCTTCCCGGAGGGACGGAGACACGCACCGGGAAACTTTACAGGGGCTGGAAATAAAATGTCAGTAATGCCATTCATGAGGGGGACACAACAGCCCCACTGTTTCGGCACCGTACACGTTTTCGGCCCGGGGTGACACCACGGAAAGCTCGGCAAAAGTACACATTAAACGACACGTAATCGGGAAAATGCAGGGCGATCGCAATAAAAATAAAAAGCACAAGGTACATGTTAACCAAAGCCGAGTGTCCCACGTCCATCGCGCAAACGACATAAAGTTTGTGCTTTTTAAGATTTACCAATACACAATATGAATTAGAAAGACTGGCACGGAACTTTCTTTAACACCGCAGATCCTAGATATCTGTCGGCAGTGCCGTTTATAAGCCGACTCAGGAGGAAGTGTCAGAGGATCGCCTGTAAAAGGAAATATTAAACATCTAAAAAAAAAAAAACAGTTAAAAGATAACACATTTTAAAAAACATGTCAAAGAAAGCAGCTACGATATCTGAAATTAGTGTCACTTCGCCATAAAACAGTTCAACCCCCCCCCCCCCCCCCCCCCCCCCGACGTGATCGGCACCCGTCTTAGTTAATGTCCCATCAAAGTGATGGAGACGGTTCGGACCCACAAGCCTTAGACATGTCGGTGCTCCTCACCGTGCGCTGCTTTTTGTTCCCGGACATGATGATTTCTCCTTCCCCCGCTTTCTCTCCTGCGCTCGAAGGCGGCCGGACTGCAGCTCGTCGCTCCTCTGGAGGCGCTTCGATCCGCTCGCTCCTATTAATCGGAGGAGGGCGGTGGGGGTTTGATTCCTCCTTTTTCCCGAAGACCTCCGGGGGGGGGGTTATAAGACACGTAGCAGCTCCCTGCCCCTCACCCTCCCACACAGGGCTCAGCGGCAGCCCGGCGACTCGGAAATCACAGCATTCCGGAGCTCGGATGGCGCTCGGCGGAGCCGGAGGAGCCACTCCGCGCCGAAAGGGAGTCCCGAAGCCGGCCGGCAGTCGCGTAGGAGCGCCGCGGGTCCGTACGCGTCACATAAAAAAGGCGAATTAAACTTTCAGTAACACGTTTTACTCGCCGATTTAACTGCTGGAGCCGCCACCGGCTACAAAATTAACTTCACATGCGGTATTATGACTGTACCGCGATCGCAGCGTTTATTTCTTAAGAAAAACGTATTCATGCGTATGAAGCCTGTCCCCCATTTGAAGTTGAGATTTACAAAGTCCACCTCGCCAGTGTATATAGATCTGTCTCAAAAGTGGAACCGTTCCAAACATTTCGCTTCTATATTGCATTATAAGTCACTTAACAGACAAAGTTGTCTTTTCAAGCAATTTTATTTGTTAAACAAGTAGCACATTATATACAAGAATCACACATCTGCGCTGAAAAAAAAAAACACACCATGAATTAACTTAAAGTATCACCTCAAAGCCCCGTACTGTTGGATAAAAGAGAGCATTTTTTTAAATGTTCCTGAACAAAAAAGTCAATCAATAGATACAGTATGGAAGTTGGAAAGCAGGAAACTAGTTTTAAAAAAACCTATTCATTTCAGTACATTGTTCTTAAACGTGTTTCTAGACTTTTTGCTCAGATTACATCGTCCATCCATCCACCAATCCTGGTGAGTGTTATGGAGGGGTGTGGGGGTACAAACATTCACACAGTCACAATACAGGCAATTCAGAGACACCAACTACCCCAACTGTGACTCTGGAACCCACACAAAACAGGTAAAACACAAACTCCATACACATACGATTCAAACCTACAACTTTGAGCCACCTCAGACAGGGGCATTGTTAAGGGGGAGGGAATTTAGGACCATTTACAAGGGTCCCCGAGTGATGGGCGCTAGAAAAATTTGGATCATAACTGGACTGGTCTGGGTTGGGCGCCCAATATGATATGCTTTCATGGGGCCCAAAATCTCTAGTGCTATCCCTGGCCTCAGATTACACCATTATTATAAATATAAAGCAAAAGGTCCCAATTTCAAACACTACATAAAAAGGCATATTTTCTGGAGGTAGACATTTATCTGTGTGTGTATTTTGGGGGGGGGGGGGGGGTAATCAAGTTTGGAGGTTTGGTCATTAGTCGCTTGGTGAAAGAAACATTGTGAATTATGAACAATTTCATGACAAGAATATGTACTGGAAGCAGACAGTGCATTAAAAATCATCAGCCGTATTAAAGCATGTCACACCGTATATATGATTTGGGATTTCCAAGCCTAAACGCGAGTGGTATAAATGCTGCCTCTTGCAGGTCGCAGGTCACAGTTCGGAGCATTTGCTGCAGTTGGACGGCGGCAACTCGCACTCCTTGTCGAAATCACAGCCACTCAGCAGCTCTCCATACTGCTCTTTGACGTCCCGGAAGAGCGGCACCGGGTCACTGATCCCGGGGAAGGCCAGGGGCCTCTCGTTAAGGACGAGCTGCAGTCGTGGGCCCTCGGGGCAGCGGTACAGCACGAAGGCCAGGTTGGCGGCATAGGGCACCATGCGGCTGGTGAGGAAGGTGCGGTCGTGCTGCTCGGCAAAGTTCGCTGCGGTTAAGGGCGTTTCCACCTTGAAAAGATTCATGAGTGACAGCAGGGGCAAGAGGGTTTCCGCATGGCCCACCTGAACCGCTACGGGCTCCGTCACGTCACCTGACCTGCAGAGTACAGAGAGGGAGGAAAAACAACATCATCAACGAAAAACGCAAGGCTGCACTTCAACGCCAACACATCCTGCAAGCTGACGGAAAATGATGGGGGTGCCGTGTGATTCAGCAGGTTAGCACGCCCTGCTCGCGATCTGGTGGTCACTGGTTTGAATCCTGTGGTCACCAGCGTTATTTCCCGGTTGGACCATAACTGATCTGGTTCTCCATACTTTCCCAAGTATATGTTGCCTTGGATAAAAGCAGGTGCTAAATAAATAAATGTAAAACGAAAAAAATAAATAAATACGGCCTCCCTTCGCAGTTTAGCTCCTAACATTTCATAAAAGCACCACGTTTTCAGACTTTGTGAGGGGGCAGCTCATCTTGGGGGGGGGGGGTATGTGGCTGGATGGGATCTCCCATTTCTGAGGAACTTCTACATCTTCTTTCCACTTAAAGGGGCACCAAGGATCTCATCAGATTATTGTCCATGGAAATGCTCTTGGAAGCTGATGTGAAACAGATTAACGCAGAACGCCAACTGTCAAGAACCACATCAGAATACTCCAGGTGTTCAGGAAAGGGACGGAATGGGAACAAAGGCAGGATCCCATTGTACAAGGAATCTATGTCCATGTACCTGTCAGGTTAATAAACCGCAGTCCCCTAAAGCATAAGATGTAAAATTTATACTTGTTTTCTCTCTGCCCCACCATACAGACACAGCAAAATGACTCACCTCCCTTTCAGATCTGGTGTGGGATGTAGGAGAACTCATCGCTTTGTTTCATGGCACTTTTACGCAATTCAGGCAATTAAAATTAGCCACACCAAACCCAAACCAATCCCAACTGCAAGTCATCATAATTTGGCTAAATACGTTAAGTAATTAAAAAACATAACAACTGACTGAACGGCACCAGCGTGGCTACATTTGCTCCTAAGGAGTATCTAGTTTTTCATACCATCATACTATTTAGACATTATGCTGCAGTATACAGTATGTTGATGGTATTTTCAAAATTAACACTATTCTGGTATCTTGACGATAAAACTCGCGATGCAGAGGTTCACCCACCACATAATTAGACGAACAAGAAATGTTCTTTGTCACAGAGATTTCGGTATACTAAGGTATACCTTATTACCGTAATAAACACAGAAGAATACCGGGACGGAGTGGTGGCTCAGACTAGGGATCTGTGCCAGCAACTGGAAGGTTGCTAGTACGAATCCTGCGAACGGCCAAAAGGAATCTACTCTTTTGTGCCCTTGATCAGGCCCTTTGTCCTGGGTATATGTGTGGGTGTGATTATATATATATATATATATATATATAGGCACATCCAGCCCTATAAGTTGATCCTCCATCTTACAGGGAATAACTTGGGGGTTGGGTGCAGGATCGGCTCTCCAGCCACCGGGAAAAAAAAACCTCACACTGGTCCATTTGGACTAGTGTGGTGCTGAGGTATCACCTGCCACATGGCTGCACTCAGGTTCTCATCCCTGAGGTGGTTTGTCGTGTGGTGGGAGTAGCAACACACTGTAATCAGTACATGCTCCTTACACACTGTAATCAGTACATGCTCCTTACCCCTCTCTCTACCAGTTTGGTACTTCCCATTTGAACAGCTTCTTACCAATAACTCTCTGCATTAATTGCTACTCGGCACTTTTTTCCCCGCCTTAACGTCGCTGGTCATATGCAGAGTCATACTGAGTATGCCTTTTCCCCCCCATTATAAGCGATGTTCTATTGGTAATAAGCACACTCAGTTAAGCCAATTGTGTATCTTTCTTTAAGTAAAGAAGTTGTGTAACTCGACAGACGCACCTTATGACAACATGCATGCATGTACATCTATTCATAATTACATTTGAAGCCCATTTGAAAGGAGAAACTATTCTTTGTATAAAAAGGAGATACAATGTAACTTGACATTTTCTTGTTCAAACTGCTTATTCTAATCAGGGTTGCAGGGGAGCCTGGAACATATTCCAGGCAGGACTGAGCACAAGGCTGGGGTCACCCTGTCCATCACAGTTAACTTAACAGCTGTTATACCAGCTTGCTAATCAATCATTTACCCAGCATGTAACAGAATAAGATTATATAAGACCAAAGCTCAACATCTTTCTGAACGATGGCCACCCAGACTAAGAAGCTTCTGCCAGCTACTCCTTGCCATTGACAAAGATCTCTGGAGAGCCTGCTTGAATGAGGTCCAGCTTGAAGACTGAATTCCAAATCCATGCCCCTAGAAGACAACCAGTCGTGGAGGGACAAGGTAGACATGTGTAGTCAGTGCACAACTCTGCATCTGGCAGCTGTCAAGTTTGGAGTGTTTTTGGTCAAAGCAGCAAAATAGAATTCTGCAAGGTAGTAATGACCAGCTCTACCACAAAGTGAGCGTTCAATAGAGTGTCACCTTCCAAAAAAAACAAAAAAAAATAGGCTAAATGGTAGAAGGTGCGTGATCAAACCGGTCGGTTCAGTTTCTAAGGTTCACCAGTGCTATTGTGAACTTACAGAAGGAATCCAGCAGGAGACAAGATCAAAATCAAAAAAATATTTAAAACTAAACTGCGAGAAGCATAATAATCAACTATCCTTACATCAGTATGTAAAAAAATGCCTGTGGCTGTTGCCCATCTAAATAATTTATATACTGTAGATTAATGGGTTCATTTAGTATGGGTGGAACAAGGTTTGAAAAGAAGAAACTGTAGAACTGGTACACACTGGACAAGTGAAAAGATAAGTATAGTAAATGATAAGGACCTTCATGCAGAAAGGTGTAATGTACTCTATGGTCCAATGTGCAGCATTCATAGTTGGAGGAGGTCAGACTAAGGTTGCACAGTAACAAAATTGCTGTGTAAGGGTGAGTTTGCTGAACATTTCACCTAGTCTACATTAGCTACCATACAAGGACAGACTAGAAAGACTTGAATCAACATGAAAGGATTAGTTTGCGGGAGAGAGGTCTGTCAACATTTGATAGATTTGATAGTAATTTTCCAGATGAATTAGGGAGATTGAAAGACCTCTCGCTTGTTTCTTTAGGTTTATCAAAGTCGTGTTTGGATCGACCGACTGTGATGCCTTCAAACAAACATCCACACGAGTGGCTTGAACAGTTACAACCTAAAAGGACTCAATCCGACTAGGAAATTCCCTGCAACCGAGATTCAGCAGTCAAAGCCTCTATGTCCGTCATTGGAAGATTGCCATGACTGAGTCACGTGTCTGTGGGCCCCTGAGCAAGGCCCTTAACCCCCAGCTCCAGGGGCCCTGCCTACTAGCTGACCCTGGGCTGTGACCCCCAAGCTTGCTGTGTGTCTCATGGACAGCAAAATGGGGTAGGCGAGGAGAGAGTTCCCCCACGGCGATGAATAAAATATCACTACTCCGTGCTAAAAATCGGACAGATAATGACGTAGAGAGACCTGGGGCCAGTCGCACAATCGCACCAAGCCCTGATCAACAAACAAAATCTGCAAATCATCCTTCATTCAATTTCATACTACGCCTTCTTCATGTGCCAACTTGCTGATTAAAATACTACTAATAAAAGTAAAAGTACATTTAATGTTATGTAATGTTCCTTTATGCCGCTTCTATTGTCTTTAAATCCCAAGTTCACCCCCCCACCACTCTACAGAGATGCACTTATTTCGTAGATCTACTTGGCGTGCAGAGTAGTTAACATCTGTTCCAGAGCACTGCTTGAAAAGCCTTCGACGACGTCCTTCCGTGCCATTTCAGCGGCATGTGGATTAACAACTTTTCATGTAGAACCAACAGGGTTCATTTCTGTCCTTTGCCACATCTGCATTGTTTAGTCTTTGTTCATGCGAACATTTCTTGTTAATATGTTTTTATTTTTACATATTTTAGGTCTCCTTGGTATTACAGGTCTTTCCAGCTGAGTGACTGAAGGTAAATCTCACTCAGAATGCATTTATCATTTAAAAACCATGACGCAGACAGTGGGAGGTAAGATTTTAAGCAATGTTCTTTCAAAGGAACAGACTGCATGTTTATATAATGTGCTGTGTGTGTATTTTCTCTTTCCTCGCTCTAACTGCACCTGGAATGTATAGTACATTCAATTGAACACTCAGTACTGTGGCTCAGAATCACAGGTATATCCATTAAACTGGTGAACAGCCCATGATCAGTACATGAAAGCTTCTTAAAGCTCACCTTTCATACCAATTAATACTCCTTATGGTAAAATTTAACAGATCCCTTGAAACCTTTGGCAGTAAATACATAAAAACATTGTATATCATTATGAAGTGTCCAGTGACTTCGACCAGACACCCAAAGTTTTTAAGCACACACAACACACGAAAAGCTGGAGCTTATCCTGCGTATTATATAATAACAGTCGTTATTATATAATACTTAGTAAGAGGCTCCAAAGAAAGAGAATGTCCTGGATATTTTATTCTTCTTGGCATCTATCTTCCATAATCACTTACTACTACACAGTGAACCAATAGATTATCCCAAGAAACACCAGCAGGGGGAGCCCTGTGTGGCTCAGTACGCACCCACAGACACACACCCACCCGACCACATAAAAAGCAATGAGGATAGCTGAATTAGTGTATCCATACATGCTTTAACTAAGAGGGGATCCTGGCCTACTTCAAGGAAACCCCTCAGGGAGCCAGGGCAAGAGGTGAAAACGCAACCTTGGAGATGTGAAACCACTAAGCTACAATGCTGCCCACAAATTTCGGTTAAAAGATATGTATAGAAATAAATACAAAGAAAAACCCAACACTGAACTGCTGTTAGATTAATGGTATTACGCTAAATTCCCAATTTCATTTCACAAACACACATTGTGAAAAATCAAGCAACACACTACAATAAATCTCACTTGGTAAAAACTGTCAACAGTTTCCTGCAATTCTGCTAACTGTTGTTACAGTAGTTGTATATACAGACTGAATATTTTTTTGCATAGAACAGGAAGCTTGTCACTAGTACGAACACCATGAAAAATCTAGGCCATAAACCACAGCGTGTTAGTTTCAGTCTTCCACTGTTGTGTATACTTGCTCAGATGAACAGTAAAACGATAAAGAAAACTTCTGATTTTCTTCTGTTCTCTAAAAAGTTACTGATATCTCGCTGGATGGCTAGATGAACACCGCTTCAGTTCCCAAACCTCTCCTCAGGGGCACCTCAGCTGTTCCACGTATTTGTTAAATTTCACCACCAGCTGAATTAATTAACTTAATTAGTTAAATACCGTGATAAGATATCGATTAGCCAAACATGATATGCTAGTGCTCAAGTCAACAAATACAGTTTATGTTGGATGGTTGCTGCCAACACTTAGGTCTTTTACTTATTTAGCAGAGGTGTTGAAATGGCTAAACTAACACATTTTCACAGACATAATATCAGTTTTACACCTACATGAAGCTCATTTTAACGATTTTCTTTGACTGCCTATGCCTTCCGCACAATACTGTACCAACATCAAGCAGCTAGACATTTTCCATTTATGTGAAATGTTCACCTTCACTCACCACGATTGTTCCCACTTACCTGATTTCATTAGCAGCCTGGTTCAAACGAGTGAAGATGTCGTGAAAGAGAGTGCAACTGGATTTGCGGTTGATGTCGTAGCCATAGCCTCTTTTCCAGTACTGCTTCAGATCATTTTTATATTCCAGCACCTGTTGAAGGACACAATTTAAATGATTTTATGGGGCTACATCAGTGGCAATCCTAGGAATCCAAACTCGACAAGTTGTAATGAGAATGTAATGAAGGTCCTTCTTCAGGTTTCAATATCCCACACTGATATATTTAGCAATGTCAGAATTTTAACAGACATAACAAAAAGAGATGTAGCCATTACTGCAAGAACCTTCATACATATGAGGGAAAATTAAATGTCAGGAAAAATTTTGCTCATTCAGCCAGAAAATTTTACGCTTTAAAGTAGCGGGGCTCTTTTTGGAAACACAGTGGAACTCCAAACAATAAAAAAAGCAAACATAATGGCTTTTGTTTTTTTTCCTAATCCAAGTTTTAATCTAAACCTCCCAGATAGACAGGTTATCAACTATGGTATTGATTAAAATTCTACCACAAAAGGTACTGAGCAAAGGAGTCACCCAGAATTATTTTGGTCAAACAGACAAATTTCTGGAATTGCGTCAGACTTCAACTGGGAAGCATTGAGATATTTCATTTTATTTCAGTCCCAAATTCAGGACCCCACACAAGAAACACAAGTACAGCTGAGAAAGGGAAAAAAAACATTCTTCCCCCCAGAGTTATTCGCTAAAGGAAACAGGTTCATTTGGGTGAAATCCTAAGTGTTTTGGAATGCCTGAGCTGCAGACAACAGAAACCAGAAGAAAAAGGGTGGAACAAGGAAAAATGATGACTTAAGCTTGGGACGTAATTAAGGATATGCTACGTTTATTATTACCATATTATGCTGATCCAATTGCAAAATACAGTTTAATTAAACAAGTCAGATTACATCATTGCAAATATGTGTGACAAGATGCTGACTTCATATCTTAAAGGAATGTTCTCTCAAACATCATACAACTGGGTGAAAATATCCATTAAACCTTGAACATATAAGAGAATCGGATTTCTATATTAATGATATATATAGCTCCATTTGTTTCCCAAGTATAGCACTGAACTAAAAACGCAAAGGTTGTGGGTTCAAATGTCAAGGTGCCTACACACAAAAGATGCTTTATGTATAAAACTTATATGAATTTTTTTATATAACAAGAGAAAAAGAACCACATGCACAATTTTAAACCTAGCAGAGATTTCTGATGCCACAACAACTATTAGTGATGCTCCGATTGATCGGCCACCGATCATGATCGGCCGATATTGGCTAAAAATAGCTTGATCGGCGAACCCC
>JAODJU010000041.1:10012587-10032009 GCA_026776725.1 Gnathonemus echidnorhynchus
TGTGAAGAAGGCATTCAAGTAAGAATTGCATTGTAGTATGACTCATTTCCTGGCGCGTACATTTTATATTAGGTCAGCGTTCACGGTTCGGCTCCTGATATTCAGATCGAGTTCTAGGTCAAACTAGTTTGTTCGACTTTCAGGAAATTCGAGTTCTAGTGAGTTCGAGAACCGAGGTACCACTGTATATTACAATATTGTGCTTTTCGAAAGTGCAAATACAGGCTGCAATTTTAAGTTCGCTATGACTGATTTTATTGGAAAAATAACATGGCTGCCATTCTAAGACCAGCGAGAAGGGTCTCGTCGTGTGACCCACAAGGGAACCTTCTGTTTGTTCAGCTGTGGAAGACTTGAAGCCTATTCCTACGCCTACCTGGAAGCCCAGTGAGAATTCGTTTGTCATCGGTGTTGGCAGAGCAGATTGTACGGGACCCGTTGGGGAGGTTCCACTGGTGAGAGACGGTAACCCTGACATTCTGTCGGCTGGTGATTTTATCGGTGTGGATTTTTTTTAATTGGCAATGAATCGCAGAAAAGTACTTGTCTCGACGACCTGTTTACAGCACCAAGGATATTATCCGGAGTAACAGGTTAGTTTATGTAATATATGGAGGAAATCAAGTCACCTGTCTGTCACGGGTCTCAGATGGGCTACGCCAATTTGGACCAGACTGCTGGAGGAATCCACACTCGCCTCTTCAGCCGAGCCTTCATTGTGGATGACGGGAGCAGGCGGGTGGTGTTCGTGAGCGCGGACATAGGGATGGTCTCCCAGAGGCTGCGGCTAGAGGTATCTAGACAAGCTTCACCTTTCACACTGGACTGCAATGGCTATTGCCTTCTGTGAAGGATTCTTCTTGAAGCCGAATGAACACCTTCATGAGGAATGCATCATAAATGCTTATATCAACATGCGTGATGTAAACAGCACATAGGTATCTCCAGATGTCAAGGACAGAACAGATCCACCATAAACACTTCAACTGCGTTCGCGTCTAATATATTCTATCAACCGTTCTCTTTCGCTGGCTTAGGTACTGAAGGAGCTCACGGCCAAATACGGTGACCTTTACAGACAGGATAACGTGGTCCTGAGTGGGACTCATACCCACTCCGGCCCGGCTGGGTACTTCCAGTACACGTTGTTCATGATTACCAGCAAAGGTTACATAAAGCCCTCTATCGAAGCCCTCGTCAACGGCATTGTGAAGGTAGTCACACCTCCCCAAAATCTGTCCAGCTGTCTCTTTTATGTTAGTGTCCTTTTGAGCAAGAACCTGCTTAAATGGGATTAATGGAAAGTAATACTAGATAGTAATGGATTCAAGTGGCGTCAGATTTTTATAGTAAAAACTGTTTTATAGTTTCGAGTGCTGCCCTGCTGTTGTTCTTCCTATTTACCGAATTTGTAATTAAGGACAACGATAAAAAAGGTGCACGGGGATTGGCCATTTTGATACTGCTGTGATTAAGCTCCTGGTTCCTGCGCAGAGCATCGACAGGGCTCATCGAAATATGAAGCCCGGGAGAATCTTCATGAACAAAGGGGAGATCCAAGGGAGTAACCTGAATAGAAGTCCACAGGCATACCTGAACAACCCCGCAGAGGAGCGTGGCAGGTGTGACAACACGGCCCCTCACATGTCTTGTCAAGGCTATTATACACATTGGTAATTCAATTGCACTACATGGACAAAAGTATTGGGACATCTGGTCATTACGCCCACAGGAACTTTTATGACATCCCATTCTAAATGCACACCAAAACATCTTGGGCAATTCTATGCTTTGTGGGAACAGTTTGCGGAAGGCCCTTTTCTGTTTCAGCACGTCCAACATCAGTGCCTAACCTCACAAAAGCTCTTCTGCATGAATGGGCAAAAATTCCCACAGACACACTCCAGAACCTTGTGGAAAGCATCCCCAGAAGAGTGGCAGATGTTTTAGCTGCAAAGGGGGGGAACAACTCCATATTGATGCCTCTGGGTTTAGAATGTGATGTCATAGAAGTTCCTGTAGGTATAATGGCCAGGTGCCCTAATACTTTTGTCCATATAGTGTTTTTACCCCATTATATTTGGGTCAATGCATAGTGCAGTGTTGTACCCCTGAGAGGTAGAATCGAGAATCTAAAATAGGGTCTAATATAGGATCTAAAATAACAGAATTGCTTGAATGGAGGTCTTCAAGAGATCCTCTCACAACTGCTTACTTATAATCAACATCTGGACTTTTGGGGTTGGCGATACACTCACAAATTCACCTGTCCTTCAGGTATAAATCCAACACTGACCACCAGATTGTTGTTCTGAAGTTTACAGATATGGATGGAGATGGATTAGGAGCTCTCAGGTAGTAAAACAAATCAAAGTCTTGTTTTTCGTCAACCTTCTAATGGCTGCCTTTATCAGTAGAAACATGTCAATGCTGCCTGCATTTATTTTCCTTCATTGAGACACTCCCTCCTATCATTTTTTTTGTATTGCTTGATTTCACACCAAAAAAAATCTGATTGGTTTAATTTCTTTCTGCCTCTAGCTGGTTTGCTGTTCATTCTGTCAGTATGAACTTAACCAATCGAATGGTGAGTTCGGACAACCTGGGGTACGCCTCCTACCTGTTTGAGCAAGAGAAAAATCCTAGTTCCCTACCCGGAGAGGTGAGTTGTTCTTAATCCAACGTGTTCATGTGACTCATCAATATTGTATCCAAATAAACCCCAGTTCTGTGCGAGTCCAAACAAAACAGTACTGCATCATGGTATTTAGTTTAAAATCCATTAATTTCTGTAATATAAATGACACAACAGCTGATTTATTGTTTTACATCTACAATTTCTCATAAAGCAAATTAAAAGTTTATTATGGGTTTTTCTTGTTTCAATGAAATTAGCTGAAGAATAGCTATATTGCATGATAGTATCTAGCTGCAGGAACACCAGACTGAACTGTGTTTGTGGTCAGATACTCATTTTTGGCTACTCTTTGCAGGGGCCGTTTGTGGCAGCCTTCTCCTCTAGCAATGAGGGAGACGTCACTCCAAATACCAAAGGTCCTTACTGCGTCAACACGGGAGAGTCATGTGACTATCTCAACAGCTCCTGTCCTATTGGTGGAGTACGTGGGGCGTCAATGCCATGTTTCCACAAAAACCTCGGTTTGAATCTATGTGACAAAAAAAAGACAAGTAGTACACTGATTACAGATGATATATAGGGTATTAGTATATATTATATAGTATATATTAGTATATACTATAGTGTACAGTTTGCAGGGAAGGTCGTCAGCTAACACCTCCAGGTCTGTCGGTTTCTCCTTCGAGTTCTCCTAGACTCAGGTAGGTCTTCTTCAAAAGGCCTTAAGACTTCATATATGAACGGTGGATAAGCATGTGAATATTTGCAAGTTTAAATGTAGGTGTTTCTGCATGTACTGTGATGCATTGAGATCCCGTCTAGGCTGCTTCAGTCCGTTACTCCCTAAGCTTCCAGGGATAAGTTCCTGATCACAGCTCAGCACCCCTGACAGCTGTTTTAAATTTAAAGATATAATTTAAAGATCCTGAAATCTGCCTCTAGATTTTTCATTCATTGTCGTTCAATGTCAAGACCAAGGATCTAATATCAAATTTCACAGACTAAGATGTGCGTCGCTCTGGGACCAGGAACAGACATGTTTGAAAGCACAAGGATTATTGGAGAAAGCATGTATAATAAGGCAAAGGTGGGTAGTATTATCCCGGAAGGGGGTGGATCACAGACTTGATGATATAGAATTAATAGGTGATCCCTAGCTGGCATATTGGCAATGTAGCTGTGATGATTGGTTGACTGTAGTGAGCTCATTTGCATATTTATGAACAATCCCCTTCCACATTTCCTTCAGGAACTGTACAGGAACATGCATCAGGAATTGCATGGGATCGTCCATGGGGCCCATCAGTGGGTTAATATGTCAGATGTTATGGTTCAGATCAACACCACACACACGGTGAGTCCTGAACCCAGAGGTGTTTCTCAATGCTGAGAATACGAAGATCTTACTTGATTGTGTTCTTGGCAAGAGCAGTCTTGCTAACTTGCCTCCCAGGAATGAATTTGGAACATAATGAATCATGGGACTATTCTGGCTTGGATGCAACCGAAGCAACCTTGATATTTGGGGCGGGGCAAGAATGACATCTGGGGACTTTTAACATCCTCTGTACTTCTGTTCTTGATTTTGGAAATATACTTCAGCGACTGAAGATGATGTAAAACTGGTATGCAAGAACACAAAAACGGTCAGATTTGCATTTTGAGAAACCAAATTACTGAAGCCTTATAGAACTCCTGACCAGAAGTTAGTTGTGAACCAATTACCTATATCACAGTGAATTAGCATTCAGCTGAAAAAAGTAGTGCCTTTGTAGATGTTTTCGAATATACGTATCTTTGGAAGAATGTCTGCTAACTTATTAATAATAATGTTATTTGACTATTGACCTTCCTGTAGTAGGCAGGACATTATCCATGACACTGTTGTTGCTATTGTACAGCCTTTATTATTCTTTGCTGTTGAGTTCTGGACTAAGTTCGAACGTCAGTTGGGTGTTCCAAGTGTTCCTGTTTCTCTTAATTGAATGGAATGTTTTTGTTTTTCAAAAACATAAAAATCATTTCTTTTTGGTGGGAAAAGAGTAACAATTAAAACGAAGGCCTTGGCATTTTTGTAGACTCGCATCTGTTTCTTGTCTCTAGCAGAGGCAGATATTTCAGGTCCAGAAAGTAAAAATCCAGACCAAGATTTTGTTTCAACCAACCAGTTGAGTACTCTGTGACTGTTTATGCCCAACTGGGTGGTTGCAACAAAATCCTGGTTTGGATTTTTACTTTCTGGACCTGAAATGTCCGCCTCTGGTCTCCAGCGCATTAGCATTCTGTCATGCTGTGTGATGCTTCTCCTCAGGGTAAAACCTGCAAACCTGCTCTGGGGTACAGCTTCGCGGGCGGGACCATCGACGGAGGTGGTGACCTCAATTTCACGCAGGGTAAGCAGCCCCGAGACCCACTGCGGGGGCGGTGCAGGTCGCCTTGCGAATCCAGAAAATTGCTGTGTGCGAGTTTGTGTGTCTCGTTAAGGGATGGTGGAGGGGGATCCGTTCTGGGACGGCATCCGAGATGCACTGCTGGGGGTGCCGTCGAATGAGACCCGGAAGTGCCACAGTCCCAAACCCATCCTCTTCAACACCGGAGAGGTAAGGTCCCGCCAGTATACCCATGTGTGATGAGCTCGCTTGCTTTCTCCTGTCCTATTAAGAGCACGTATCACATTATGAAGCATTCCCTCAGAAAATTTCGTCTACCTTGTCCATTAATCTTGGATGGCAACTTTACACACTGTGACATCGTGGGTGCAGCCTATGATCTACCAGCTTATGCAGACCTGCACGGAGGACTGGCTCTGTGACGGACTCTGATTATCACCACAATTTACACCTTGCTTTTGTTAAAGCAGGTTTTCCTTGTATTGTATAATGTTAGCATGTTGGCATGCCTGGTGGGGTTGGGCAGCCAGTTGACCTTAGAAGCCCCATAGGTTATTTTTTCTCCTTACTCTGGAGCTTTTGGTTCCTCTCCTCCATTGTCTTTTGACATTGTTTCTTTCTTTCCCTTTTCCCTGTTATGTTTTGAACGCGTGATGTAGTAATGGATTGCCACACCGTCTTGCCAAGTGCTTTGGGGTGACTGCATTGTGAAAGATTGCTATACGAAACTGAATTTAATTGAATCGAGCCACTTTGCCATTTACTGTGATGATAAACGTGGCTCCATGACTGTATCCAGATGAAGAAGCCTCTCCCGTGGCACCCCGATATCGTGGACGTCCAGATCATCACCATCGGCTCCCTTGCTATTGTGGCCGTACCTGGAGAAATGACGTGAGCGTCGCCAAGGCTGCAGACAGTGTCATGCTGTTGAATGGAGGCTTTTTATGGATTTTCATGGATAGTCAGTCCAAAGCAGTCCTAATGTTTTATCACCACATCATAAATAAAGATGTATAACAGATTGAAGTTTTTTTTTCACATTGTCTAGCTAGATAATCTTATTATGACAAAAATAGATTTATGATGTGCTTCTAGGACAATGTCAGGAAGAAGGATCAGGGAGGCAGTCAAGCAGGTGAGGATTATCAACACCACCAGAACTCAGCATCTTATTAGGCTTTTTCTGAAAGGTCGAGATAGACTTCTGCTTGGTCTCCTACATCCATAAAGCAGAGCAATGTGCGATCTGCCTAGGAAATGGAGAAGAGCTCCACATTTGCCAATGCGGAGGTTGTGATCGCTGGACTGTCGAATGTCTATACGCACTACATCACCACCTACGAGGAATATCAGGTACGACCGCCATCTCGATGGCTCCATAAACTGTTGACTCGAGCAAAAAAAAAAAAATGGTTTATGGTAGAGTGTGCATGTTGTCTTTCAGATATTGCAGATATTATGCTTCTTTCGAGATTAGATGCAAAGCACTTTATGTTTTGTTTGTGACAGATCCAGCGATACGAGGGGGCGTCCACCATTTATGGCCCTCATACTCTCTCAGCTTATATTCAGTGTTACAGAGGTCTAGCCAAGGCCATCGCTGAGGTAGGGCCTGGCGGAAAGCCCGGATGCCACATCACCCAGTTCACTCCTCTCTCAGTAGACCGATCAGCAAGCCTGCTGCATTCACATCACGATGCAATGTGTGATGATCACCAGGTCTTTAGATGACGGGGGAAACATTTGTCTGGATGCCGGCTTTCCAGTACTATGTTTACGTCTACTGTACTAGATACATACATTTACTGTACTATATGTACATTTACTGTACTGTATGTACATTTACTGATCACAGTTTCGTAAGCAGATTAGTTGTGTGTCTAAAATATTAATGAGATCCATATTGTGATGCCCAAAAGTTATTCATTTGTATAAAGTCAAAGTCATATGTTTCATCTGTCATCTAAAGCACTGGTGATTATTGCACATGTGCCATTTAATTTGCTCATGCAAATTAAATAATAACAGATAATTGATAAACCAAATTCGAAGAGGGAATTTCCAAAACTCTCTCCGCCCAAGTCCAGCTTCCTCATCATACAGTATAGTACTGGGAACCAAAGCTCACTCAGACCTCATGTAATTCAGGGGAGAACTTTTGTTAAAGTACCAAAACAGGTCCACAGAAATTTCGTTGAAGGCGTGTGCCCTGGACCGAGTGAGTTTTGTTGATTTGCTTTTCATTTGTAAATATGTGAAAAAATAAACTATCTAGCAAAAATGGTGCGTGTTAAGGTCTGGGATATATTAGACATTAATTTAACATTCGACACTTGTAGTTGACAGGTTGAATGCAGAAGATATAGGCAGGGATAAAGATGTGAGCGACTTTGACAAGGGCCAGACTGGGTTAGAGGATCTCTGAGGCTTGTGAGGTGCCCCTGGCCAGCTACAGCGAGTAAAAAACTTTTGAGGGAAAAACTACAAACTGCCAACAGGCATGTATGGTGGCACAAATGCTGGCGTGCAGCTACTTAGCGTCCACAAGACACGATGTACTGTGTGCTGTGACTCATTACTGTGTGCTGTGACTCATTACTCCCATGATTATCATCAAAATCCTCTGCCGTCTCCCACACCTTGACACGCGCCTTTTTACGTGGGAGTGGTTATAATGTTTTGGCTCATCGGTGAATATTGTCTTACTATATATTGGCATCCGGAGTTAGAATATGGACTTACCTTAGAAATGGTTGTGGTTTTTTGGTAGGGTAAGGTTGGTGAGCTGCCCAGAGGTCCCGAGCCCCCGTTCTTTGCAGAGAACCAGCTCATCTCCTTGTTACCTGCTGTCACTGGGGACAAAGCACCCCCCAACTCCACGTTCGGGGATGTCTTGGAGCAGGTTCTGCAGAACTACAGACGGGTAATCAGGAGCGTAGCTAGAATTTCTGGGCCCCCAAAAAATATGTAAATTATACACCTGTGCAATGTAATGTATAATTTACATATTCAAGGGCCATAATAAATGCTGGGGCCCCTTAGATCTGCCAGGGTATCCATGACCCTACTGCACCGCTGACTGTGATACAAGGGCATGGACTTATTCTTCTGATGTCCTTCTCGATGTATACCTTTGGGTCAACCATCTCTTGCGATTTTCCCACCCTTCCAGGGGGAGGTCGCGTCCGTGACGTTTGTCAGCGGAAATCCCCGAAACTCAGGAGACATGGTGAGGAACTGCAGCCTCGGTCGGGCTTTTCGAAATTTCAGGATTCAGCGGCTCACCCACATGTCCGGACGGGGGCTTCTTGACTTATCGCATGGTGTCATTTCAGAGGGAGAAGACGTTCGTCACCGTGGAGAAGTATGACAACAAAACACAGATGTGGGAAATAGTCCATACAGATGCCTCATGGGAGACGAGGTAGAGACTAGAGTCTAGAGACTAGAGATTTCATGTCGCAGTTTTGTAGATGCTTTCTGATAACCATGAAGGAATAACAGCAATTCTATTTATATAACTTTCTCTTAACAAAGGTTTCCGTTCCCAGGTAGCGTTTATACAGCCTAATTCACCACAGGGAAATTTACTTATCTGACGCCTCTTTGTCCAGCTGTTATCTTCCTAAGTCCTTTTGACGATAAAAATACTGCTGAGTGAAGCTGAGTCAAGTCCAGTCATTGTAGCTTTGTAGTTACACCCTTTAGATGAAGTCTGCACTTGCATATACGGACTTCCATATATCGCAGTTAGATAAAGATGGCAGGGAACGCAAGATGTTCGCACTTTTGTCCACAGGCTTCGGCTAATCTGTTTATCAGTCGGAGCGTGTTTTAGAAGCTTTCTGGCCCTTAATCCCCAGAGTCGTAAAAGCCAGAGGAGAGATGAGGAAGTGGGATGTTTCTGAGGTTCAGTTGTGGTTTTGAGTTATAGCCTCATCTGCTTGTGGGCTGGGTGAGGGGGGTTAATGGGATGATGCCTTAGTGGTAATGGTCCGGTTATGAAGTTGTGCACTGAAGTTCTCAGGCATGACGGGGCTCTCTGCGTTTGTAGGTAGGAAGCTGCACCACCTATAAGATGACAGTAATGAGGTCACCCGCCCTTTGATCAGGGTTGGCGTTATCACAGTTGGTGGTTTTGGGGGTCGCGGTGGCAGGGAGGAGAGGGGAGGAGCGGTCACTGGCACCGCTGTGACGTTCGATTGCGCTGTGATGGTTCCGCGTAAAGTATGTCCTCCCCATGCAGGTTTCACTGGGTGAAGGGCAAGAATCAGCTGAGCAATGCCACCGTGGAGTGGCACATTCCCCCTGCCGCTCTGCCCGGATCCTACCGAATCCGCCATTTCGGCCATTGTAAGAAGATAGTAGCCCTGAAGCCTGTTGTAACCCCCTACGAGGGAACGTCAGATATGTTCGAGGTCTCCTAGAAGAAGTCGTCTTGTAAGCACTCTTTAGGTAAAAACATGTACATTAGTTACGTCGTTTTTTCATCTTGTGATTCTGATTAAAAATAACGGAATGTGAAATATACCCCCAGTCCATTTTCTGTTTGCTTGCTAGACACACTCGGTATGGCGAGGGGAACAAACAGGAGTTACACTACAGCTTAAGATATTCAATATTCCATTCATCATCCAAGCAGCCGGGGTAGGCAGTCCGGATCCTGGAGTGCCGGTACCCATCCCAGGTTTTCCATCCTACTGGGTCTCTGATGAAACACCTTATCTCAGGCAGAGAGTAACCCATCAGGTATCGCAGCCTATGACTGGGCAATACCTAGTTTGTTATACAATATTCATATTATCTATCTATACATCTTCCAAGGACTTATCCGGTATAGGGTCACAATAAGTCATACAGTTGAAGAAATACATAAAATCCTTGAGTGTAATTATTAATGCACTGCTGTCTACTTTTAGCATTTATGACAAGCACCTCATTAAAATAAACTGAGAACAGACGCACACATTTGCATAGTAATACATTTATTGACTTTCCAGAGAGCAATTACCTGACACGTAGCAACTTCCCATGCGGAACCATACCATTTGCAGCACAGTGATGTCACTTCTTGTTAATCCAGTTTTGATTAATTCAATCTCTTTAATATCTGTGAATTTTCTCATTTTTGAATAATGATTGAGTCATTGAGTTTCAAATATCCAAAACAACAGAACGCTATACAAATAGTGTTGTATATTTGGTTAAAAAAAAAAAAAAAAGTTCTAAGTGCTACACACACTTTAATACTGTCAGAAACAGCCCAGGCTTTTTATAGTTCAGTGTTACAGAGAAAATGGTTGTCGTATCTCTGTATTAATTTTGCGTTTAACTGTGCGTGCTTAGGACTGGAACTCTGAGTACTTCTTTAAAAGACGACATGAGAGCTAATAATTATCACACTCAGGAGGTCTTTGTTTTTCTCAGAAATGATGGATATGTCCAGCTGCCTACTGACAGCTTGACATTTTCCTAACACCTCAAAGACCAGCCTTCCAACGCGCAGCAAAACTTCACAGCTTATTGCATGGTTCCTTATATCTCTGCACTGGGATACCAGCCAAAAGAAAACACATTTCTGTGTGTCCACAAATACTGAGAAATAGCATAAGCACAGAAAAAAATCTCATTGGTTGAGGGGGATGCACCTCATGCAGATTCCGAGAGTCCCTATAAATGAACAGGTTACAAATTCTAAAATCCAAACGATAAACCCGCTTCTCAATTTCCTTCAAGGAATGCACACTCGTGTTAACAGGAAGATACTTCTCGTATAATTGCTGCTTTAGTTAAGACTACTGCTAGTTCTGTAATTTAAACAATTTAAATAGGGGTTCAGGGGGTTACTGTCTAGGACAAGGGTAAAACAAGATATAACAAAATTAAAATGAAGAAAAAAAATAGAGGTTAAGGGATGTTTTTCTTTTGTAAACATCTTTTGCAAGCAACCCCACTCCTGAGAGACATCAAAGGCTGACGAGGCTCTCCAGTAAGAGATTAAACGCATATTTCAGATAATTAGCTATCGCTTAACAAAGAATATCAATAGTACAGAACTAAACAACTTCTACGTTCTAGTCTAAATATATCACAGATAAAACCAAGAATATGTGGGAATGTGGACTAGTCTTCAGAAAACCCCATAGCCATCGCCGCGTGTGCTTATGGCGAACGCTGGGTAGCCTTCGTAGGTCGCATACGCAGCCAGATCCTGCCCAAGGGTGACAGCTTGTTTGAGTTGAGAGGCAGCCACTGAGGCAGTGGTGCCAGCTATTGTGTAGCCTGCAGAGGAATATGGAGAGCATGTGTAAGAATGGCCAAGCCATTGTGACATCACTGCGTTTCTTTATGAATGGAAACAACAATAATGGCCAAGCCATTGTGACATCACTGCTTTTCTTTATGAATGGAAACAACAATGGCCAAGCCATTGTGACATCCCTGCATTTCTTTTTGAATGGAAACAACAGTAATAATAATAATAAACACTAGTGAAAACAATTTTGAGGGTCAAGTGGTACCAAGCCATGAAGGATTTGGTCATTTTTTTAAGCTAACAGAACAAAATCATTACGATAATTCGTGTTTGCCTAGATGCACCTGACTTAATGCTCAACATAGTAAGCATAATTCCTAGAATTCCTTGAGTGTCTCCATACTACGAAATGATGGTATATGAAGCATCCAGAATTGATGTCATGGTGCAGTATTTTCAGCTTGATATTGCATATTTGTGAAGCTGTCCCAAACCTTTGGTGTATAGCCTCAGAAATGTTGGTCAGTTTCAGAAGAGCATGAACATGAGCATAAGAATCTTCTCAAATGAGCATGGCTGAGGCGAGTCATTTACCCAAAGGGCGTCGATCTGTATGTTTTTTTTTTTTTTGTTTGTTTTTACTGAATTAGCCTAGCTGGCTCATAGCAAAAAATTCTTAGGTTCCACCTCTGCAAATGAGCCATTGCATAATTTGAGATTTTAATTTCGTTGATCTCAGGGCCAGTGGACAGTGTCCAGGTGGATTCTGGGCTCCTACATGTGCAGGGGCACCGTAAAGGGGTGGACATTTGGACGATTCCAGCGACGGGGCCCTAAGAATTAGGAACGTTATCAGGAAGTAGGAGAAAAAGGCAGCCATACGGACCTTCACATACCTGGGAATGCGGCGGCCGCGACGGCAACGGAGGCGTCCGGGCTCTCGGCCTGCAGGCCCAGGATCTGCATGGCGTTCTCGGCTGCGTAGACCTTGGCCTCGTCCACAGCCTCGCACAGCTTAGCTGGTGTAAAAGGATGGCTAAGGGACACCAGAGGAATGCATGCATGGTGAGTGTGAATGACGTGTTTAAAACAAGCCTAGATTAATGTTTACCGAACGTGACACCCCCCCACACACACACACACTTTACATCTTTTTGAGTTATGTGTCATATCTACTTGGAAAACAGACCTCGCATCCCACTGATCGAGCCTGGCAGGCTTCAGCACGTTGCCTACAGTTACATCCAGACAAACACTGCATCACTTTGACTGGGCTGTCAAAGCTTAAACTCTTCCGACAGGCACAAAGAAAGACAGGCAAAGCTAATTTGTACTTCGAGCCCTTGCTTGTTGCCAGTGAGATGATGCTATTGCATGTTGGCTACTTGCAGAAAGTTCAGCTGAGGCTCTGTCTTGCACTCTTGTCTCTTATATACTCCTGTTGTCCCCTCATGCACGTGTCCCCTCTCCTGTTACTGTAGCAAAAGAATTTCGCACTGTTCCTCGGAACGACAATAAAAAACATTTAAACTTAAGACCTCTTTCTGCTGCGGTAAAATGCAAAATCACTACAGAAGATGACGTCGTATCAAACTCAGGGAGCTACATACGAACATCAGCAGAACCTAATCAGTTTCTTTCATAATCCACCCATAAATATTTTCTGTAACTTCTTATCATGTGCAGGGTTAGGGTTCGGGTTAGGTTTAGGGTTAGGGTTAGGGTTAGAGTGATCCTGGGGCTTCTTCCGGGAAACACGGGGCACGAAGCAGGGGCTTCCCAGAACATGTGGTTTCATAATGCACATGATCATTCCGGGGCCTGCTGGGGACGAAGGCGCGGGTCTTGTTTTTTAACATCATCTTGGCCACGTCGCATGTCGGCACATGGTTCTAGCAGACAAACACCAGGCGCTCGATGGAAACGAATTCTGGCCAGAACACGGCCGGTTCCGCTGCCAGCGGAGGCTTCCCGGCTGCCTCAAATTCCCACCTCCTACTCCTCACTGACAGAAATACTTCATGGGCTTGAGAATGAATCCAGAATAAATCCACACGTACACAAGGGTAAGATCTGACTGCCTCCTATAATCGATTATAAATACAACTGCCTTCTTGGTAGCTTTGAGCGAGAGAATCCACTTAATGAAGAGCAGTGTCAGCTGAGAAATCCCGCCTTTGATGGAGAGGGAAACTGAGCTTGTGACACTGAGCATTCGAGCTTACATGTTGGGGTACTGTGTGGCCAGCGCCGGGATGGTGACCTTGTACAGGAACAACTGCCTCTGGTCCGGCCCGATAGCTGAGTGGAGCTGGTAAACAGGTTGTCCCCAGTTATTTTTTTGGCATATATCTTCCAGGATCTGCAAAAAGTTACGTTTAACATTGTGACATGCCTTTATGGTCTCTCGGCATAAAGGACATGCCGGTGAAGTGTATATCTGAGTGTGAATGACTCACCCCTGTCCCTCATATTAACATAGAAGCTTGCTGCATATTCACTTGCTCTACTCATAGCTGTATGCCTTCTAGCCGTAACACTATCACCCATGTTGACTGTATGACAATGCCGTTATCACATTCATCTTACCACAGTGATTTTCTGTGTAATCCATTATCGTGAAACACTGTTGATCATGATTACTATCTGGCAGTAATGCTACAGCTCTCAGTCGCTGCCTTTTTCACGTGCGATAATCATCTCATGTGCAATATTCCTCATTCTTTTATGCTGTGTGTTTGTATTGGTCCATTGCTAGGTGCTATTTATTAGTTTTTCTTCAAATGTTCTTTTAGCCTGTATAGTTTTTATTGAGGAAGGTATTCATGCAGCTCACTTCCTGGATATAGCATACAAAGGTGTCCTAAGTGTGTGTGTGTGTGTGTGTGTGTGTTGGCGTGTTGTTTCTGCTTTTTCCTGCCAGGGGTCCAGGCCCAGAACCACACCCAGGTTATTACCTGGGGGGCGTGTTTGATGCCCTGGGGTTTGAGGGTCACGGGGTTCATGGGGGTGAGCTCCATGCCAGGCAGGAGGTCATACAGCTTGTCGTCGGGGCGTTTGTCTGCCTTTAGCGGGTAGGCGGCACAGCTGCGGCCCACCCCCGCATAGGCTAGGTATCCCCGTCCACCCAGGCCCCGCACTCCAGCGGCCCCTACAGGTACATTCATGTAAATGTCTAGGAATGCAAGAAGGCAGTAAATCAAATCAAATCACCGGAAATCAAGGCTTCAATCACCTTCACATATTCCAGTCCTGCACAGTCCAGGCGTTTCCAACTGGATATTACTGAACAATCAAGGGTAGCTTTGAGCCAGAGGATAGATCACTGTGATTGGTGTCTTCAAATCGAAGTCATGATTACGCTGATTTGTTTTGGTCCCAAAAACATTTTCAATTGGATTCCCCATTTTGGTGCACTATGCAGGTGTGGAAGTCACCATAAGATACAAAGCACCCTCATCTAAACTAAACTACATATCACTCTGTCTTTTTCAATCTAATTAATAATAAAAAATGCAAAAGTGATTCAAGGCTGCATAAGATCTAATTGCTAACCGTGATGACATCTCATTAAGTAGATGCCGAGGTAGGAACGGGCCTCATCGCTGAAGTACAGTGTAAACATGACATTTACATCAAGCGGCATCAGCCTTACATTCTAATTAGGGCAACAAATTACATGTTGAGCACCTCAGAACATTCATATTTTTTAAAAATAGCTTCGGAGTTGGGATGCAGGGTTATGATGGATGTCAGACACTCTGAAAGAAGTATTTTAATCCTGCAGTGAGCAGATGGAGGTACGGAGGTAAATAGTGCCGGGAACCTAAATGTGTGCTATTACGACAAAACGTAGGGTGTAATATCAAATAAAAGCTGCGCGCCGACATCTGAAAATGTTTACGAGTCAGATAGTTATACATGCAGGATGGAGTTCCACGAAGCAGGATTTCTCAGTTAGCTGGGTTAACTTAAGCTAGAAGACATGATTGTCCAATAGGAATGCTCCCTACCTAAACTCTTATTGGGCAATTATTACTTCCGGCTTAAGTTAACCCAGATAACTGAGAAATCCTGCTTTGTGGAACAAGCCCCTGGTTTGCTAAACATTGAATGTGAGAGTGTATTTCAATACAGAGGGAGGACGGGTCCAATACACAGAAGGTGAATCGTGATTAATGGGGTCTGGACAGTGTCCAATCGGATTCAAGGCTCCTACATGTGTAGGGCTACCCTGGGGGGGGGATTAAGATCATTCTGAGGGCCCATGTGCCGCTTGAAGGGATTAAACACCGTGTGGTGAAGGCCAACCGCAAACTGGCAGCTGCCTGGCTGCCTGGAAGTGCTGAGCAGCACCACCTGCTGGTGAGTCATGCGACTAGGCGCCGGCGGGACGGGGGACCCACCTCTGACTGAGGGGCCACGTACCAGGCTCCGACCGCCAATGTGGCCTTTGGCGCTCGGGAAGCGGAACTGGTTAGGGATAGCGGCGTATGCCGGCGGGGCGTAGAAGACGGGCGCTCCCAGGTAGGCGGCAGACGGATCGTACACCTGCCCCAGCGTGTAGGAATACTCTCCTTGCAGTAGGGCGGCGACACGTCCTCCTGTCCCCCGGGTGTAACGCACATAGCTGTCCTTATCAACGGGCTTAGCCAAGGTCACCTCGATTGGGGAGCCGTCTAGCACCTTTAGGAAATGGCATCCGAATAAATACAATGAAGCTTTCATATGTCTGATGTGGCCAGAGAGTAAAAGTCCAGACCGGGATTTTGTTTCAATCAACCAGTTGAGCCTAAAGAGTCACAGTCACAGAGTACGCAACTGTTTGGTTGAAACAGAATCCCAGTCTGGACTTTTATTCTCTGGACCTGAATTACCCAACTCTGCGTATAGTATACATGTATGTTGCATAGTCATTATACTTAATACAGTATATAACTTTATTTTCTGTGTATCACTTCTGGTATCAATTCCAGTTCCTTGGATTTTATCATTCCTGAAGCTTCTATTCTATTACTTAGGGCACTAATATATAGTAGATCAATAGATTAACTTGGCGAAGGTTTATCAAAAAAAATAGAATCACTGTTATATAAATGAACTGTGATTGTTATTACCTTTCCATTCAAAGCATTCATGGCGTTTACTGCATCTTCTCTCTGGGTGAAATGGACAAAAGCATAGTCCCTAATTTTCTTCACTCTCTCCACAGCCCCTGCAAGCAAAGTGGCCTTTCATACCCTTGACACGTTTAAGCAGAAAGGACAGCAGAGCATTATGGGATTGGAGGAAATTCATCCTCAAATACTTCTTGCCATGCAAATTGTAAATATTGCTTTTTTTTTTCTTAAAATTCTCATTACCTCAACCGTAGACTTTGCAATTTGCAGCCAGTATAATTCAGAAAAGGTTTACTTTAATTCTGATTTGCTTTTATAATAATCATATGATTGTTGTAAATATATAACCTAAAACTTAAACATGTAATATATGCGCACACACAGGTTATTCAAACCCTGCTGACCTGGCTTAATGCTGTTAAACTCTTTCTCAATGGTTTCCTCTGTGGTGGCCAGCATCAGGTTCCTCACATAGAGGATCTTCACCGTGGCCATGGTGTCCTCGTCTACCTCCACCTCTGGCTCCGCCCAGTCCACCGCGATGGTGTGCCCCCAAAGCTGGATCCGCCCTGCGCCATGGAAGCATGTCATTGGCACCAGACAGTCAGAATGGAAAGCTGTGATTCAGCCATGGAGAAATGCAGCGATGAATCATGTCTGCCGCAGGACAAGGTCCCTCTCACAGCTCATCGAACGACAATGCATGAGATCTTCAGCTAGATCTATGTTTTATCCAAGCTTGTACAAGTCGAACAGATGACATCATCTCGGAGACATTTGTTGATATTTCCTGCTCGTGCTGGCATGGAGCGTGGAATGCCTGTAAATAAGGGCAGGCATGGGGGTGGAGGAACATGAAGTCATGCCCACTGAAAAACTCAGATATATCCAGAGGTGGGTAGTTCAGATCCAGAAAGGTAAAATCCAGACCAAGATTTAGTTCCAACCAGCCAGTAGAATACTCTGTGACTGTGACGCTTTGTACTCAACTAGTTGGTTGAAGCAAAATCTTGGTCTGGACTTTTACACTCTGGACCTGAATTACCCATTTTTATAACTTTTTGTTTAATAATAAAAAACATGGATATAATCTAGGCTTATTAATCAAGTTTTAGGGGTTTGCATTAAATTATTTGTAGGTAATTTTACTGTGATTGTTCATCACTGAATTCTTCATGATGCTCCAAAAAGGTGCCCCCCTCAGTTCCGCGGTCCATGCCCGCTGGTTGCCGTGGGCTCCGCCCCGTCCGCGGGTATCACCTGGCAACAGCTTGCGCCTCGCCATGGCCGCCGCCCGGTGACTCTCGTACTCCACGAAAGCGAAGCCCCTGTTCTTGGACTTGTCCGCGGCGCTGGGGTACACTATGACGTCCACCACGCCGTCCGTCACTTTCCGCATCTCTGCTAGGATCTCCTCCCTCTTTTTGGTTTTTGGGATCCCCCCGACGAAGAGGCGGCAGTTATCCACGCTGGCACAGACACCGAGAAGCCTTCCATTCCTGTGGAGCATCATGGAAAGAGCTCAAGATACTACATCCATCCATCCATCCATCCATCCAGCCAGCCATCCATCCATCCATCCATCCATCCAGCCAGCCATCCATCCATCCATCCATCCATCCAGCCAGCCATCCATCCATTAATCCATCTACCCATCCATTAATCCATCACATATTCCTCCATCCATCCATCCATCCATCCATTTATCCACTCACCACTCCATCCAATAATGCATCCATTCATTCATCCATTTATTAATCCATCCACTAATCCATCTTCCAACCACAAAATCATGCGCATGAAAAGTGAGGAACATGACGTAAGTGTCCTCACTCCAGAGCGACGTCTGACAGAACAGTCACAGAATTTTATTTATCTATTTGCAACATCCTCCTGTCTGTAGCCGCTTTTCCACCACAGGGTTATGGTGAGCGTGCAGACCAGCCCAGGCAGTACAAGGCCTGAGAACTCCTTACGCAATGCCAGTACATTTATTACGTTCTCATTAATTTTTTATTACATTTGCTTTAAGTTCATATATAGAAGCCTCAATATCTATCTCCGTCTGCTGCACTGAAAGCCCACATTAATGTGGAGCGTGAGGAGCTGTATGCTCATTCTGCTGAAAGGCCCTCACCTTATTTCATGGTTATTAAGTTGTTTCATAGCGTTCTTTGCCTCTTGCTTGGTGCTGAAGGTCACAAACGCGTAGCCCCGGTTATTCCCGTTGAAATCCATCATCATCCGCACCTCGAAGATTTTCCCGAACTGTTAAACAAGCCGTCTGTCAGACACTAGGTGGCGCTTGGGCAAGTATGGCACACGTTTTGGCCGCCTGGCCTTTGAGGTGCCTCGTCTTTCAGAAGCCACCCGTCTGGGCTAACGGCAGCAAGCGGCCCATACCTTCTCACAGAGGGGCACCAGCTCATCCTCAAACAGGTCTCGGGGTAGCTTCCCCACGAAGATCTCGCTGCCCTTCTCAGGGGGAGGGCCTTCCCATCCTGGGGGTGGACCACCGTACCGCCTCTGCCCATTCTCCTGTGGACATAATGAGGAACTTCACCATGAGGAACGATGCCCCATCAAGGCTGCTCAGCATCTATGCAAGACAGTGTTTCCCAATCCGGTCCTTGGGGACCCACAGACGGTCCATGTTTTTGCTCCCTCCCAGCTCCCGGCAGAAATGTAAACTATTTGGACTGCCTGGGAGGGAGCAAAAACATGGACCGCCGTGGCTCTCTGAGGACTGGGTGGGGAAACACTGCCATAACTGAACCCAGTTAGCCATTTATCGTTTATTTATTAAAGCTAGCTGTCAAATCTGCACACAATGCCCCCTGCAGGACCTTGGTAGTTAGAGGTCACTGATTTATACCAAAGGCTAAAAATACATCAGAAATGTGTCCTTGAACCAGGGACACCGCTAGAGATTTTGGGCCCCTATGCCGGACCAATCCAATTATGTCACTCAGGAGCCCTTGGAATCATCTTAAGTGCCCCCCCAGCAACCCCCCC
>JAODJU010000041.1:10044760-10059674 GCA_026776725.1 Gnathonemus echidnorhynchus
GTGGGACATCCTCCCCCCCCCCAAAGCCTCTGCTGAAAATGTTGTTGGACATTGGATGGCAGAATTATGTATAACAATTAATATATTAATATAGAATGTGAGCAGTGTTCCAGGGAAGGTTTTCATGAAAGAGTAGGAAAGGGTCTTACAGTTTACTGAATGAGATACAGAGACACCCCCCCGCCCCGCCACTAGCCCTAGACCATCAGCACTGTCTTGCAGCTGAACTTACCACTAAGCACTGTCAGGTCCAATCACATTACTCCGTGCTGAAACCAGAATGCAGATCCTCTGACCAGTTTCACTTCTGCAGAAATGCCCATACATTTTCTTCTTCTGCTCCAGAATGGGTGGCACGTCACACACATCCAGCTGTTTGGCAGACTGCTGTTTCCCTGGGTACAAACAGTGATTAAAGATGTGATCTGATTAATACTTCAAGGGTGCAACGTACTTCCTCTCCTGAGGTTTAAACATATTTGATTGAAAGTCCAATTACCATTTTCTGCTGAATCGCATTAATGTGGGTCCTGATATATTTATTTAATATAAATTAATATATAATATATTAATATATATATATAATATTAAACAATATAAATTGTTTAATGGTCTGAGTGTGAGATCTATACTGCTGCTGAAGACATGTACTTCCTGTCTGTCCAGACAAATGCTGCAATTACAAATGCTGCAATTACACATTAATCTAGTTTTATACTTGATCTGCGCTTTGTCATAATATTCTATTATCTGTAATGATGGTGGGTTTCTCCATAAACTATTGCGTTTGTGTCCAAACTAGTCTGGCAGTTGCATGTATGGTTTGGACTTTTGTGAATGTACTTGGGATCACTAATGCCATTCACGCTCTGGGTCTGTGAAGCCTGGTCACTGCCATTGAAGCTTAAGACAGGAATAGACTGGAAGTTTTGCATCTGTGCATAATTAGAATATCTGCCACCAGTATTAGCAGTGCAAGTCACGGGCAATTCCACTTACCTGAGGGTAGGGCATTGATTAACAAGGCCACTCTTGACATTCAGGCTTTCTCCTGGAAAGTATACTAGATAAAAATATCCAGAGAAATACAATCCAGCTGTACAGTATATATTACACAAAACCAATAATTTTATCCTCTACAGTAAACTATTAATCAGGTACTGTGTTTGGCTAGTACATCTTACCACTATGCTGAAATACTGAAACTACTACTACTACTACTAATAATTGTTATTATAACAATACCAATAATAATACTAAAAAAAGAAGAAGAGTAAATAAAATATTAAAAGCAAACATATGCCAGTGTATACAACTAAACCTGAATAAATCTTGTTTGCGACATACTGTATTTATAAGATGATTTTTATTGCTTCTATTTCAGTTAATCTTTCTGGACATCAGACAACTCTTGTAATAAATCGTGTTACTGAAATTAAGCCCGTACACCGAATAATATGTATGAGAAACCAAAACTACAAAATTAAACGAAAGATTTTGCATCCTCTCATTCGTGTTATGATTTAAATAAGAATGGTAAAAACAAACCTCAATAGAAATGCCGTTATATTGAGGGTAGTGAATATGTACTCTGTACCTATTCCGACAGTATTGTCCGTGGGATAGCACAGTGCCCCATAAAATCAGCAAGCATAATACATAATCTAGTTCACGTGACATGCGACCCTGTGTAGGACAAGGGGGTGTAGAAAATTAATGAATAGGCCTATCATGAAAACGCTACGTTCCCGAAAACCACACGTGTCACGATCGGTGCGAAGGCCGGTATAAATGCGGAACCTGCAAACAAACAGGACCGCGACCCCAATGAAGGCACCGGCCCATGCCGCCTATAAGAACTGGATCAGGTTACACCGGCCCTACGTCAGCCTCTGGATCACATGGTGATTGCTGCTATTTCAGGCATTAAGTCTTGGGTCAAAAGTTTTTATTATTTTTTTTCTTGGCTTTTTTCCCCCCGTGCTTTGGAAAACACGGTGGACGCCGGCTGCGATTCGCGCTCCCGTCGCGCTCCATCATAAAGTGACCGAGCCTCTTGGAGGAGGGATAACTATCTCTAATTGGCTTCCGCAGATGACCGCCAGCTCCCACGGGTGTGAGGATTAGCACTAGGCGCACCAACGCCGGCTGCTTTAAACGTTATTCCCGGCTTCACCTCTCCGCCTATTCAGCAATAAGTAGAGCCCGGCGCAGCGCCCATTTGTGCGGGCTCTTTGACTAGTAAACGCAGGAGACTCCTGGATCTTCAACGTCGCCAGTTCGCCCGTGATCCGGCGGGGGGGGGAGAGAAAAGTTTTAGCTGAAACTCAATGAAAATGAGTGATCTGCAGGGAGAATTCACCAAGCTCCTTGTACTGAAGGATGAGAGGATAAAGGACATGGAGAGACGCCTCGTCGAGAAAGAAGAGGAGATCCATGAACTGAAAAGAAAGCTGCACAAATGTCAGTCGGTGCTGCCGAGCGCTCAGATCATCGGACCCAGGACCAGACGAGCCCAAGGAATTTCGGCGGAACCACAGACATATAGGTCCTTCCAAGATCTAACCAGCCAAGCCTTTCGGAAACACGCCAAGTCTGACAGGTAAATCATTTCTTCATCTTACACATCTGGCATGAAATTTGTGACAGATAAAGACTGAGTATTTTGGGGGATAGTAACATTAAGATTTTAATGCATGTTTTTAACATGCATCGATTCTAATTGATTGTTATTCTTGGTGTACCCTATGTCGTACAGTATGGTACGCAGCAAGCGATTCTGGGCAAAGAGACACTAACGTGGCATAAAAAGTACTTTCCGACTTCCACATTCAGACTTTCTGAAATGTCACCGGCTTGCACTTTCGCTCAGAATTGCTAGAGGGGTTTCGAGAGGGGAAGAATAACACAAGGCACTGGAGTTTAATTGATCGTATCCATTATTGAATTCCCGGGAGAAATTGAGTACAGGAAGTACAAGGCTTTATTGGCTCTTAGTGGAAGGATGCTGAGAGCCGAAATGCATGTTTAGGGATATTTAATACACCATTAGAAAACGCTGGTGCGCCCACATGTTTCCATCCCTTTCTTTGCACTCTGTCTCCTCTCTTGTTTTCAAAGCGCCTATGGATGTTTTTTTTTTTGCCAATCTGTAACACCGGCGTTTCAGAAAGTCTCAGAGAGCGATTAAAACTATAGAAAATCAGCCTTCGCGAACAACTCTCATTCCCTGCATTGATATATCGTAGAATGTTACCATAGAGATGGGAAGTATTACATCGAAATGAGTGTGTATTTCTCGTGTGTCTTAAGGTGCTAATAAAATCATCATAATCATGATGAAATTGTTGTACTGTAAGTACATTTTGTGTGGGTTCCTGTATGCCCGCTTGGGTGAAAATAAGGAGTCACGTTCATTTATTTCGTATGGGAAAATGTGTTCTGCACATTAATAGTAACGACAATGTCTTTATTGCTTTTTCAATGTGCAGGATGGACATAAATAAGATCTGCCGTCATTGTCTTTCTGTAGTTAAATTTTGACTATATATGGTGTTCAGGTATAAATAAACACAGACAATGCGCGATAATCCAGGCTATGAGGCGAACTAGGTTTAAGCTTGATTAGCGACATTTATCGCCGATCACTTTAGATAATTTCAAATCGGTCAGGGACCGTGTTAAAAGGAACCTTTTAACGTAAAGACCTATATACTTTTGACAGTCAGTTAACTAATATCCTCGATCGCCACTTATTACCATAAACAAGTAATCACCAACAACCTACCTTCTTATGAGAGGGAGGTCTCACGTTTAAATTAGTGCCAGTACAAGTAATATTAACACAGACACAAATTTAAGACCTATTGCTCTGCGATATGACAACACTTATAGTATTTCCAGTGATTAGATAATTACTGCTCAAAAGAGTTTGGGCCAATTGTTTTTATTATATTCATTCTACCGTTAACATATAGCGCTTGAAAGTTGTAATTAATAAGTGTTTCCTTTTTATTCAACGGAATAATAACGGCTTTGTCAATAAGTGACTCTTTGGACATGAGCAAGGTAAAGCCTAACGCAAAAAGTGAAGGACGGCTGACCGCTGTAAGTAATCAGTCATCCATTTTACTGTAGGGCATAATTAATCTTTCGTGTTTTAAACAGTTTCTCGAGTCTGGCAGTCCTATATGCTTCCTGCTTTTACATTCATTAATCGTTTCATGTTTGGAACCTGAAGATCAAGAATGGTTTTTCCCGAATTTTTTTTTTTTCCAAATCTTTGATATTTTCTTATAAACTGTTGTTGTTGTTCAGCACAACAACACTCAAGGCATGTTTATAACCAATATATGGTAAATATTCTGTCGATGAACAGACCCCCCGTAATTATACATTAGTTGAAACAGTTACACTTCTCCGAAAAGAGGGTGTAATTTACGGCCAAACAACGATCGATCCATTCATATTGTAACCACAAGATGGCAGAAAAACTCTCTTCCTTATTCAGGTTCGTGTATCTGAATAGCTTGATTCTTGAAACTTTATCAGTTATATTTCAGACACATTAATATACGAAGTATTTGAGTCGTCTTTTACACATGTGGAAAGGTAAATTCTCATTCTGACAAGAGATTCCTGAAATTATATGTTTATGTAGTCTGCAAGTACAGTCCGAATAAAGATTATGCCATTAATTTATGCACTATTAAGGGAAATATTATCCGCAACGATGATGGCTTTTTTTGGTAAAAGGTGTTTTTAAAGTGATGCAGATCTTGAGAATATTCATTCACCTTGCTCTCTAGCATAGTTTTTCAGTGAATATTAGCAGCGTTCATTTCAGGAGTGGATTTACACAGAAACAAATGGTGATGAGGCTAGGCACATAACACCTATGTTATATAATAATGTGTAACTTTGTTTTCATTGTTGTACTTTGTAATAATATTACTTTATATTATCTTTATTTTATACAGTTATTTCATTCCAACAATTACACGTCATACAAATCAGATCACAAATTTCTGTTAATATAAACAGATGTAATTCAATTATTTGTAAAACTCAATTTTGTCCAGAAAACAAAAGATTAGTACAAAACTTGTCTTCCACAAAAACATTGTCTTATTCATTACCTTCCTTTTGTCAAAGGCAAAAAAAAAAAAACAATGTTTCTTCATCACCTTGTGTCCTGAGGCAATGAAATAAACCAGATTATAGAAAGTTTATCAAATTGTTTCCTGAGGCACTAGTAAGAACCTACTGTTCCATACAGCCTAGGAATGGAAAGTCAAACAGAAATGATGGTTATGGCTTGGTTTATGGTGAAAGTTAGAAGGTTGGTCTGGGTTTAGCACATTTATGAAAAAGTGCTTTAATAATCTTTTCTCCAAAGTGCTTTCCAGATGAGTAGTTATTCGTGGTGTCTGTTATGTAGATACCAATGTAATTTTGTAGTATTTTAAGAAGTCATTTCCTTTGAGAGTCCAACAGTGTGCAATCATGGTAAATTTACTGCTGTACACACCACACACACACACACACACACACACACATACACACACAATATCAAAATGAAATAGTAGTTTCAGGCAGGTTCAATGGAAAACTGTTATTAAACAAACGACAAAATGTTATATGAAATCATTTCTTCCTTCAAGCTCCCAGCATGAAAGTGGTCTGCAGAAGGTTCTTTTTCAGAACATATTTTTCTGTGGTTTAGAGAAAAAAAAGGTGGAAATAAACTTAAAGACGATTGTTGCAGTGCCACTGGAGATGACAGACGGATTAAACAAAGGGGACTTCGCACTGTCCAGGCCTGTGTGAAAGACAACCAGAAGGGGTTAGGGCAGACAATGTGTTGGGCCCTCCTGTTTCTTCCAACAAAAAAACAAATAATTGGCAAGCTTCTTCAAGCGCACTTCAGAATGGAAAGTGCACGATCTTGATCAGGCAGATAAAAGGCCAGTAATGTCCCTTCCTGATATACAGAACTGAGACCCAGTGAGGGATCAGGCCTTACATTGACATCCTTTCTCTGGTCCACACGTTCACTTTGGTCTGGATTGCTGCTGACTCTCTGCTGTATTGACATCATCTCATCAGACGACCTTTAATTGAACTGAGCTGAATGTCTGAAACGGAATGAAAATCAATTGCACTTTATGAAAGAATTTTTAGGCTCAGTTGTCGTTGGTTTGTGTCGGACATAGTCTTCTGTATTACTTTGTTGTTTGCTGGTTATCAGATATATATATTTTTCTGATTAAATGTATTGTTTTTGGGTAGCACAACAGCCCTGATTTTTGCTTGATTTCGTTCATTGTCATATTTTTCCCCAAACTTTTGAACTATCATAAAATTATGGGGTTTAATTAATACAGTACATGTCACATATTATTGACCACAAGAGGGCGCTTATGATCTTCCATTTTTTTACTGTTGACTTTCTTATTGGTTTATACCAAAAAGTGATTGAACCAATAGGCAATTATTCCTTTAAGAATAACAACGGCATGTATTAAGGGAAAATATTTATGCAGTTAATTTTAGTACTTTTCATTCATGCTTTTCTCCTAGATGAAGGCAAGATGAAAGGGCAAGGGAAAATAATGAATGAATGAATGAATGAATGAATGAGTGTTGAAGTAATTTTGTATCCTTTAATGGATTTTGTAATTACACTTTAGTAATCTACTTTTTTCCATAAAAAAAAATCAAATTATAAATTATTCACAATTTTTCATGTGAAAGACCCACTTAGATGAAAAACTGAAAGATGTACATATATATGTTAGTTATGTACATATATAAAAGATGCACGCACACGCACACACACACACACATATATCTACTCACACACGCACACACACATATATATATCTACTCACACACACACATATATATCTACTCACACACACACACACATATATATATATCTACTCACGCACACACACACACACACACACACATATATATCTACTCACACACGCACACATATATATATCTACTCACGCACACACACACACACACATATATATGTATATAAATAACACCTTTGCATTACAAGACTATAATAGATGATAATCCTGCCAAACAGTGTATGTTTTGTCATATGTATGGTTTATTTCTGGTAAAGGTATTCAAAGATAATGAGATGACAGTCTGAAAATCTTGGTTGTTGAGAGGCACAATAATGCAGTTCAATGGAAGTGGCAGGATCAGATTTCTAGATGTTTCCAAGAACCTGGATCAGATGAGTGAGGTGCTTTGGGATGTATTTGAACTTACTCAAGCCCTGAAGCACTAGTGCATCACTAAGAAGCTGAGCAAATGCAGGCAAGATGGAACATACACACTGACAAAACTCTAGTATTTTGCAGGTATTTTGTAGCAAAAGTAAGGGCATGACATTTTGCAGAGAGTCCCTATGCAGGAAGAGATGCAGGTCTGAGTTGTTGGCCTGCTGTCCCTGAAGCACTCAAGGGTCTTGCCTAACAGCAGCGTGAAGTCAGAAATGGTGCGTGGATGACCTAAGGGATCAGGTACACAGAACAATAGCTCAGTAATTACTGAATGGGTGGCTGAGAGGGACGTTAGTAGAACAGCAATCCGATCCCTTCTTAGGTGACCTGGCCCCAGCTGACTGAGGAGCTGGATTTTTCAATTTGTACAGTGGTGCACAATATACAGTATCCTGCAGATCTAGCAAGACTGGCCAAAAAGATAAGCGACACAGCTGCCAGACGAGGGGATTTGTGACATTATAGCTGTGTTAGTTATGGATGGAGAGAAGATCAGAATCATCTTCCGATAAGGAGTCGTCTTGGGGAACGTTGGAGTGTGTTAGGGCGGTGACACTGTGCTATGCTGGATCAAAGGCTGGTCAGGCTGAGATGAAGATAGAGATGCGAGCAATGTGCCGAGTGAGAGAGGAAGTGGTATGAAGGAGGACATTAAAATGTAAGCCTACAATCAGTGCAAGAGGAAAGTGCATGTGAATGTCTGGGGTGGGTGGAAGTGATGCCATTTGAAATCCCATGGCCAGCAGAGGAGACATCTCACCTTTGGACCACTGAGCAAAGGCCTCAATCCCAAATCTGCTCCATATGTGTCTCTTATAGGTGCATAGGATGCAATGCATGAAAGTTTAATAATTCCTGCAAGATTAGATATTCATCATATTTGATGAACATACAAGGAGCAAAATATGCATGTACCGTGTATCAGGATATGAACAATGTGGATGCTATGCCTTATGCATAGTTGGTCATATTCGAAAGAACATTATGAAAGGAACATATTGGGAAGATGTAGAAAAGGGGCATCTGAAAAAACATTCCATGAAAGTTGCTTGGAAAGGCAGCACGTCAAGACGACAGTATAGCTGTGGATTCAAAGCTTGAAGATTTCTGTAGGGTTAGGAAAACGTTTCATGCAAATTATCCCAAGGGCTAACAAGTCGGGTGTGTGGGTATAACATCTGTGTAACCATGACAACTGTGCTTGAACAGCGAACTCTAAAAACAATAGCGATTCTAGAATTTAATGAAAACCTTTAACTTAATCACGTGACCCTTCATGGGAGCGAGCATCCACTGCTGTACCTCTGTGTTGATGCTTCGTCACGTGCGCTTACCGTATCTCTGTATTGTGAGTTGTCAGTCTTGTAAATGAAAAATGTAAATTCAGGCCAAATGTTCAGAACACCAGCCAAGTCATTTATTAGGAATTGTTGTTTAATGGGATGGAAAATGTGAGAAAGGCAAACATCCAGGTTGGCTGGAAAAACCACGTCATCCACTTCGTGCTCTCTTTACGTCTGTTTGACAATCCTGTAGATCAATGCCACTCGCATCACCTCCAATAAAACATACAACTAAATTGTCCAGTGTTTTTAAGGTTGTAAATGCACGTTTTCACAATTTCTATCTTTTAAATACAATTACATCCGATCAGAGTAAATCCACAATTTTTGGTTTGATTATCCGGAAAGTTGTCTGAATTCAAGCAATTTCTTCAGTTCACATTGAACAAAACTGACAATATTGAGCACAACAGATAAATCTCTTTTATTTCAGTTTCTAATCCAAAATTTGTTTACTTCAAGTAATACGTAGCTTGCAAAGGTAGACAGCTTTGCCTAAAAGAGTCGATCCCGTAACTATTCATCATACTCACATAAAAATTATTTGCTTAATAGTTGTCCATATATATTACGAATAATCAAAATGTACGGAATCGATTATAAATTAAAACAAAAACGCAGGAAATATTTCAGCCCACTTGTTGATTCGTTTTTGGTGCACGGCTGGCATCGCGTTTATTTGAAAGCAAAATGAAATAAATTAAAGCGAGACATGTAGAAATTTTGACAAATGCAGATGGGTTTCCCTTAAAAATAATGAAGGCAGTGGGTCCCATGGTGCTTCAATGACACGGCTTTGCGCCGACTGAGCCCCCCCATCTCATTACGGTGTGTGTAATGCCTTATTGGTTGACCACAATAGTGGGGAGCGCCTCGGACTTCATACTTTCCTGCCCAATGCAACGCGCTTCGGCATTTTTCTAGCGCCTCGCAGACACTTCGTGCTGCAACAGATCGAGTACTTCTGGGCGACAGTTATCCGTCTGTTAAACTTCAGCCTTTTTTGCGCTTCAGTGCCCGACATGCCCACCTATGCCGCCCGCCCCTTTTTTAAGCTACGGTACGCTTTTTAAACTAATGCAGTAGCCGCCGATCATCCTTAAATGACGTTAACACGCAAAGTTAACGGTGCCGATTTCCCGGGGAGTCTAATATAAACCGACGGCGTTCCTTCCATTTTTTTTTTGGGTGCTGGAAAGGAAAAGAAGACTATCCTGGATACTTGGCAAACTTTGTAGCGCCAGTGAAGTCTCGTCCTTTGAGAAGCATGGGCACATTGCGCGATCTCCAGTACGCTTTACAGGAGAAAATCGAGGAACTGAGGCAGCGAGACGCTCTCATAGATGAACTGGAGCTGGAGCTGGATCAGAAAGACGAGTTGATCCAGAAGCTGCAGAATGAGCTGGATAAATATCGTTCGGTGATCAGACCGGCAACCCAACAGGTCCACAAGCAGAGCGTCCTCCAGGAACATCAGAGGACCAAGAGGCAGGCTATCTCTGCTGAGCCCACCGCCTTTGACATACAGGATCTCAGCCACGTTACCCTTCCTTTCTACCCAAAGAGCTCACAGTAGGTTCTGCCATTCCTTTTAAAGTCATTATGCATTGCGATCGTCCCCGTTTTCAGTTTCATTAAAAGCAATTTCGCGGGAATAAGCGTACGTGCATAAACGCATCGCTAGTGAGTCTTATTTAACTTATCGCAGCTTAAATCGCCGTAGGGTATTTCAGACTCACATTTTAATACCAAATAGTTTTCAAGTGTAATTACCTACAATCAGGCGTAATCTATGCCTTAGCTATTCATAATCATACGATATAAAACGACACGCACAATCCTTTCACCGAATGCGGTCCAAAAAGTTATTAAAGTTATATATATAGTAGCATCATTTTCAGTTAATTGAATTCTACAACTCCTGGCATCTTGAAGCTGCTAGTTTCATGCATGTTGTATTACCTGTATCCGACATTTTCTTTTTAATGCTGTATATTCATATCAGTACTGGCATTTTATAATGTCTTAAAATGTTTTAAATGAGGGTTTTTTTGGGGGGGCGGCAGTGGGCATGGTGTATGTAGGTGTTGTTCAGGAAATGGCAGGTAAACATCATGTCAGTTTTGGGCTCAGTATGCAAGCTCCATGTGACAGGATGATCTGTTATAAATCCGTTTAAACAACTGTGCATGAATATTAATATTCTGACAATGTGAGTCATGTATTCTTGTCTCCGGACTGAACGTTTCTCCGGCGTGTCGGCACTCCAGCCTCAGACCAGTTACATGTTACATGGTGATTGTTATTTTCTGGATCAGCGGGTGCTGATGGCGTGTGACTCACCTCGCAGGGACGAGGTGAAGGCAGCCGATAGCTTCCCCACTTGTTGCTCTCGCTTTGTTGCTGTCTACTGAGATCATGGTGCGTTGAGTACTGGGGGTGGTATAAGGAGCCCAATATTCATTCATCAATATTCACGTGTGTAAAGCAGTCGACTTGCGCATTTATGGGGCATTTTATATTTGACTTGCAAAGACCGCGGGGTGAGAATAAAGAATTCAACAAAGGCCAGGTTAATGGGGGTTTTCTCCCCCAGTCATGATAAATGTTTCGGGTATGCTCCAAAGCAGGAGGATAGCAGTGTGACAAAGGCAGCTTTTTTATTACGTGTACTGGCTGTGCCTGACATTTGACTTTCCACCGTATCTTTTTTTTCCCCCCATTTCATTCCACCTCCTCGGATGCTGATTAACGTTCCGAAAACATTTACATAATCTAAATATAAACGTACGCGTAGCAGTGTAAGCACGACCAAGAATGGAGTCCAACGAGCACGGATAAGGATATTTTTGTCGGCAGCTGGTATACAAAGCTGAGACAACCGTGTTGGGGGATGGAAAGTAAGCATATGTGGCGTGTTATTTGGAGCAGAAAAGAAACTCGTCGTCCCCTCAGCAGATATTTGCTGGATTTTTGTTTAAATACCTTTTCACTTTTATTTGGCAGTCCCAGTGCATCCTTGATTCCTTTCATCAAGGGTGGCTTCCGTAGTAAAATGTCAAGGCGGAGCCTATTCACGGTCAGTGGGCAAGAAATCCAGTGTTTAAATAAACCTTACATATCACTCGATTTAATCCAGCTGCCTTGGTTTACAGTCGTTATTATATTATATTAACGGAATGGTTTATATGTTCACTTGTTTATTTATATGTTATTTCCTTTTGATGTAACTAATGGTCAGTGTAGATGGTGCCAGGGAAGTGAGAGGACGACAATGAATTCAGTGAGCAAAGTTGCCTGCCTCACAAATTATCTACAGCACATACAGTTACGATGCGAGAAGCCCACATTTCTCAAGCAGAAGCCGTCAGGCCGGCCTCTCTGGAATTCATTAGCTTCAGGGGGTGAAAAGTTAAGCAGTTGGCTTCTAGTAGGCATTTGTCATGACCAAATTTGCTTGGGGCGTATTGTTTTGTAAGAATCTAAATAATTCTTGCTCCAGTGGGACAGTTTCTCTTTTTTTGCCCATATACAGCAGAGTGTGTTTGCATTCACAGCTTTTGTTTACCCTTATAGCCCTACTTGCAGCGCTGGCAAATGGTCAAACAGATTTCTATTCATGTTTCTTTACAGCATTTCACATTGGCTTGGGGGCACAGTTCCAAGATTTCGGTCGGGCACCTTTTTTTTATTTCTCTAAAAGTCATCCACAGGGCTTGTAAGTGTGGACCAGCTCAGTTTGCTAGAAGGTTCTAGAATGTCTCCCTTTTGTTACATCCTGCCCACCCCATCCACCTGACCCTCCTGTCCCCTCCCCAGCATGACCCTAACAAACCGTGCCTGTTACTCGTTTATTTTTCCTCGTTCCTAACCTTCGTGTTAATGACTCCTAGCTGTCTCTTGTTTGCTCCCTCGATAGTCTCGTATATACGTGCTTCCCAGTCCTATTTTCCCCAGTCCAGTCATTAACATTGTACCTTCCTATTGCCTGTGCCCATCCTAATTTCTAGTCCTCCCATCTGATTGCTCGCAATCCTGTTAGCTTATCATCCCTGTTCACTTACTTCAATAAAACCCTTTTCTGTTTTGCCAACACGCCTGCCCTCGAGTCCTTTGTTCCTCAAGGCATGATACCTGTGAATTGCTGACTCAATAGGCTTATTTAAGAAGGAATGGCAGCTACAACAGGTTCCATCTCCTTTTATTGCCAGTCCTTTACCGATATTCCACAGATACCTGCCCTGGTGACATGCTGATTACACTGGGTTTAGATTGCTTATTGTCTCAGAGTGCACAGCCTGACCGATCGATGATCGCAGCACTATAGGCTTTTTAATAATGTCGTTGTGGAACATATCCATTGGGTTCCTTCTTAAAGGAGCATATTTTGTCCTTTTAAGGGAATATGCCTGTGTTTACCTCTCAGGCTTGACAGGCAAAAAGTCTTCTTTTATAAAGGGATAGGGGGGAAGGGGATACAAATTGTAAAAAGTGAAGCTTTTATGAGGCAAGGAGGTGATGTCTGCAGGCAAGCCTAATGTCGTATCATAAACACAACTGGAGCTGGTGGCCTCTGTGGTCAGATGCTGTTTTGCCACGTTCCAGTGAATGTCTCTCCCCTGTCTGGGCAAGCGAAACATGGTCATTTCTCAGAAATGCCTTCCAGACTGTTCGAGCAAGTAAAAAGCCAGTCGTACGTTTTCAGTTCGCCCCATCAAAGGTCTGGAACTGCATCTTGTGTTGGCTTCAATCGGCAAAGACGGCTTCTGTACAGCTACTTATCTGCTAGGTCTTCCCACCAATGATTCTTGATATCTAATAAAAAAAAGAGTTCAATGACCTGCATATGTTTTTTCTGAATGTCCTTGTTGATTTTTCAAGTGGCAATAGTTTTAATCAGTTTCTCACAAACTATATTGATTGGTAGGCTGTATTCTCTTGTAACCTTTCCTTGATTGTATGACCTGTTGGGTACATGAGGTTCATTGTGGTCTGGAAGAGGATGATGCTTGTTTCGCTTGCTACCAGACTGCCCTTGTTACCATGGTGATGTAAACATCATTCCTGAGGCACACAGGAATGCAGGTATTCGGCCTAGTGTCTCCCGCTGGTATATATTTTTTCCTCCCTTGTACGTGATGTATGTCAATGAAGTTATTAATAACATTCAATAATTGATAAAAAAAAACATCTTTAGCTGGAGAAAAAAATGTATTGATTGGCATGATTGGTTCCTCTGTATATCTCACTGCAGGGGTCTGGTAATTTCTGAGACAATAACAGTATTATACTCAGTTTAAGTCCCATTAAGCTTGTTGGAAATCAGTCTTTTGCAGTGCTGATAAGGGAAGTCCCTTTTTATTGTGCTCAGTGCATTTGCATCGCAGTGGGATCTATCTGTCTATCTGTCCATTTCAGCTGAGCATCATGGGATTGATGCCTCATGTTAGCTGCTGCATGCAGATTTTATTCCCAGGACTAAATCACAAGGGGTTTCTGTGTAGGGATGTATTAAACAGCTACAGTATATACATGCTACTTTTCGCAGTGATTGCTGATGGATGTTGTAAAGGCGATTGCTTCTTTGTTGCGATTTGAATTAGATCAAAGACTACTTGTCCTGCAAGTAAATAGATTAATAAAAATAGTAATAATAATAATAATAATAATAATAATAATAATTGCTAATTAAGTATTTTCCTTCGAGGGTTTTCCTACCTGTATATATGATGAGCTACGTTTAAATGTGTGCATGCAGTTCAGATGTTGAGGTGACCCACAAACACGTTTTCTTTTACTACTTGTATAACAATGCATTTTTACGTTTGTGGGAAAATAGAACAAAACACATGATAAAGTATGTCAGCATAGCTGCTCTGGTCTCGAGATGAACTGTGGCCCCATTCCAGTGTGGAAAATGCGCCCCCCCCTCCCCCCATCACTGACATTCATTTTGAGTGGAATATCCCACTTAAGACCCAGCTGTAGAACGGAGCTCTCTGTTTTCCTCTCTCTCTCAGTCCAAGCTAAATAAAGAACGGGAACATCCACATTTCCTCATTCCGTTGTTTTTACTCCTTGTAGCAGAATATACATAAAACTTCATGGTGACACTGGGGGGATATCCTGTGGGTCTTTGTAGCCTTCCTTGAAAAACTTTCCACTGAAGATGAGTATCTGCCCAAAGAACATCTATCTATCTATCTATCTATCTATCTATCTATCTATCTATCTATCTATCTGTCTGTCTGTCTGTCTGTCTGT
>JAODJU010000041.1:10059774-10085238 GCA_026776725.1 Gnathonemus echidnorhynchus
ATCTATCTATCTATCTATCTATCTATCTATCTATCTATCTATCTATCTGTCTGTCTGTCTGTCTGTCTGTCTGTCTATCATCTATCTATCTGTCTGTCTATCATCTATCTATCTGTCTGTCTGTCTGTCATCTATCTATCTGTCTGTCTATCTGTCTGTCTGTCTATCATCTATCTGTCTGTCTGTCTGTCCATCATCTATCTATCTGTCTGTCTGTCTATCATCTATCTATCTGTCTGTCTGTCTATCATCTATCTGTCTGTCTGTCTGTCTGTCTGGTGAATGGCTCATCACATCAGAAAAATCACATCAGCAGTTTGAGCCCCGGCCTCGGCAGCACAGTCACATGGCGGGGGGCCCTTCAGGAAGGCCCTGAACCCCCAGCTCCAGTGGTGCCGCATGTTGGCTGACCCTGTGCCGTGACCCCCCAGGATGGGACAGGCAAAGATAAGAACTCCAATGTTCTTGTGCAAATGGCAAATAAAAGAGTTATTATTAATATTATTATTATTCAAAGTTGTGAACAAACAACGACTATGTGTGGAAAAAGTCTTCTAGAAAACTACTTGCAGAATAATTTCATTGCTTAATAAATTATGGACTACAGTACTGTAAAATCATCACCATTAATCATTTGTCTCCCAGTTCTCCCCAAAAGCCATATGACCACAGAGATCTGCATTAGCTGCTAGGGAAATTACTACGTTAATGGTAAAATTTATACACTATCAATTATGATGTGTTTATCTTAGGGGTGAAGTCATCTACTTGCTGAGAAAATCATGTTTAATCATGTATCTATAGCTTACATGTGATAACTTTGGCTGTCTCCATGGTAACTGTCCCAAAATGATTTTTTGATTTATGCGCATCTGCTGGTGGATGCCGCTTGAAGAAAAACAAATATTTTTGGTTGTCTCTGGAAAGGTTCGTTTTATTAGCTTTTTTTTTTTTTGTTCAGTTAAGAATTTTGAACAATATCTACCACATAGTCTTTACAAAATAAAAAAATTCACGTTTTTATCACTGTGAGGAAACAAGGTTTATCAGATGGTTTTAGATGCTATTTTTTAGTTTTATGTGCTGACTGTACGATATATAAAAATATAATGATTTTAGAATCTGAAACTTGGACTGTCTCCCACCTCCCAGCTGTGACTGTTAACGTTTTTTCTTTTATAAGTGTGTTAGTTCTCCTTGGTCTTTTAATTAAATTTTATTTTTATTCATATTTAATTCGATCTAGCCTCCAGCAATGTGTCACGTGTTTCAAGAGGCATCTGTGCGATCGCATACGAGCGGTAGCAAGATAAGCTCGGACAATGGCGAAGCTGTATAGCGACGTAAGCGCGTTAAGAGCGGATGGGCTGCGCGCGGCTGGAGGACGCGCGCCGCGTCGCGCTCGTCTCCGAGGGCGACGTGGACAAACATACCGAATTCCCGCGATACCGCGGCGGCTGCCACTTTTCTTCGTTTACTTACGCGGATGCTGTGAGGCATCCCAGAGCTGAGGCATGTGTCAGGAGATAGACTGCAGGACCTGCTAATAGACTTTTTTTTGGTCAGCTGGTCTCCTCCTAAAGTAATCTGTCGTGAAATATATAAACTAGGTCAGTTTAAAAAAAGAAATTAATTTTAAAAGTTTCAGTCTCACCAAACTTTTTGTCAATAACGTTGAACTTATGGTCTGTCATATTCAGACCAGATAAGGAAGAATATATATATATATACATTCACACATACATACATACATACATACATACATACATATATATACACTATATTGCCAAAAGTATTGGGACACTCCTCCAAATCGTTGAATTCAGGTGTTCCAGTCACTTCCATAGCTACAGGTTATTTTTTGACACTTGACACTTGTTCTCTTTATTATTTCACAATATTAAACAAGGATGGGAAGATTCCGATGCTTCCTTCTGCCAGCTGGGTCTTCTCCTGAATCATTTCAGGTTATGAGCCTTTGCTGAAGGGTAACATAGTCGGACCTTCCCAGAACTTGTCCTGGCTCTCTTCATTATGTCTAACACACTATGTCAGTCGCTGCCCTCTGCAATAATCCCAGATGTACTTTGAGACATTTGCGAGTGCCAGTTAGTCAGTAGGGTTCTGGTTGCGTGGTTTGGTGTCACCTACCCAGGTCACCAAGGTTAGCCTGTTCAGAAAGGCTTTCGCTTTTACGTTTTAGTTCACGTTCAACTTATACTGTCAGGATTCCTTCGGAATAACTTCCCTTAAATCCCCTGCTTAAAATCACTCTTTCCTCCCTGAATGGTATACGTGTACCCAATGTATTTAGGCACTTCTCTATTTAAGCAATTGTTGAAGAAAACTGTGTTGCAGTTTGGTTGTGAGGATTAAACACTGGAGTCCCGGGGATAAATAAGCTCAGAAATACTGCAGCTTCCTGTCCGTTCACAACACATGAGTTTGCTTTTTCTTGGCAAAAATCAGACAGCCTCATTCAGTGTCATCATTCATGCGTCTTCATCAGCCAGTGGGGCAGAGTTAATGCTCTGTCGCTATAATCGGGCTGTTCTCTAATCTCTGATGGGCTTCAACATCCCCTGCATTACCACTGCGTTTCAGAACTGCAGATGTTCCACTTTAAGCCACTGTGTCGCTAAGGAAACATCTTTTTTTATGTTGGAATATAGCCATTATGCCATTTCTCAAATGGCTCAAGTGCATCTTTTTATATTATAGATGGAACCCAATAATTGCAAAAAGTCAAGTAGAGCTTCATGTTGACTGGCTAAACCTTTGGTCGTTTATGTACCAGTGAAGCCTCACTGATAGCCGGGCAATGGGCTTTCCTGTGAAAGCGGCTTACTTTATCTGGCTCCCCCAAATGGCAAATGGCTTTTGCAAAGATAAAATGTACAGACAATGCAGAGAAACAACTGTAGTTTATTTTTTCTCCTTAAACTCTCATGTATTGTAGGTTTCAGTCTGTTTTGTAGATTTCCTTCCATGTAAATTTTATTAAAAGCTGTCGTGAGATTGTTCTGAGGATGGGGCACCATTGTTCAGTTGGTGTCACTCTCCTGCAGTTACCCAAGTATTACTGATAATCAGAATATGCTTGTATGTAATACATATATTTCCAGCATAAGAATAACTTGAACCCTTCATAAAAATGAGCAGCTATCATTGTATTAAATCAACAAGACAAACAATGATTCAAAAGTCTTGTTTGAGTTTTTGGGGAACTCATACACTTCTGTATATTGAGACATATGCTTCATATGTCAATTTTAACACCATGTTTTTTCAAACAGAGAACAACTAAAAGTGGTTGGAAGATTGTGACCATAAACAGGAAAAGCCATTAAAAGATGCATGGATAGATACAGGACTAACTAAAAAGATATAGAATATATAGATATAAAATATATAGAAACAGAAATGTATAGAAGCACTTCAAAATCCATCTGTTTCTGGAATTACTCTATTAGTCTGATTGTTTTTCTGTGTTCCCTGAATGTCCTTACTGTTGCACTTGAATTGTCTTATTTTTCTTATATAAGTTCTTGCTTTGTTTGGAAGATGTTGTGTAGATCCTGCTCCAGTACCGCTTACATTTGTAGCTGGTCATGCATCGTAAGCTTAGCCTTGCTGCTCTTATGTCTAGTCAACTCCTCGACGGCATATATGTTTGTAATATGCTGTTTGTATGTCGCTTTGGACAAAAGTGTCGACTAAATAAAAGTAAATGAGAAATGTAAATGTAAATAGGCTGTACTGCTCTTGCCATTAGTAAGTGAGAAAATTCGTAGTTGAATAGTGCCATATTAAGGAGAATATACAGCATGTAATGATTAAAGGAATACACCACATTATGCTCTAAATGACCTTTTTATTACTCATTTTACAGGTCTAAGGACTTAATCAAGGAAGCTATTCTGGACAATGACTTCATGAAGAACCTCGAGATTTCGCAAATCCAGGAAATTGTGGATTGCATGTATCCGGTGGAATATGGCAAAGACAGCTGTATCATCAAAGAAGGTGACGTGGGGTCGTTGGTCTACGTTATGGAAGGTACGTCTGGCTGAACCTCATCACTGATATTATAACGCCACATGTAGGTGTTACTGTTACTACGGATGCATTTTATTTATATTTTTGGAACTTTTGGATGAAACTAGACCAATAATATTGTAAGAAAAACAGTTTCCTGGGGAAAATGGAGACATTATTTCTCTGCACAGTGGAGCTAGCAAACAGGCTAAAGCAGAAGCACAGGGCAGTCAAGCTTGTTGCTGAAGCTTTGAATGAAAGCATGCTGCAATCCATAGCATTTAAAAATGATCAGTTAATGCAAGAGCTGTACATTTCTAAGATTAATAATTTATATAGATATTTAAAAATATGGGTATGCCAAACAAGAGCTTTAAAACACGATGTTTTGGTGTGTGTATTTTGCATCCGTAAGGAGACACTCGTGTTCCTCTGATGAAGCATAATGAATGTTTTCAGAATATGCTGTAAAACGTCTTCTGACTCATTTTTCCATCTGAAAATGAGCAATTTAAATGTCATGGCATTATGGGGGCTTGTGCAAAGGGAACCCTTTCCTCGTGATCACAGAAAGACGAGGACAGGCACAGAGGTGTGGCCTGTGCAGCAGATACAGCAAACGGAGAAGCTTATCTATTTCCTGAGTGTGTGATTCACTGCGAAGCACAGTTGGCCAAATTGCTGGTTTGAAGTTAAGAAGTCAAGTCTAGTCAAGTGGGCTTTATTGTGACAGTGTCCATATGCAGGTATACAATAGCATGAAATAGCCTTCCAGCTGAACCGTGGTGCAACATAGAACAAAAGTGACAGGGGAAGGCTTTTCATAGTGTATAACAAAACACAGGACACTGCAAATATAGAGTGGCTGGACACAAGAACTTATATACAGAGGTGGATAGTTCAGGTCCGGAAAGTAAAAGTCCAGACCAGGATTTTGTTTCAATCAACCTGTTGAGCATAAAGAATCACAGTCACAGAGTACTCTATTGGTTGGTTGAAACAAAATCCTGGTCTGGATTTTTTACTTTCTGGTTCTGAACTATTCACCGCTGTTTGTATATACTGTGCAATATGAATATATAAAAAGAAGTAAGATGTAATGGGGTGGAACAAATATAGTGGCTTAAACTAATAATGAACAGATAAATAATAAGTGACCAGGGCCAGTCCAGAATGAGTAGGGATTTCTGTGAGGTTTTTTTGCACTGTGTTGGGTGTGTATGTGTATCTGTGTTCCTGTTATAGAAGGTGCGTTTGGCTCAAGCCAATTCTTGTGTTTTGCACTCTCCTGTGATTTTTGCACTTTACACTGTCGTGGGAAAACCCTCCCCTTGTCACTTGCTGTTATATCGTGAACCCTGATCTAGAGAGAAATTTATGTCATGTCACTGTATACCTGTCTATGGCATGATTGTAAAGCCCACTTGACTTATATGATTTACGCAGCGCAAACAGGAATATGTATAGCCTTAGAAGGATTTTGGAAATGTGTGGCATTCTTGGTTGGATTCAGTAGCGGTCAATGTCAACCATGCCTGAGATGGATGTACACTTTGTCTCTGAAAGACAATAAACTCCAGTGGAGAATAGAGCTGGGCACTCCAGCTTATCTGTACCATGAAGAGCATTCTGAATCTTTTGGACGTTATCTCCAGGTATAACAAATATCCTTTACAGACCTCGATTAACTGTTAAAACATCCATTGTATTATACAATGAATTTGTGGTAAACAATGTTGGGCAATTTTCATTTTCTTTGCTAGCAGCATTGTATTCAGCAATAGATTATATGCTGTTTTATTATGAACAGTGAAACTAACAATGCAGCACAGGAAGTTTCCACTCCCTTGATTAGATTGTGAGACTCTTTCACAGTTGAATTGAATGTCACAATTCAAAGGCGTATGCTGACAGGAGGAACACTGGGGCTAAATGAGGATGTCCTCAAAACTGCATTTGGGCGGGAGGGTACCCGTGACCCTGGCTCAGGTAATGGAGCGGAATGTTTTAGAATAATGTGGCTCTGATTTTCACATCATGGGCTGGTTGCTCAATGGGCAACCACTGGTTAAACGCTGAGGTCTGCAGGACTGTGAGAGTCAGGGAACTGGCACCCTATGGCTTGTTTCAATGCATGTGTAATTCTTCAGCTCCACATTTCTTGTAGCAAAACATTAATCATCAGCGGGTGTTTAATGATCATCAAAAGAGCGAGCTTCCTTTTTTTATAGAAACACTGAATGGTTCTCACTTGACCAAAGAAAGAAAATAATCGCACACTTGCACACACAAATGAAACACACCTAAAGAATACAGTAATGTTGACACCTTATTGTCTGAGATTGTCCTGGCTCTCCTGCTTGGCTTGCATCGACCTCCCTTGGCTTACGTTGAGATTCCTAGGCCTGGCAGCCCCATGGCTGTTTCCCAAGTAGCCGATTCATTCAAAGTAAGACACACGTCTTATCTTAGCATACTCACCAAAGCAGTCGAATGGGGGATTTTCGAATGATGGGGTTTGCGGAGACCCTATGGGGGTAAGTAAGGAGATCGTTTGATCTGTAATGGAAGGACAATTGAATCTTACTGATGTATTTCACTTGAGAGATGGATTTCTCTTTGGGTCTGATTCCTTCTGCTGGTACTTGGGCATAGCATTCCCGCCTCCAAGGGAAATCCTGGTACCAGACCTGGAACAATCGTTTACGGAGGCAAAGTAGCAATACTTGTAGTAGCTAACTGAAGCTAAAATGTGTAGCTGTGCTAAATAATGTGCAGGTACATGAGCCAACAGTTCGCACAATTATATTCATATTTATTTGTGTGTATTTCTGGAGATTTTTTTTTAAATGTAGGGTACTGCAGTTGGGCTTCCTTGGGGACAAAGGTAGCACAAAATCTTTGGGTTATGAATTGCGAGTAACTTATGAAACCTGCTGCTAACTGGCTGAGCCTAACTGGCAGAACATATCTTGGCACATTTTCCTGCAGCACTGATGTTTGGTGAGTGTTGCAGCTGGTTGTGCATTTACTGAGGTAAAGCAAAGTTACCTGGGTAGGTAAGGGAGGGTCACTGAAAGCTAATCTCAGGCATTTGTTCAGGTTTGTCTTTTATAAGAAACATTTTTCACCATGTTTTTTTTTTCTTGGTACCTTAAGAATTCATAGTCAGATGATGACGTTTACAGATAGACTGTCGATTATCTGTAATTAACGGGGAAACTCGTGAGCTGTTAAAACAAGCAATTGCATAAGAATCCATTAAAAGCAGCGTGGGTGGTTGGCCTATTTTGAGCTCTTCATGAACAGGGACCTGATGAGTCCTTGCCATTTCTTGTCCAGGAGCATCCTGTTCTGTTGTTGAAATAGCTGCATGCTCCATGGGAAATATATTCCTGTAAAGCAATAAATAGACTGAAATACCTACATATAGCAATCTATATGCTTTTCAATATAATACTGCTCACGTCCTATTAAATATGAAAAAGACCTGCACACTCTGAGGTAATGATCTCACCTTCATCAATAGCACGAGGCTTCAGCGATGATTATGTTCCGAGGGGATATCTTCAGAAAACTGTGCAGCTACGCAGTCATTAAACGTAAAGTTGGCGCTGAGACTTGCCGTCATTTGATGGCTTATTAACCTGCATTAGTTCTAGGGAGGCCTTGTTGTGTGGAAGAATGAGAGCTTTCTGGATGTAATTTTGGAAGGTCAAAGGTAGAGGTGACTGGGAGAGTAACGTCTTAATAGGGATATGAGCGACAAATTATCCAAAGAGCTTCATCAAGAAGTGTCTGGGTCTGAAAGACATAGTGTAGATGCTGCTTACACTTGTACCCACGCATTCATCGGAAGCTCAGCTTAGCTACCAAGTGGACAAAAGCTTCTGCTAAATAATATAAATGTAAAATAAATGTCTCTAATGAAGGCATGCAGAGCCATTGCTTTTATCATTTATTACGGTGTTTTGGAATGTTGCGCGTTTGTGGTCCAGCTGCTGGACGTCACACGGTGGAATCCGCTACCTGCGACGTTCACTGACAGACGGCACTCGAAGTCACCAGCCTGCCTCTCAGGGTGTCGTCTGGCGTGACAGCCGTCTCGCTGCGGCCACCGTTCCTCCTAAACCTTGTCAGACGAGCCCTGACAAACGCCCCCCACCCCCCCTCCCCCGGAGATCTCCTGCTAGCCGTAGCGGGGAAACATAACAGGAGTCTGGGCTTGTCTGTCATGTTTTATATGTGACGCCAAATGCAGTGTTAATTTCGAGTGGCGGGGGCCATCTCCTACTAGAAGGGATTCGAAATACTTTGCCTCATTTTCTCAAGTGTTTTTATTTGAGTTTTATTTTTACATTTTCTTTTGTGTACTTTATTTTAGTAGCAACGTGCTTCTTAGCTCAGGATTTCAGTTTACTGAATCAATAACGCTGGTTTAGGGTGAGAGCACAGGAGTTCTTGTTTAAATTATCATAAAATCAGCACGCGGGGTGAATCAATATTGCAGCAGGCAATTAATAACAGCATTGCTTCAATATTGACACATATGGGTTGAGGACATGCTCGAATGAATAATCTGTCTCACACAGGGGCTGTCGTGTGACACCTGAAGCGGCTGGGAAGAATTTGGTAAATTGCACTGCAATTTAAGCATATGTGTTAATATGTGGTTTTCATTCAAATAAAGTGGAGTAAGATGTCAACATTAGACAGCAGTTGACTGAATTAAGGCTTTCTGAATGGCACACTTGGATTTACCGTAGAGTCTTCAGTTTCTCTTTTTTCCAAAATTCAGGTTAGTGAAGCACGTTTATTTCCCTTTACAACTATAGCAATCACCTCTCATAAGTACAAGCTGTTTTGTTTTTACTTCTGTTTTTTTTTTAAATTATTTATCTTTGCAGTGTGATAAAATTAGACTGCAAAACTGTATACATGTCTCACTGATTTGTCTTGCATCTGGAGTATATCAGAACATTGACCTAGAGTTATCTCCTTGAAGTTCAGCTCACAACCATTTTGTTAGCTTTCAATCCTGGGTCCTTTCTGGACTCCCCCCCCCCTCAATTAGCTGCAAGATGTTGAATTTTACGGCGCTTGTGCTAAACTTATTCACGACATCCCTGAAACTGTCTTAACTACAGTGCGGAACGTAGCCCTAACTGGGATTTGGTTGCATAGCAACATAATGAATAAACACATCCTTATCTGTCTGTATACATCCATATTAGTATGTGGTCCCAAACTATACAGGGATGGGAATTTATAAAGTGCCTTATTACTGCAAAAGCTTCTGAGCTTAAAATGGAAGATGGTTATACATTATTAATCTTTTCGGAGCATTGTTCTGGGTGATGGTGTATTACATAAATTTGAGAAAAGGAATAATGAATTGTAGATGTATAAAGTGCATACTTTATAATTCTATAAAGGATTTAGGTTTTCCCTGCAAATATCTTCAGGAGCTGGGAGCAGCTTGGACCTTTTTTGGTTTTAATGTTCAGGTAGCCGTCTTCAGTGTCCCACGTGGCCGCAGCTCCTTGGAGTTATTGAGTTACCGTTTGTGTTCCTGTTTCTGTCACACTCATGTCCAGAGAATTGGATCTCTTTCATCCTGCTTCTTCCTAAACTGTGTAAGCATTCGCCCCGGCACAGTTAAAATCGCCTCACTCCCTTCCTATGTGCGCGTAGGTGCTCTGTTGACCCCGAAACTACCGTGAACCTGTCTGTCAGAACCCCTAGAGATGGGATGCGCTCTCCCAGGATGCCACAGGCCCGCAAGCCGCGCCCCTCTGGGTCGTGCCGTCCAATGATACGTGCACAGTGTGCCGCTAGGCTCCCCACCACGGTGCCCGTTCCGGGAACCGTGACAGAACGCCGGTGGAAAGACGAACCGAGGGCCTGCTGTGCCTCGACCAACTTGTTTACATAGCAATGTAGGACAAAGGCTGGAAGCCTCGGCTAAAAGGAGCGAGAGAGAGAGAGAGAGAGCAGTCGTGCCTTGCTAACGCCCCCACCTAATCAACACCACCCCCAGTCTCTGTTGAGATGCATCTATAATGTTTGTGATATATCACTTCTCATGTACTTTTCTTTATTGCAGGATGGCTGGTGGCCCCGAAATCACACTTTATTACGTCTGATATTGTGTTGACTGTCGGCCGTAATTAGAATTTAGGAATTAAGGCACAGGGCCCCTTCTCTCCCCGCCGGAACGGCGAGCCCAGTCGTTTCCTTGCACATCCGCATGTGCAGTGGCTTTGCTAATCAAAATGAAAGAGGCAGGTTCTACCTGCACCTGGGCAGTATACCCCCCCCCCCCCACCCCCCCATCCAAAAGGCGTGTGACAGCAGTGGCCAAGAAAACACAAGGACCGCTTTCTCTGCCGTTTCTCGTTAGCGAACGGAAGAGATATCATTTGCATAACCAAATGAGTCATTCCGTCGCGAGACGGCCTGCTGACGGAAGAGTGGCACATCAAACCGCCAAAACTCATGAGTCAAGGTGGCAGCTCTGCCGACTGATATTGTTTACTCGACTGTAATTGACGCAACTTCCTGTGGAAGGCTTGCCTATTGGGTCCTAGATCTCGAGCAAGGCTATAAAACACTCAAAATGCCCAATAAGGACTCAGAAACTCTCAGGAACGCTGTGATGTAATGTTACTGATGTACGGTCTCCTGAAGATGCAGTTGTAGGACTCGCCGTGGAATGAGCCTCGCTGCACTATATTCTATGCATTTATTTTTTATTTTATTTAGTTGTTTTTTTTTATCATCTATAACGCAGCATCGGTGGGAAGCACCCCGAGTTTCATTGAAGATGTACAATGGCAGTAACAATGTTCTATTCTATTCTATTCTATTCTATTCTATTAGTATGCAATACCCATATGTGCTTCATGGTGTGCCTTTTCTGCTAGTACGCAGTACATAATCATAGTTGGCATTAATGACTTTTTACTGCAGCATTGAAGAGTCCATCGCCCAGCTTGGCTACAGATAAGGTCTCCAGAAGATTCAAGCAATTAGGGAGGCTGCTGACTTTGTCACATTAGAGTTTTTGAACAGCTCTGTTGCCGTGCATACAAATACCCACCATTGCTTCTATGTTAGTTTTATCTTGCGAACGTTTGTGACGCGTCGGACTCGTCACGTCCATGTTTGCAGACCTGCCACCAATCTCTTACCTTCAGTGCCTTTCGGTTGCCTTCTGAGTTTTTATTCCAGTTTGTCAATTGGGAGACTAGAAATGAGCTGATGGACTCAGTGATGGAAATATCAATAGTCATCAATGTGCGGCAAAATGGCCCCTGGAACTAAATGAAGCCTGAGAGAGTTTGTTCGTGCATTCAGGGTTTATTAAACTCTATTAGCCTGTGCTCTAAATGTTTTCAGAGCATTGGAATGTTTAGCTCTGATTTTTAGAAATGCGACAGGAGGATGAGTCTTCCTTCTGAATGACTTGTTATAAATTAAGTTCCAAGTGGGGAAAATAATCAGAATATCAGCATCTAAGTTAAATGGCCGCTGGTCGTCTTGATAGAATCTGTGCTGTTCCACAGTCATTGAGCTGTGAAATCCTCCCTATAAGATTCTCTTCGCATGTGTTTACTTGTCTATAAATATTCCAGCCTCCTGGAATCTAAGGTCTGGCGTTTAAGTATAGAAGGCGCTTTGTATCGTTTGGTGAGAAAAAGCAGATTTCAGCATGGAAGCGAGGGAAAAGCATACTTTCACATCTCTTAGGCCGTCAGGCAGAAACTCCTTTGGTGGGGGGAGGGGAGGGGAATGTGTATATGAAAAAAAAAAAAAAAACCTGCAGGGAGAAAAAAGAATAAGACTCAGTCACATGACACGGTCGTTAACTGGAACGAGAGCGTTTCGTATCATTGGCTGTAATGTGTATCCACCATTAGGTGAAACAATGGTTTCTTGTTGCTGTGCTTTATATAAATAGTTCAGATCCGCGTTGTGGTGTTGAAATGACAGTGATGAATAGGATGCTTGAGGAAAAAAAAGGAACACGCCGCATGTTATGAATTTAGTATGTTGTTTTGCGATTTTTGTTGTAGTCGGGAATAGCAGAAGGCTCTGTGAACTGGCAGGGTTTTCTCCGTCTTTGCCAACCTGCCGGCCTTTCAGAAGTTGCCTGCTAATTGGCTGCTTCGCCTCTTCTTGGCGGTGTGGGTGTGTGTGTGTGTGTGTGTGCGCGCGAGTGGCAGGAGTCTGCTAAACTCCCCCTGCAATGATCTCACGGCTTCCGTGAATCTGTTCCAGGACACATAGACTCTGGATGGAGCAGCATCTGTGTGTCAATGTGTGGATGGGAACTGTGCTCAGTTATGCTGAACTACTGAACCTCAACACCCCCCCCCCCATACACCCCACACCTTGGATTCGTTGTGTTTGACACGCCCCTGCATAGTGGGAGCACAAATGGGCAATTTAACAGCTCACATAGCTGTGCTGTAGATGCTTTTCATCATGATTAAAAAGCCACAAGGAAGATGAGAGTGAGAATATTTCTGCTTCTTAACTACCTTGACCTTTGTTAAGTATCTACTTCATAAGTGTCTCGGATCCTTCAGTAGGGCGATATATAAGACCGCAACTCATTTGTTTCTCGAAGTGCAATGCTTGAATATCACATGGTCCCTTCAAACTTTAGTGACAGACAGGTAGACAGATAGGTAGACAGACAGACAGACAGACAGGTAGACAGACAGACAGGTAGACAGATAGGTAGACAGACAGACAGACAGACTGGTAGACAGATAGATAGACAGACAGACAGACTGGTAGACAGACAGGTAGACAGACAGACAGACAGGTAGATAGACAGGTAGACAGACAGACAGACAGACAGGTAGGTTAAATTAATTTGCAAATAACAGCCAAGGGTCATGAAAAGCACAGATACAAGCAAAAAAAAAAAAAAACAAAACAAGACAAAGTGCAACACGAAATAAGAATAAGAAATGTAAGTCAGCAAGGTGTGCAAATATGATGTACATAATTATACATAGTTATATACAGTGTCTTCTTTTTAGAAGGCTGTCATGCTTTGGGCATATGTGTAAAGTATGCCCAAATTGACTAATTTGCCGAACTGCATGTTGTTCTGTGTATTTGGAAGACATTCAAAACAGTACTATGCAATCACGTTTGTATAATCAGAACTGCCAGAATATAAAAACAAATTACGTGCTGTTTGATTATTCAGAGTGACACCCCCCCTCCAACCCCATCCGAGCACAAGAAAATGCCCCAGATAATAAAGACTGGCGATTAAAGCGAGAGCTTTTTATTCTCACCAATTAGAACGGGCGATACCTCCTCTCAGAGTTTCCTGATGAGATGGAGGAAGAGAGTGGAGAGTTTTAAATTGTGTCGTTTTAAATGTCACGTTAATCCCCTTCCAAATTTTGCAGCTCTGGGTCATCTTCATAAACAAAAACTTTGAACCTGGGTAATTATTCTTTTTAAATTTATGCCACGCTCAGTTTTTGCGTTTGAAACTCGTCCCAGATTTCTCTACCCATCTAAGTGTGGTTTCTGCCAATACCAATTTATGCATATTAAAGGTTTCAACACAGATTCTGGAACTGCCTGTGCATTGTTGTCTGTTCAGAGTAAATACCATCTCACAAGATGCAGATCCAGTTCAGTATTATTACTAAATGTAAAATCCATGGATGCCATATCAGTGCAAAAACTACTTTTCTCAGTATTATTTTGCTTCAAATATTGTTTGGTTAACGGCTACATTTTAACGTGAGATTGATGTTTTAGTTCCTCTTTCAGAGGGCATTCTTCATTTTTGGTGTTAAATTATCATGAAAAACACACTGATTAATATTTATAGTCAGCGTTAATATGAATTTAGTTAATCAACATTCAGTGAAAAAAACTGTACCTTAACAACAAAGAACAGGATGTAAGGAACCATCCTTCGTAAACTAATGGTGTGCGCATCAAGATGTTTTTTTCCTCCCTAGTAATTTGCCATCCTTGAATGCATCTCTTTGCAGGAATAAGATAAATTGCTTAGATAGAATTAGACTATTCTGAGGCATTACTCTTCTTTAACGTAGAGATAGTTAGAAACAACAATCTCATCATGGATTTTTCACTGGCATTGTGTTATCTTTCATTCCCTGCTGAAAAAAAACCCGTTTGACCAACTTAAGATGGTTGACCAGTTTGTGATGGTTGACCAGCTTAAGGTATGCTTTTGCATGATGGTTTGATAGTTTAGCTCCTGGAGTGCTGGTATCCAGCAGGTTTCCTATCTTACCAGAGGAGACTATCTGCCTGAGATGAGGTGTGGTTCATCAGAGACCAGGTTGGGTGGAAAATCTGCTGGATATCGGTACTTCAGGATCAGGGTTGCCTATCCCTAGTTTAACTGGTCATACCAGCTTATAGGGGTCATTCTAGTTGGTTTAACTGGTCATACCAATATGAGCAACTGGTGACCCACCCCGCTAAACCATCAAAGAGCAGCAAGAACTGGGCCATGACCATCTAAGACCATCTTAGATCATCTTAGACCAAGGGAATTTCTAGCTGTTGAAAAGATTGGGGGGGGGGGGCCTGTATATTTTGCTGACTGGGGGGTGGTCCCCCTTACAATGTTACAATGTGCCAATCGCGAATGACCAGTTGGCCGTTAATCATCGACCTGGAAACATGCCATGATCGGCCAGTCAGTCACTATCACTATGTCACTATGTCACTATGCCATGCTGTATAGGATATGGGAGATGCTGTTCTCATTAAGGACACGAAAAAAATAAATAAAAACATTTCAAGCATTTCAAATGACGTTAGAACATCTAGCAGTATAGATGATATTTGCCGACTTTGCTTTAAGACATTTCTGAGCGAAATACAAATTTTTGTCAAGAATAAATACAAAAGAATGATGGAAATTTACTTTGGATTTCTAATACCTGCTGGGATTAAAGGATTTACTGTGTGCACCTTTTGCATGTTTATAAGGGCTGTATTGCTCTGGAACAGAAAAAGTAGGAGTTATGCAAGATTTATCCTGCAGATGATGTAGCCATTTATAGTAATGTGTTGTTATATTATGATAACGTTGAGAATATTATAATGTTTTTCACATTTTTCCTGCTTAGTTTAGGTCATTTTTATGCTTGTACCAGTCATTTATAAAGCTTGGCTGTATTGCCTGTGAGTGTTTTACAAAAAGCGGGGGGGGGGGGGGAATTAGAAATAAAAGGACAAAATGAATGAAAACCTCAGAATAGAGGTCATTTTTACTACAATGTTTGATTCTTGTCCTTATTTATCTAACTATCTAAGCACCAGTACCATAATATATGAATTTAAAAGGTAACATTGAATGTGAAGTTAGACATGCAGTGATGTTTTGGACTAGTGTGAGTAAATATCACCTTACAGTGATGGATTTCACTTGAATGCAGAATCTGCTGGTGTTCTATGAACAGTATATTGGCAATGCTTCTGTAAATGGCATGTGGGAGCTTGCTGTAGTGATTTAGCCAAATATTGGGGTCAGACACACACATCCTCAATCTCTTTCATATTTTGAATCTGCACAATATCATGGTAATATATACAGATATTTTGCCAAGCTAGTAAGTCATGAGACTGGGAAGTGAGAACTATTTATATGACAGATTTGACTTGAGGGCGTGATATCAGATTGTGATGGCAGAAAGGATCAAGGAACTCTGTTACACAGATTCCAGTGATGTCATCTGTAGTGATATCAGATGAAGATGGCAAAAAGGATCAAGGAGCTCTCCTTCACAGATTCCAGTGATGTCATGTTTGGTGATATCAGATAAAGATGGCAAAAAGGTTCAAAGAGCTCTGCTGCACATATTGCAGTGATGTCATCTTTAGTGATAGATGAAGATGACACAAAAGTTCAAAGAGCTCTACTGCACATATTGCAGTGATGTCATCTTTAATGATATCAGATGATGGCACAAAAGTTCAAAGGGTTCTGCTGCACATATTGCAGTGATGTGATAAATAGTGATAGCAAAAAGGATCAAGGAGCTCTCTTTTAAAGATTGCAGCGATACCATCTTCAGTGATATCAGACGAAGATGACAAAAACATTCAAAGAGCTCTGCTCCACTGATTGCAGTGATGTCATATTTAGTGATATCAGATGAAGATAGCAAAAAGGATCAAGGAGCTCTCTATCATAGATTGCAGTGATGCCATCTTTAGTGATATCAGATGATGATGGCACAAAAAGTTCAAAGAGTTGTGCTGCACAGATCCCAGTGATGTCACCCCTAATGATCTCTGTATCAGATGTGGAATAGCTCACATTTACATGTCAGCTTGGATGGGAAGGCACTGTATCATATCTCATAATGAGCTGTTTGCTTGACTGACTGTTCCAGGCTGCTGAATAGAAGACACAGGGGAAAAAGCTTACCGTTCGTTTGAGATGGAGGCTGCCCCTGATTTCACTGACAGGCCTTTCTTGCCTGTTCTCATTCATTTGTTTGTAACGCAGGTATTGTATTATTTAAATTGCTTACCTGGTGGAATAACAGAGGAGAGATGAGGCTGAAAAATAACGCCGGGCGTGAGGAAATGGTGAAACCTGGCGCCCGCAAGGAGAGGAGTGAGGGGGATGAAAGCGGAGGCTCGGGCAGCTGGGGGGGAAGGCGGGGACACCGCCGTGCCGAGTGACGAACACCTGCGGGTAGTTCTGGAAGCACCTGGAGCCCTGGCACATGGGAGAGCTGGGGGCTCTCGGTCACATGGGACTAACAGGTATCAGCGAAGAACCCCCCCCCATCCAAGCCCCATTACTTGCCTTTATGAGCAAAATCTTACATGTTGGCGGCTCACAATTTCTGGTATCTGCCATATATATTCAGACTTGAACTGTTCTATGATGTTTTACTTGGTATGTAGGACTAATTGTAGAGCATAAACATACACAAATTCATTGTTAATAGTTATTATGCTGTATAACAAGGGTATAGATTTGTGTATGGAATGTAGGGAGAAGTCCTTACCAATATTGAGGGAGTACGGTGTGTGTTTATGGGGTGGGGTGGTCGGGGTGAGTTTGACCCCCATCAATGTTGATAACAAACCTACGCCCTTGCTGTTTAAGTTAATGTTCTCCTAATTTATTATTAAGTAAGTATTATTACTAAGTTATTTAATTTCCACCTTCTGACAAGCTCTTTGCCAGCATTTCATCCTCATGGCGCAGTAGTTCCAATTTATCCTGCCAGTTGAATGTCTTGTAAAAGTATAAAAGTGCCTCATTTAAATTCTTCCTTTCGATAAGCAAACGTTCTTCAGAATTTTCCATTTTATGGCATCACTGTGTTTTTTATAATTATGTGTTGCTTACTTTTGGAATTTAATTAGTGGAGCATTTTAAAAATTAAAAAATATATATAGCCTCCCTTGGGGAAAAAACTGTGGTAATTATCAGAGATCCTTTTACTCTAGATGTACTGGTGTAGTAGAGTGTAAACACTCGTAGCAGTATCTCACCATGAGAAAAGAAAAGAATTGCAGTTGTCAGTTTCCCCTACTGGTGCTCCAAGGAAAAAATTAGATCCTTGACATACAGGTATGAGGTTGACGGCTCTGGCTGACATTCGTCTTGTTAAAAAATTCACAGAAAACCCAGTTTGAGCTACAAAGATATCTACAGAGTGTAGGGAAAGACTTGCTTCATCAGTTCACCACCTATAAACGATATCATTGCCACAGAGATCATTGATTATATATCATTCAGCATTTTTAGAAAAACATTATTTATTGTGATTTATCTTGTGCAAAAAAAAAAAGAAAAACTTTTGTATGCTTTGTTCCATTCTGTGAAATCTGCAATGCATTCTTAGAATACACACATTTCTAATCTGTATAGTGAAACACTATATTATATATTTACATAAATAATAAGAAATGCTAGTTATGTTTAATAAAGAAGGCCTACATATGGTCTGTGCTCCTATGATATATAAAAAAAAATCTCCCCCAAAAATGACTGCTGCGCTTCTAGAAGTTTCCGGTCTGCTGGTGTTATGCAGTGCAGCCATCTCAGTGATGGAAAAAGGCGTAAGATACAAACAGAAGGATGTTCCTTTTCCTGTACTATAAATATGCATCGGCTTAATAAGATGATCCGAGGCAAGTCTTGCTGTACAATCCGTGTCCGTATTTGGTATCTTCCTGCCAAGCCTAGCCTGCGTTTTTTAAACTGTTAAGCACTTAATCATTCTCCTCCCAGGCAGGCCGCTTTCCTTCATGTGAATGAGTCTTGTTGTAGTCTTTATGTTTGGTCAAGTTCACACTTCCAGACCTGTGTAGTCTTCTTCTGCGTGATTATACACTTCCTTTCTGTCAGACCCTGACAACCTGCAGAAAAGCAGATCTTTAAAACCTACTAATCACAACAGCGAGGAAATGTAAATCTATTCTCTGGGCTACCTTCCAGGACAGGTAAACTGACCCTGTCGGCTGGTTTTCCTTGAGGGCATCCTCTGGTAAATGTACTAATTTTTCACTCAGATTAACGGCTGTTCAAGGCAGTGTGCGATCCATTCTGCGCAGAAAAACAAACACAGGCTAAGTGTCGTAAGCAAATATTTGCAGTAAAACTTAATATAATGCAAACTGCTTCGTCGGCTTTTCAGATATACACTCCACCATGTCTGAATTTAGGCTGTAAAGAAATGGCTGTGACAATTAATTTAAAAATTAATTACAGGATAGGCTCCAGACCACCGATGACTCTGAATAGGACAAACGATTACAAAATATGGATCGTCGGATAGAACTGATGCTTTATAAAAGTTCTTTCACTCTGAAGACATTGTGTCCTTCCTCAGGAGAGAACAAGGAAGGATATTTTACTTCTAGAAGGGGCTGTGTGTTCAGAAATGTTCCAGTACCATTAACAATGACACAGCGTAATCCATGATCTGCCTTTAAATGGATCTTGTCATTCATCTGTGGACATAATGTCTATCAAGGCAGCTATTGAGTGACCATGAAAAGCCGACTCATCTCCTCTGTCGATTCCTTCAAACCTCTATCCCGTGCTGATCTTCCAGATAAGCGTGTTCAACTGCTCTCAGAGAGATGTGTCCATGCTTCGGTAATGAGTTGCAGAAATTGCTTCTTGCCGGCTGTAATTTCTATATCCCGTGTTCCGCGCTGCTGTTTTCTGTTCTGGCCCAGAAGTAGGCGGAATCCGAGGATTCGGGCCAAAGGTGTGAGCGCTGTAATTTATGGCTGATGCAAACGTCTAAAGATCACCAAGACCAAGCAATAATGGAGAACATGCAAAGCGACTCACCATAGAGTGTCAGAGTGTTATACATGACAAAAGTACCCTCCGTCTTTTTTTTCCGCATCTTTTGGTTTTGACAGGAGTGAGGCATCTGTTGACCCCCCCTCCCGGGTACATTTTATACAGACTTTTGTCCTCCTTTGCTATCACTGTAGTCAAAATGACTACAGGGTACCACACAGGCCTCCTGCTGTCAGCGATAACTCACAGTGCCTCAGCAAACTACAATACCTTCCTGTTCAGCCGTCACAGACTGTCAGATAGATGCCAGGCAAGCTCTCGATGACCTGTGATTAATGCCCGGCCTCTGAATTTAGGATTTTATAGATTACTTGCTGCTCAGATCCCTACCAATTCTTTTAAACTTATGGAGTACATCCTGATAAGCTGACTTGAAAAAGATTATTATTAAAATATGTCTGATCTCCATGGCATATTTTTTTTTTTCTAAGGAAGCGATAAGCCACCAGGCTTTGTCAAGTACAGGTGGGAATTAAGTGTCTTATGTGTGTAATTTCTTTTCCATTAAGAGTGATATGCCTAGAATTTATTAGGTAATAGTCTGTGCAAGAGCGGACAGCTCCAACTGCTTCTGATGGCGTTTGAAAGAAAAGGACGAGAATGCCATCCTTTCAGGATACTGGGGGCTGCTGCTCAATTTGCATTTGAGAAAGTCAGATAGCCAAATGTCATTCAAACCAGATGATCGGGCCTGGAATCGGCTGTTGGAAGCAGAGTCGTTTTCTGGCGTGCGAGGAATTTATGTCTAATATCATATGTTTGGGGAAAAAAGTGATGATGAAGTCGTGATAGAGCACGTGCGAGCCCACAACCAAATTTTCGTTTGCAAATGAAAGGTAAATTTGCCCTGGTGGAGGCAAATCAAAAGGTGAAAAGGTTAGGGTGTTAGTAATATTGCATGAGGACAAACTTGCTGGATCTTTTAATGCTACATATTAGAAATGAACCATTGAGGACAGATTATTATAAGTACTTCTGCACTGTAATATATTAAGATACGTTTTTCTCCTTTTAGATGGGAAGGTGGAGGTGACAAAGGAGGGAGTGAAGCTTTGCACCATGGGTCCAGGAAAGGTGTTTGGAGAGCTGGCCATTCTCTACAACTGCACCCGGACAGCCACAGTCAAGAGTAAGCCCTGATTTTCTTCTAAGCTACTGCCCACACCCCAGAACTTCTGGAATGTTCCACCAAGCACTCTCTGAATCCAGTGACACAATCCGCATGTGGGTAGGCAATTTAGCATAATTTCCTGAAATGCATTGAATAAAAATGACTTGAAAGATTCTCCCTTTTTATTATTACAGTTGTAACTATGACATCACTATGACATCACTAAGATACATCTGATGTGTTGGATAATAGTATTTTCAGATCTTAACTGCACTGGATCAGCTGAATGCTCACATGAAGGCAAGCTTTTTTCCTCTCGACTTGTAAAGTTTGAGCTCAGTATTACGTGACGCACTCTGGAGAAGTTTCTAGAATGAAACACAGAGACAAAGCAATTTCATTAGACGCAGGTAAAGTTAATGTGATGGAAAAGGCAAATTGAAACGGATGCCTCCATTAAGGAGCCATTCTGCTGGTTTCCCATCCAAACCAGTCACATTTTTCAACTTTTGTCTGCTTCCAGGACAAAAACAAATGCAAATTCTCCGAGCAGCAGCTGCAGCTTTCTGAAATCTGATTAGACATTTTTATTTGCGCCATCCACTTCAATTGTTTTCATAATTCAAACCTGAGAGTACTTTGGAATATTTTTCATGCGTCTCACACACGCACACGCACACACACATGCACACTCTCTCAGTCTCCCTCGCTTATATTCAATTATATATGAAATACTTTGGAAAGAAATTAGGGCCTTTAATGAGACTATTATCTTGGTAATACGCCAGATTTATCAGTAATGTCAGAACTGAAAAACATCCTTAGAAGAAAGATCAGTTAGATTTTGAACCATATTTGTGACTTAAGTTGCATGTGACTGAAGTTATATGTCCTGTTAGGTCACTTCTGATTCTTGGAAAGATGAAAAATAGTCCTTGCTATGTTTACTAACTAGTCGTCACTGTGCCCCCAAGTTCTATCTGTCTGTGCCTTAATGCCCGGTTTAATGCCCATGGGGAGGCATGAGGTTCATGCATTTAGGCATGAGGTTCATTTTAGCATTTAGAGGCGATTGTAGGGACACGGGGGGGGGCCCTAGTCAAAACACTCCATAGGGCCCTCCAACACACCCCGCCCAACATGGTAAAATTTATGACTATTACTTTACTGTAGCGGTGAGGATGATGGGGCAGAATGTCCAGGCCTGTCAGGTTACCTGTGGCCCGAAGTGTATTACGTGTGGAAATTTCCAGAAGGGGGATGTGGTACAAGCTTAGGAAAGGCCTGGACATTCTGGCAGTTACTCACTGCGCTTTTTCGGGCCAAATCAATTCAGCGGCGAGCAAACGATGGACATATCCCACCACAAAATGAGAGGGCAGTGAGGTAAATGGAGCTTTTGTGGCACTTTAATGACCTCTGCTTTTAAAACACACTGAATACAATTGGTTGGGGTGGAAAGAAAATTGCTGTTGTCCCCATTATATGGGATATACGTGTATCAGTTCTGCTGTGGTTATGAATAACAGATTAAGTGATGTTGGTTGGGGTCTGGTGTGCAGCAGGATTACACAGCAGCAACTGTCAGAATGTTTCAGTGTTTCGCTTGGGAGCAGCTGCAGCTATTGAAATATGTTCCTATACAAAAACCCAACACAATAAACAAAACATACAACATTACAGGCGCACATTTGTTAGTATTCGATAGTAGATAGTATAGATTTTGTGGACAGTTAGAGAAAATAACATAATCTCACACACACACACACACACAGACATACCCTGACAGTTTCTCTTTCCTTTCTGCTGTTTCGAACGGTTCCTTCACCTGTTATTTTTGCACATTTTATTCCAAGTGACAGGTCCATCAAAGCTGGGGTGTTTCAGCCTGGGGTTCGCCCCTCCCCTGGGCATCGGTGCAGTGGCTCAGAGGGTCTGCAGGCATGTATCGTGAACTGGTGAAATGCACGGGGGACCCTAGTTGGAGCTGGAAAATATTCAAGGGGACCCCCCCCATCTTCCCCTGGAGAGCCGTTACAGAACCATTAAAGCCCCTCTCCCAACCTTTGGTATTTAGTTACTTAGGTGATCATGTTTTTAAACATGGAGTCCCTGGTTTGAGAAAGATTGAAGACCCTCACGCTAAAGCCAAGCGGCTGTTCTCTCATCAGTCCAGGATCCCTTTGGATACCCCATGAGATGGACGTATGGAATGGAAAGACGTAGCTTCAAGCATGATTAGTGAGGCGACACTGAGCATCCGCATGGATCCTGATGGTCAGGGTGATGATGTTCCTGGGTCGGACCTCAGGAGGACCAGCCTCGCCAGCAGCGGGCGCCACCCTGTCCCAAGAGACCGCGCCCCCTTCGCTGGGTTCGTCCGAAATGCTTGGCTTGTCGGTCTTCATAAAAAGCATTCCGACTAGCAAATTTAAGGCTTGAGGCATGTTGGGGGGGGGGGGAACCGCACTGCTAGTCCTTCCCTTCAGACTCTGCCCGCTTACCGTGTGCCTGTTGCCATAGACACGTGTCCAGCCTGATTTTACCGAGCCCCGGGAGAGAGGGGGGGAGCAAGACTTCACACTGTCATATAGTCCCGTGCACGGCACAGATCCAACCGTTATGGGTTAAGAACCCAGCTCCTGATGTAGCGGATGGGTGACATTGAGTATCGGATCCAGTATCATAGATGGGGGAGGCGGGGGGGGGGCTTCCGGTAAAGGTTTTTTTTTTTGTTGAAATTTACCATAATTTGTTGTCCAGCTACTAGGGACTATATGGTTATAAACTTGTAGAAGATGTGACCGTGTGACCATTGGATCGTTAGGTTGAAATGTAATTTGCGTAAATTCAAGAAGTATGACATCTGGAATACAGCATATAAGGATTCAGTTAGGATGAACTATTCATGTACTGTCAGCTTATTAATATTACAGAATATGTAAATATTTAGCTGTATGAAATCCAAGCCCCTTTGATAATGGCCGCGTCTGAATGTAACGTACTTTGAGCAGAGACTCCATGGCTGGCTTACAGAGTTGGTTATTTCACATCATCAGACAGTCGCTGCGGGTGGGGATCCACACAGGCTCTGCGGCGCCCCTTGTATTTTTGTGTGAAATGATTTATCGATCGCAGTCTTTAATTTCAGGAACCTAATCTTGATGAATGGGTACATTTTACTGACGTTTCGACTGAGGTGTGGCACTGCTGAGTCACACGGATGAATTTGCATGCTCATGTACCTATTTACATCGCTTCTGCTGTTTTTCAGAGTCTCCTAGAATGACAGCGTGCGGCTTTGACTCTCGCTGTTTTACATACCTCCGTCCGACCGGCTGTATTGCGATCTGTGAAAAGGTGTTGTGTGTATTAGGTTATTGCGTGTGGCCTTGTTTGGATGTTTCCTTGCTGTGGAAACCTTATAAAGTCAGACAGCAGTGTTCGATGAGAGTACTGTCCACATAATCTGCTTTCGATATGCGGTTAAAGGTGGGAGACAGCTGGGCACAGACATGACTCATCATTTATCTTTGGTTTAAGAGGACACCCAGTGTTTCTGCAGACGAATAATGAGCATGATGAGTGTATGTGATGAAATGTGGCCAAACAGTGCAGGTGGGCCAAATGCAGCTGAAAGAGCTGTGAGATGCCTTCAAGGCAGCTGTGATTTACCGCTGCGGGCCTCCTCCCCGTGCTTTCAGAGCGCCGTGGTCTGCAGACGAGCGAGGGCGGTCTGCTGATGTCGGTCGAGGTACACGCTGACTCCTTTCCTCCATTACCAGGAGTTACCCATAATGCACTTGACTTTCTCGACCTGATCTCGTCACAAACCTTACAGGGATTTGCAGCAGTAAATGAGTTTTGGGGGTCCAGTCATAATCGTAAGTATCCAAGTGTTACAAATTCACATCGTTTAGTGTATTACCAAATCTTGAGGGAGTGTGTGGCTGGGCGGGTTAGGATTTGTGATGGGAAGGTCACTGGTTCGCATCCCCTTAAGGGCCCGCAGAGGCGCCGGACATTGGCTCTCCCTGTGCTGTGGCTTTTAAGCTGGCTCTCATGTGTCTGTGTGTCTCATGGGTGAAAAAAGGGAAAAGTGACCTACCCCATGGTGATGAATAAGGCATCACTATTCTATATGTACATAACATACATTCCAACCATTTTTTTCAGTTAAGTTTGAATAATGAGGTCAACAAGGATTTACTTTACGAAATGATGGTATATAAGTAGATTTTTATAGACGACAGAGTAAATAGATGTTCATTATCTTGCTGTTCTCACCCCTGGAGTATGTGGCGCTATATCTCCGACACAAAGTAATTCACTATTAAAGAACTGCAAGATAATAAAGATGAATCTCCTGTCAGACTTATCAGTGAAGTGGAAAAGCCCCATTTGATGATACCACACTCAGAAAACACAGAAAGCGATGGCGCTGTGTTATCTGTGATTACACCTACCTGAAATACATTCTAGAATTTTCCCGTCTTTTACTATTGCCCGCCCCCCCCCCCACCTGTGCCTGACACATCTCCATTGGTGACTTCTTTTCACAAGCTGATTTAAAACGCAGCAATTTAAACAGCTAAATATCGAAAGCTATAATCAGTGTCTTTTTAGGCTCGTAAAACAAATTGTTTTTTGTATCAACAAAAGTACAGTACTGATAAGTACAAATAAGTACAGTACTGTGCAGAAATTTTAGGCATTCTGCGTTTAAATGATCTTCATGTTGGTGTAAATCTATTATAACTATATCATGTCTGTCAAAATTTATCAGCTTAGCCATTTCAAAACTGGTACCACTTTGCAATTAAGTTCCCTTTGGCCACTTTTAAATGGTAGTGACTATCTATCCATCCATCCATTTTCCAAGTCGCTTATCCTACTGGGTCGCGGGGGGTCCGGAGCCTATCCCGGAAGCAACGGGCACGAGGCAGGG
>JAODJU010000041.1:10094998-10111573 GCA_026776725.1 Gnathonemus echidnorhynchus
CGCGTGCCAAATGCCAGCTGTTAGATTCCAATGCGTTATGGGTTCTGCTGTTATATATTTAGCGTATATAATTTAGCAGCAGGTACCAGGTTTGTCCTGGAAGCTGAGGACACTGCAGATGGCAAAGTTGATGTGGGTTAATATGGGTTGTGCATTTCGGAAGGGGGAAGGATTAACGGGAACAGATTTAGGTAAAAATGTGCCGTTCCTTTAGGGCGAATACAAACCACCCAGTCATTGCATGTTTTAGTGAACAGCAGTGGTCAACTTAATAAGGGGGGCAAGGCAGCCTGCTGTTTGATGCAGATACCATATTAGCTCAATAGCTTGATAAAATCAGACAAATTGCGCGTCACTGTTGCTGACGAACAAGCGTTTATGGATTGAATTTCCTCCGGCAACTTGTTTGAGGTTACCAGGTAACCATACGAGATCCTTGGTCTGATGAATGCACAGCAATTGAAGGAGAGTTTCTGTGGCAGCACAGTGCTTTCATCCTGAGCCACGTAAGAAATTGGTCCATGCTTATGCTGAAATTTCAGCTCACTTTAAAAAGATCCTTTATCAGTTCAACTTAAATACTTAATTGCATCCATTCAGTCGGATGAATGAGTGAATATAGATTGTGCTTCTTTTATTTGCTTTTTAATGAAATTTCCAATTTTATTTATTTTTATTTGACCTCGAGCCTTCGTGCCTCAAATGACCCGCTTTGACTTTATCAGACGATAAGTTTCTTGAAGGGTCTGTTCTGGGAAGGCTAATCAGTTTATACGGAAATAAATTGGCAGCATGGTGCTTAGATCTGACACACATTTCTGATGGTGCTGTGAGCCTTTTATAGGCTCTATATCGGTGTTGCCTTTATTCATAATCCATTGTGTAATTTTGGGTTGGGTGGCTTTAAGTCATCCGGTACTCCAATTTGGGTGCTAGATTTTCAGATGAAGGTCATATACAAACTACAAATCTATTTCGCTGCCCTTTTATAAAGAAGTGACAAACAGCTACAATCATTGCCAGAAGCAGCTGACTATGAGAAACCAGAGATTATGTGAAGTCTTGCATATGTTCACTAAACAGATCATAGGGGTATTATCTCGTCACCCTACTTACAGTACGTAGACTTAACATATGTCTTATGATATTCAGTCTATTTACTCCTTCTCCATAACTCTTCATTGTGCTCTTCTTTTTTCTTGAAAAAAAATTCCAAAAATATTAATAGTGAGAAAAATGGCTTATTGCAGTGAAAAGAGCCTGTTGTCTCCCAAGATAAATTATATAGTGTGGTTGGTTTGCCATAGCAACTTTAGATTCTTCTCCCCTACGGAAGGAACAGCCAAAATGGAGCAGTCAATAGCAGAATTCTATTACAGCTGTCCTCAGAGCAGTGGCCCCTGAATGTCATTATGTGGAGGCTACGTGTCGCTGTCGGAGGTCAGAAGAAGGGAAAATGTTCGACTGTAGCAGACGTTGGTGTTGGCAAGCTTTGAGTTTTGGGTTTACCCCTTGAAGCATTTATCTCTTTCAAATTGTCGAGGTTGGCAGGGGTGCCACTAGAGATTTTGGGCAGCATGAAAGAATATTAAATATATTTGGTCCCCAACCCTATCCAATCCAATTATGCTCCAAATATTCCCTGTCACTCAGGGGCCCTTGGAACCATTCTAACTTCCCACCCTTTATGGCGCCCCTGGTGGCAGGCTTAGGGATTGTCTGACCCAGCTCCGGCCCTGAGGGTCTGCTGTAGGTCCCTCTCGATGTTAGTTTCAACCCCACCATGGATTTGGTCAGATTGAAGACTTTCCAAATGAGCTTACAGAGCAGAGGGCCTTGTTCCATGAGGATGAAGAGTGGTTGTCGGTTGTTGCACATATATTGATCTTTCCTGCTTTTTGTAAATGTTCTATCAGGGCTTACGGCTCATGACAATGGGGGGATTTGTACGAAAATTGACTGGAAGATCAGTTTTGGAATTATTGTAACTGACGTTTTAGAAAAATATAAGAACAAGATTCTTGTTTTTTGAACTTTTTTTCATGGCTAAACGCTTAATAAAATTTAACTGGTCAAATGTCAAGGTTCCTTTTTCGTTAATTAAGTTTCACTTTAGTGTCAGTCTCATGAATAACTCATTTTTCGGGAATATTGGCATTATAACAGTGATCTGTCATAGCAGTGGATTGGGGTTATATTATAAGATCCATAAAACTCCATTCTTTAGGAGAAACCTTGCATTTATTCCTGGCATCTCCTTCCCTGAGGACACATGGTGGTCATTGATTAACTACTTTACTGGCCTAAGTGTGAATTGAAGCTGGATATCCACTCTTGCTCTTAATTTATGTTTTATGCACTAACTGTTATTAATAGATATCATTAATCTTTCACACGCGTCGGAGATCAGTTCAGTGATGGTTAATCACAATTAAAAAATGCAGCTGGTTTACTAAAGAATTACTAAAGATGAACGAGATATGACATTACCTTTTCATCTAAATACTTTTTAAAATAACAATATATCCATGCCTAATATACTTAAAAATAAAAATAAATTTGACATCATGTTTTGTTCTTTTTCCAATTCCTTTTGAATTATTATAAACAGATTAATTTGTTGGCATTCTCCAATACAGAATGTGTTTTGTTATAACATTCTTTTCTCCTTTAATTTGATAAAGTTCCCAAATGATGTAGATGCCTACAGTGTTTACCATCATTAGAATGAAAGCTGACGTTAGAAATAGAAGTAGGGTATATAACACTGGAGAATATAACCTTTTAATTTAAGTCTTATTTAAGTATTATTTGCTCTGTCCTGCATTGTTCTATAAAGGATCTCTTCATTCCTTCATCTCCTTGCTCAACCTTATCAACAGTAGTTTTACCGTTTCCTGGCTGTTCATTATGTTTTAAAGGTGACGTTTTCATCTTCACACCTGTCCTGGTGTCTCCGCTGGTGGGTTGGCTGGATAGTTCATGCTGTTGTGGAATTTACTGGCTCATTGGCTGGGCTGAACTGTATTAGTGCTGGAGGGGAATTCACCCCAAAATTCATATTCATTATGCAAGCTAATTTATTTTTTTACCAGGCAGTGTCCTATATATCTGATCGAAATTGTATTACATGCATTTTAGGCAGAGAATTTGTTTTTTTGACATTTTCCCCGTACATCATCAAGAGACATTTCTGTTTTGATTTGTCAGTTTATTGAGAATAAAGTTTTTGACCTCTACAAATTTTGAGACTATGTATCGTGACATTCACAATAAAGCAGGTTCTGTCACATAACCACTGTAAACATGCATAATTTTAACAAATGATGTTTTATACACTTTGTGTGGCTGGTCACATGATCAAATTGAGATTTACACTTTAAGTCACGAGATTATGTTATTTCACAGTGGAAGCAGATTTTGATTCAATTTTAATGATGTGTACACACACACAGACACACACACACACACACACATACACTCATGTTTGTATTGATATCTTTGTGGGGACCATCCATTCATTTATATGGGCAAAACCCAGTGGAAATTAGTAAGAAAGAGAAAATACTTTTGTTTATAGGCACCCATGCTGGTGTTTTATAACTCAGAGTATAAACACAGGTTGTCTTTGGAGCTTCTGTTGCATAACGGAGTAAGGAAAAGGAGAAAAGGAGAGTTGACAATGAAAGCGTCACACATTTGCAAGTAAATCCAGTTACCTTCAGTTTGTCAGGTTGCATAACTGAGCAAGATTTCTGTTTCATTGTCATTTAGTGAATATTCTCAAGTGCATTCTTTATTCAGTATTTTCACCTCTGTCATCTCAAAAGGCATTAGGCTCCTTTAGGCCGAATCTGCACAATAAGCGCATTCACAAATATTACAACTGACATGATGTTAAAAACCAGAAGGACTGTACTAGCTGTTAGTGATTCAAAAAGTTCAGTGGCTTTGCTCTGTGGCTTCATTAGCTGATGAAGCCGTAATAATGTGTGTATTTAAATGGGACATGGACTTTATTGGGGTCTGCGTACCACCATTTAACAGAATATTAACTGAAATAAATTTCAAAGGCATTCGTTCTCAGTTCTCAACAGTATACAGAGTTTGGAGCATGTCTTAGAGTAACAGGTGACCTAGATTTTAAGGCATTAGATTCTCAGACCAAGGTGTTGGGACTGCAGAGGAGAATTGTGGGAAAATGTGGAAAAATAATGGATCAAATGTGAGATTCTAGAAGGATCTGGCAAGCAACACAGTCGTTTGTTGTGCAATATATTTACCAACTAACAGCGGCGTTCGCACGTCGTCGCTACATGGGACTACGTAACTTAACGAGAACGTAAGCGCTAACCGTTTTGGCCTGCGAAAGTCAGTCTGTGTCGTTCATGTGACCGTGTGCCCCCACCCGGACCTTTGCCCTTTTAGATAACCGAAAAACAACTGAACGTCCTCACAGCAGCTCGAGTTGCCCACATACTGAATTATTCAGTATTATTCAGAGCGCTGGGAAAATAGACTCCACTGTGTGTCCATTCCTGCCGGGATGACCGCGGCGTACCGTTAATAATGCAGAATTACCAGGAAAGCATCATTTGGTACAAAGTGAAACATGCATGACGTCCTTTTTTGTGCCTACAAGCCCCCCATATGCTTAATGGAAATGTGCAGCTGTCATACAGAGGGCCTACACTCTCAGCAATGTCGTACACACCAAGGATTCGGCTAGCGATGATGGGGCCGAGGACAATCGGCTTCTTTCCTCACTTGGAATACGAGGTGATATCATAAATACAGTAACAATGGTTTGATTTACTGGCCGCCGTGTAGAATTATGGAAATCCCGGTAAGCGGCTGAATGGGTCCTTGTTGGACGTGCACCGCCGACTTCACAAAAGAAGCAGACGCGACGTTTTATTTACGATGCGTCGGGGCGTCCTTGCATGTTTCAAACGCCATCGCGATTCCGAACGTGTCTGGCTTGAGCTTGGCATGTGGTTGAGGTTCTGAGGGTTCTTAAACAGTGGCAGAGAGACCAACATGGATGCGATCCGAGACACAAAACCATCTTCTTCATTATAGCTACTATTATTACATTTCATTGATCCTGGGAAGCGTATTTTTAATTGTCCCACCCCGTCTGTCATTCACCACAATTTTTTCACTTTTTCGTCAGTTCACATATAAGCCCACAGTTAATGCCGATTGTTCCTTAGGTCATCTTAGAGCATGAATATTAATTTATATTTGATTTCAAATAAAGAAAATTATAAGTACAAAACATTTTATTTTCCATTACTACATCAGAAATGCACAAATGTATCCTATTATAGCATCAAGTGACTTTGTTATTAATAAAACATCTTTAGCAATAACAGATGTGAAAAATGAATGTGAATGGTAGGACACTTTGAATTATCCTGGAGCTGTAGATAAATCCACAGCTTTTAAACACAGAGCACTTAATTACAAATTCAGACCATTAATCAGGACTCTTGGTCAGTTTTATCAGTAGTATGGTAATTACAAGCATCGTCAAGTAATGTAGTGCTGGAATATTCTGTGTAATTCTCTAAGGGTTTAAGTAAGGTTTTAAGAGGTGCTCGGAATGTACAGACTGCAGCATTATTTGTGTTTGGGGAAAGGGGAACCATTGAAGTAGGTTTTACCGTTCAATATTTGCCACCGTTCGTACCTCGGAACAGAGGGCCACACTGTCTGCTCCACAGAGATAACTTAAATCTGTCACAGGTCTGTCTGGCTCGTATTGGTCAGAAAAATTGAAAATTATGAACCGGCGAAGGGAACAATGTACATAGTTTGAAAATGCGGACCATTCCAGGCTGTCTTTCTGTTTGCAATAGCCTGTTGAATTGCCTTTTTTCTCCATTCTTTCTTTTCTATTTTTTTTATGGACTGTTCCACACAAGGCTTCAGCTTTGTCCCACACAGACCATTAAGTCAAACGCAGCCATGACCCAGCTGTGTCCCTCTCAACGGGGTCTCCTGTCGTCCGTTTTGCAGTCACTCACGTCCTGCTGGATTTACAGGAGTAAACGCAGTAAACCTTGAACTGCCCGGCCTGCGGCGATACGTTAAGTGCCTGCTGTATAGCGCTAGACAGGGTAGTTAAAAGGGTCCCAGGACCAGATGTGGGACAAGTCTTTGAATCCTTGATTCTGGGATTTAAGAATTAAATGCAATAGCTTAGCGTGCAGCTAGATCATTTCAAGTCCAGCTTACACTGGATTCTCCCACCTTTTTCTCTTAATGGATAAACTGGGCCACTCCACTTTTGTTTCTCAAGCTTTTTTCTGTTTTTTTATTGTCTTACCTTTTGCTTTCAGTCTTCTATGTCTTTCAGTCGAGGTGACATAAAGAGATGACAGAACGGGTTAGTAAAGGAAGGAAGAGGCTATTAGCGGCGCTTACCTGTTCGATCAGTGTGGCTAAAATTAAATCATGATATCATAAGTCCAGGAGTAATTTGTTTCATTCAGCCACAGATAACATCATCAGGAGAGCAATCAGCGGCATATTGAGATCAGTCTGGCTTGTCTGATCGCTGCCGAGGCCACTTTTGTCTGTGTGTAGCTACCAAGCTTTAAATGAGACAAAGCACAGAAATGCGGTTATTTACAAGTGTGATAGTGAACCGCCTGAAATCATGAAATCTGCATTCAACTTAATACAACAATATCAGTTGCTGATGAAAGGCAACAAAGACTGCAGAGATTGAGCTGTCGACTAAAATACAGAAATTGTACACCTAGTACGATTAAGTTCTGTCCCAAAAATATGTTTTTTTGCATTTTGCATTAATTCTGAAGGTCCTTGGAAGGAGCTGGTCACAGGTTAATGGTGTAGTTTTATCAGAAATAAATGTGGTGGGAAAAAGATGTAAGACAGAGGCGAAACTCTGGTCAGATGCTGCTTTAATGTGCTGAGGCATTAAATAAAGATTTACTCGTAAGGCAAGAACTGAAGACTTTGCCTGCCCTCCTCAGCTGAGATACCCAATCCGGGGGCTAAGCTGCATTGTTTTTTTTAAATGCCAGAGTAAATAACACCAAAAGAAAATGTTCCATGTATAGGTGGGAAGCCACACCACCTTAAAACACGCTGCATGTCGTGACCATTGATTAAGTTGCTCCTTTGAGTATTTAAATCTTATGTGCTGCTGACATTTACAGAGTGTGACCTGGTTCCCAGAAGACATACAACTGTAATTTCCTTTGAATGGTAATATTTGAAAAACAGGTACTTTAAATAGGTACATGTTGTAAGTGACAGGTATTTTATGTGGGTAATTCTTGGCAAATGAGCCAATATGTATAGGTAGTTGCTGTCCAAGGAGAATGTCAAGGCAATTGTAAAGTCCCGTTGAATCCTGTTAATTCTATACCATTTTAGTTGTGCAATCAATTTTAGACAGAATGTAGCTTTATATACTTTGTGTTTTGAAAACAAATGCAGGGTGTTTCTTTGGATGCGACTGGATAAGTGGTTAAGGAAGATGGATGGATTGATGCATGATGGATGGATGGATGGGTGAAAAGAAATGTTTTGAGACTGTTTTATACGATACACAGCTTCTGCTGAACATAATCTTTTTGGGTGACAATGACCATCCATGAAAGGCTGTCTGCACAGTGTGAATACATTATCTGTAACTGTGAGAAGCAGAATGTCATTGGGTTGTGGTGCCAGCTTTGGATTGCTAAGCCGGCATGAAGTTGTCACTTGTACATATATCGACTGGCACACGTGCTAATAGCAGACAGCTGAACGACTTGTTGAACACATGCTCCTAATTCCTGTCCTGCTATGAAGAAGGAACATAATGCTCAGGAACGTCAATCAATATTCTTACCCGAAATCATTGTAGGGCAGGTAGAATGAAGAGGAAGGGTTTAGTAAACGGCGTGCGTGTCTGTAACTGCATTGCTTTTGTGCCAGATCTCCAGTCTTAACAGTTCTGAACATCTGCCGCCTGGTGGCTTTCAGCCAGGAGATTCATTGTCTCAGTAAACATGTTTATCAGTAGAGAGCTATCATTATAGCGTTGCTAGACATGCATAATTGGGTCCAAATTAAATTCTTCCTGTGCTGTAAAAGACGGAAGTGTAACACATTAGCAGTTTTTATCATTTAGGGGTTTTGTGCATTAATGTGACCAGGTATCTCTTCAGCAACAAGGCTTCAAATGCTGCTTTCATCAACAGTAAAATAAGCGAGAAGTCAAGTTTCAAAGTAACAGTAAAACAGTAAAACAGCAAAAAGCAATAGCCAAATGTACAGAAAGATACTTTCAAAAGATACTTTTGTTGCCCATGGAGGTTGTATCACAGATCAAATAAACTCGGCTCATTTTGTCCCAGAACTGGGAGAATATTGTTCTGTGCTCTGCTGGGAGATCAAATGTCAGATATTTCTGGGTCCTGACATTTTGTGTCCTTTGGGGATTTTTTCATAAATAAAGCATAGCTAGAAAAACCTGGAATTAATGTAAATGGCAAACGTTGTACTTAAGGATATGGACTAAAGATTCCAGTTTTTTATGTCGCCTTAAAGCAGTGATTGAGTAATTTCAGTGGCATCAGTATTAATTTGGCTTACATGTGTGGGCAGAGAATACAACTGTTTGCTGAGAAAATGAATAAAAATGAATGTACAATCAGCCCAAAAATACAAAATGCCCACATTGAAAACATAACAGCTTAAACACCCTTCCAAGTTCACAGTTATAATTTAGCTGGTATTCATCTTGGCACATTACTGAGCGAGGCTTGAAAAGCGTAGAAGGTTTGCATCAGTGGATGTAATCTTTGATTGTTTTCGACTCTTGGATCTCTGCTCATTTAGAGAGTGACAGCAGATTGTACTTCCAAAGATTCAAGATGGCCGTTTTTTAATTCTTTACTGGCACCCTTGTTTTTATGTGCTGCATTAGTCTTTGTTTTTTTTTTTTGTTTGTTTTGATCTCCCCAGAGAAGTTATGAAGAGCCATGGAAAAATAAATGAGTTTTTAAACATCCCTTGCAGCATCAAAAGCTGGGCCAGCTGAAAGTCGTTAACTCCATGGCGACGTGATGAGCTCCGCCCCCCTCTGCTTCCCTCGTTGCATCTGACACTGTGTCACACACAAGATGCTCACACGGGTGATCTGGTGGCCAAATTGTTCATGGAGTTTCAATGGGTCGCTGCTTGGAGCTCGGAATGCTGGGTAGTCAGTCAACCAACATGGCCGGCATTAGCATCTGGGATGAGACCATCGCTAATGGCGCTGGGGCCATGAAGCTCACAGTGGAACAACAGTGACAAGAGTTGTTTCTTTATACGGTACATATTCCAGACTGGGGGGACATTTGCAGACGGGAGGTCTGTCCCCTCTGATTGGGACCCACACACTGACATAAAAAGCGACCCTGAGAAAATTTACCGAAACAATGGCAGCAAAACTGCTACACTACAGCTTCAAGCCAGACAATAAATAAGAAACTGGAACGGTGCTAGAATTTTCTGCTTTTCTGTCTTACGAATCGGTGCCTCAAGGTCACAGTATCCGCTACCTGTTGTGTGACGGACCATCAGTTATTCTGAAAATGATCAAGTGCTCGCTGTCAGTAATGAATGGTTTTCATGACGGTCTTCACATCCAGAACCTGTGAGTGAAACCAAAGCAAAATGCCTCATTTGTTACAAAAGGTGATAAACTGAGATGTTGATGTGATACAGTCTAGCGATGATGTAGTGACAGTGTCTCAGTGTACAGACCGTCCCCGGATTAAGAAGGTCTGACTTACGGACAACTTGTACTTACGAACACACTGCAATAATGCCTATTATATTAAAAATTTGCGTTAAATACAATGATGCATAATAACGAACTTTGGAACACTCATGAGAACATTGCGGGGCTTCAGCGGTTCGTTGGCTGGAGGTACAGTACAGTACTGTATAGTACAGTACAGTATAGTACAGTATAGTACAGTACCATATGCAGTTACTATGATTATCACTGCATAGCATTATGCACCGTGTTATTATTGTTCCGACTTACCTACACATTTGACTTAAAGACAGCCTTAGGCAACAGATCTCATTCGTAACCTGGAGCCTGCCTGTGTAACAGTGTAATGAAGCTTAATTCTCCTTCAATAAGAAATCCATAATTTAAGGCTCTGAAAAATTACAAATGTAATTTTATGCTATTTCCCCTAAGAAATACAAGAGCTGGATTTCATTCCTTAAATGACACGAATATTTTTTTATTTTTCATTGCATATCATTTACCAAATTTATTTAGCTTATTAAATTGCACTTAAATCGTAATAAAAATATCAGGTCTTATTTCCTATTAATCAGATACTTGATACAGATCATTGAGAGGGGATACCATTTTAATGTCTCCTAATTACCGTGCTGTTTAGGTCACTGGAGACCAGGGAAGATTCCAGATGATGCACATACCCTGCCTGCTTCTAATCTAATATCTAATATTTACTGCCATCAGATAACCCATGATGAATCTGACAACATGATGCTACTTAAATTTTAAAAGCAGAGCTCTCCACTGGCAAATAAAAAATAAAACACTCAAGGGGCTGACTATGGTGTAAAGCATTTGTTATATGAGATGCGCCACTGCTTGGAAATGACCAAACGTCAGTGCTGTCCACCGTGCTGATGTGGCCTGTCCTACGTCCAGACGTCCAGACGATGGAGACCTATTTGTCGGGAGCTGTAATTGGCTCCTCTCTTGAGAGCGTAACCCGGGGCAGCCTTTCTGAATTGCGCCATGGTTACCCGTCAATTTACGTGGACTCTGATGTCGTTCTGGCCACTTTGCTATATTCTGAAAAGTGCCCAGGACTGTGTAGCTTTCCCCGCTGGCTGTAATTTCCATCGTGCAAATTACAGATGTGTGACTATGACATCAGTTCACATGCCGGGGGTGATCTGGTTCAGGCTGTGTTTTTAGGAGATCAGACGGTGGCGTGGACTCGTGGCCGATTCGCGGCTTCCGGCCCGCGGATCCGGCTGTGCCGTTTTTAGCGGGGTGAGGCTATCGGAACCCCTGGGGCTTTAATCTCTGATGGGCTGGCCTCGTTCTGAAGCAGACTGAGAGCGGCTCTCCTGTGTCAGCACCCGGAGAATTGTCTCGCAGGGGAAAGCCTCAGTTTGTGCCTTTTTTTTTTTGGCGTGAAATCCGCGTGGAGCCCGTTGGGCTTCCTCGGGGCCCCCAGCCGCTGGAAATGCCCGACAACTGAGGGAGAAACAACGCTGCATGGCGGATGAAATATTATGTAAATGTTGCCATCTAGCTTTCCTGCCACTGGGTCTAAGGAGATCTCAGGGCTTTTCATCTAATAGTAATTTTGGATTATCCTGGAGGCACCTCTAACATTCCCGTTAAAGTCTCGGAATAATGAAGCCAAACGGCAGTTATTTTGGGCTGTTGTTATATTTTCCAGATTTACTCATCCTTTGTATCAACTCGTTTATGGAATTCGCGTTCTGCACAATTAGCCAGACACGTCGATGGTTCTGCTTGGGAGTCGAGGGTCAGTGAGATGGTTTTCCACATCCACGCCCCAGTCATGTACGTTGAGATGCATGTTGTCCCCGTGGATTTCCTCTGGTTTGGCAGGGTAGCTCCCAAAGTGCATGAGAGCTGGAATTTCCACATGGGTACGTCTGTATAACCGTACAACAAAGGACTAGCATCCTGTGCACTGGGTGTCCTGCCTTCAAGTTCCAGATCACACTGATCTTTGTTGTTACTAATAATGCTTGAATTAATTTAGTATTAGAAGTATTAGATTCATGTACCAGAGATTAAAAGGCAATACACCCAGTAGCTAGCCGCTAATTAGAAATATTTGTAACTATTCAGGCTACGATTCCTTAGCAGATCTCCGCATTGTCTTGCCTTTCACGGGCTCTACTTTCAGTGTAAATGGGATTAGAATGATGGAATAACAGTTTTCTTAAATCTGGGTTTCATGAATGTAGCCGCTGTGTTTTTTTCACTCGATTGTGCGAAGGACATATGGGGTGCACCGCACTCAATCATCAAAATAGCCGGTCTTCACAATGGTGGCTGCTCTTCCCCTTTCGGGAAGCAGAGGATGGAGATGTGAACGAACTGAGAGCGGCAGGGCTTTAATGACTCGACCTCAGGTCACTGTGTGCTCTAATATATCCGCTGGTTAATTATTAATTAGCTCAGTCATGATGCCCCTTGATTAAATATACACTTTCACTGAAAGCCGGCTCGAAATGAGATAGTTATTGCAAAGTAATTGTACTCATAATTTGTACTGATTTTATATTCAAAACAAGTGCTTTGAGTATTTTTGTGGCTACTTTTACTACTGATGTGTTGCTTTTAATGATGAAATATTATTCTTGTCATGATGTAATGTTTTAATCATCTGTGAACCCAATCTCCTTCCCTCTCCCATCCATCTATCCATCCATCCATCCATCCATCCTTCCCTCCAATACTGCTTATCCAGTATGGACTCACAGGTTATATAATTGCCTCTTTTCCAGCTCTCACCAACGTGAAACTGTGGGCCATCGACCGGCAATGTTTCCAGACGATCATGATGCGGACGGGGCTGATCAAGCATGCCGAATACATGGAATTTTTAAAAAGGTGAGGGCCACTTCTTGAAGGCACGTTGCGAAACTCACATCTCCTCCCTGCTCGCAGAAGGTTCCGGAACACGGGGCAGCCTCGTAGTGGCTGTTCTGTGATCCAGCCCCCCGGTGGTGAGTCTTTTCGCGACAGGGAAACGCATCTCGGCGTTTGCCCAGCTTTTGATCATCAACCGTGCGATTTGCATAATGGTTGACAGAAAAGAAGAGGAGATCTCAAATCTAGAAAAGCTTATTTTACATATTAAAGAAAGAAACAAACCTTATTAATGTGGCAAGTCAGATGAAAGAAATGATCATCAAAGAGTATGAATCATTGCATAATGTATGTTTCGTTGTTTCCAGCTTGGTAGCAGTGTGTGATTATTGTAAGTGATAGCTATTTTTAGCTGCACGTAATTCATTTTTAAAGATTATTGTAGCACATTCACATGCAGTAATGTATTCCCTATTCTGCACTCACATAATCTCCTTCTTCTCTGGTGTTCTTGTTTAACACTGGTTGATGTCGTAGAATTCTATTTCCTCTAAATCCATCAATCTAGATTGCCTTTAATGCACTTATTGAAAATGATTTGTGATATTTCGGGATGCTGGGTTCTTCAGAAAATGCCAGTCTCCCCCTGCCGACCCCCAGTACTGCTTGCACCCCCACAGAACCCCTGGCCTTGAAACATTGTAATGGTCTGGAAATAGTAGTGGATGATCATTAAACCTCAGTGACTGCATTAGAATGCTGAAGTTACCCATGGTCTAAAAAGTGAATTGCCAGTGAATGCATCGGTACAGGATGATAGGGGAAGCTCCATCCTCTTAATGCTTTTAACTTTGCAATTGTGTTGCACAAAATGACTTTCTGTAATCAAATGTATATACCTATACAGCTATGCATAGCTATAAAATTAAATTTGAAACATTATTGTATAATGTAAAAATATAAATTGAACTGAATGTAATAATGTCCCAATGATTAATAAATAGCTGTCTCTATCGTTTAACCACACAAGGAACAAAGACAGCTTTCCGTTAGGGTCTTTCCTATGGTCTTATTACTTATTACTTATCAGAAATATTAATGTTTAGTATTACATTCTAGTATGTAGAATTGATTTAACAACCTTAAAACATTTTATGTATTACTTGTGTAGATTCTGTGAAGGCCTTATGAATTGTGTATAAAAATACCATAACTACAGCTCTCCTTTTTTTTACTGGATGACAAATCTGTATACACCCATCTTCTGTTTTGTTTGTTTTTCAGTTTGAAGTAATATTGATTTGATGCCTGACTACTTTTTAATTATTTTGGAAAACCACAGCACATGAAGCATAGAAATCACAGAAGATTAGGCTGTAGCTTTTTTTTTTTTTTTTTTTTTTTTTAAAAAAAAGCCTTAAAAAGGTCATTCTGTCAAACGTCAACAGTTCCTCCATAAATATCTTGTACTAGCGATTTGAAATATTGAACACTCCTGTTGTGAATGAGGCATTTTACAAATCTGTGACTGTATGCTATTACTGCCTACCACAGTACATAATATTATAAGAGTATCAGTATAGCATTAACCAGTTAAACAAATGGTTGAATTAAGAAACAGGAGTGCTTTTGGCAGCAAAGACAACGGGCTACAAATGTAACTGAAAATGCTATTATATATAGTAATCAGTAATCAGTACTTAACTCTTCCACCACAAGTGTACAAGTGAAGAGGAATGACAATCACAACAATTGTATGTTCAGGGTGGTTCTCCTCTATTGTCTGTATAGTCTGTAGTAAACATTATTCAGGTGAAGAACACCAGTAAATACCTACTTATCATATTATGCATACCTTGTGTGCATACAAGAGAAAATTAGTTGTGTAATATTTGTATTACTTTACGGTGGTATTTTTGCTGGTATAGGAGCTGTACTTTGGTTGCATCTCACTGTACACTGCCTCGAACGTTCCGCAAGACAGAGGGGCCAGGCATGCTTACTTACAAGGCTTTCCAAACTGCTCTTTACTGGAAATCGCCTGACAGATGATGTCACGCACTGGAAAGGCGGGCATTGATTAAAGTGAAGTCAGCTTTTAGTCGTAATGCAAGATGCCTTTTGTGCATTGCTGGCTAAAGAGAGCCTGTAGTCTCACTCATTTCACATAAATCGATGGTCTCACTTTCCTCCTTCCCTTATGCTATGGTAATGGGGAGGTTATTAAAGTCTTTCTGACAAGTTGGACAAATATTTAATTTTTTTCTGCTCTCACTCAAATATTATGCCTGAATTTATATGATCTTATATGATTATAGAAAAGTGTACATTTAATTATATAAATATACATCATGTATAAATATATATTATGTAAGTTAGTCAATGTAAAATGTTTAGTGATTTTTTCATATGCTTCTCATAATCCTTGTTCTATTAAAATATATATTTACAGATGATATTATATGTCAGGGTTATGAGGCATTTGCTTTTCCTATGTAACCTCACACCTAAACCAAGACTTCCTACGAGAGCTCAAATCTATTCACACTCTCAGTCCCAGGAGCCTTTCGTAGCTACGCTTTAAGAAAAGTGACAAGTCCTCAGCTCCAGAAGTAGCTATAAGTGTTGCAAAGAGAGCTGTCAACTTGTTTACTTTTGACTGTGTTTGTTTTCAAGGCATTGTGTGAATCTAATAATCATCTGCCTTCGGATTCTTGGGGGTTTTTCCAAATGTGTCATCCCTTTAATATTGAAGAAACAAAGACGTTAACTATACAACTCTGTTCTTCAGAGCTATCTTCAAGAAGACACCGGAAATGAGCTGTATAGAAATGCTTTCCTTTTCCAGATCTAACGTGCTAGAAGATCAGGATTAATTGTCACAGAATCCCATGTTCCTTCCTAAGTACCAGCTCTCAACATTTTCCAACATTTAGGCTTGACACGAAGACTACTGACAAGTCTCTTGGTTTTCAGAAGGTAGTCAAGGCCATCTATGTCTTTCTAGGTCTTCTATATGGCTTGTTTTTTCTTTTTACAATTACTGACTTTCTTCAGGGGAAGCAAGTTGTAAGCAAATAAAATCCTTATAGACGCTTGGGAAAGTTAAGTGGTAGATAACCTAAAGTAAGGCATATTTTCCCCAGTACATTGTAGGCCTATTCCTTTTTCCATTTAGCCTTTACTTACTACTTCTTTGACACAGCATGCATACATGTAATAAGCAATGAATACAGCAATACATGTAATAAGCAATGAATATAGCAATACATGTAATAAGCAATGAATATACCAATGTATTGCTGCAGCAAGATTGTAGTATATCTGTATGCTGAATTTCATGCCGGCAGGATATATATACAGTACCAGTCAAAAGTCTGGACACGCCAAGCTGCCTAAAAAGGAGAGCAATAGTGTCTCATCACATGACCTGGCCACCTGACCTAAACACAGCAGAAATGGTTTTGGAGGAGTTTGAGCAGACAGTGAAGTAAAAGTGACCAATGAGAGCTCAGCATATATGTGGAAGGTCCTTCAGGGCAGCTGGAAAAGCATCCCAGCAGACCACCTCATGGAACTGGCACAGAGGAGACAATTAGGGTTAAAGGCCTTACCCAAGGGTCCAATGGGGAGATAACCCTGCCAAACATGGGATTTGACCCAGCAACCATCTAATTCCTAACCCACAGAGCTGCTCCCCCCAACAAATATTTTTTTTTTATTTAATACTGTTTTGGTCAGTGCACAATTCCATGAATGTTATTTTATAGTTTTTATATCTGTGTAATTATTCTAAAATGTAGAGAACATTACAAAATGTTGACTTGTTTGTGTGTGTCCAGGGCTCTTTATTATGTGAAGAGTTCCTCCAGGTACTACAGTTATCTCTAGTGGCAATTCTAGACCATTTCAACTGGGGGGGGGGGGGG
>JAODJU010000041.1:10117242-10134250 GCA_026776725.1 Gnathonemus echidnorhynchus
GGGGTGTGTTCCGGAAGCCTGCCTGGTTTGCAGCAACGACCTCACTTATTGCAGTCTGGCATCCAGCTAACAGATGTTAAGTCTAACTTATTAATAATTAAAGGACAGTGAAAGCTGAGAGCAGCTGGTGCCAATCAATGCGACACAGACATCAGCTTCAGATGGGCGATTTAGTAGCGTGAAAGTCGCCCCACCTGCGTCGTTAGCCTGTCTTGTGCTTCCTCGTTGTACTATTTAGCTATATGTATTTATTTGTACGATAGAATGACCAATAGATCAACAGATTGATTGATCAACCAGAATCAGGTTTATTGGCCAAGTATGTTCCCTACATAGATACAAACACTGTTAAGACAAGACAATCATCTTACACTGTCCAGTTGGTATATCCAGTGTGCAAGAGTGCAGTGCAAGAAATGTTGGAATAAATATTTGTACATAAGAATACAAGAAGTACAGTGAGATATTTATGACGATGAGGTATTGCATGTTAATAGGGGGGGGGGGGTGGCTGAGGCAGATAGATTGATTTAATCATACTTTTTGTTATTTTGTTTTACTGGGATGTGCAGGGATATGCATGCATTTTTATTTTTCTGCTTCAGATTAAGTATCAGTAGCATTCATTTTAAAAATTAATTTTGTGACATTGCAACCCATTTACAGGTATTGCCGTTATCCTCTTACGTAAAGCTTGTCCCTGAATAACTTCTTTTAAAATGGCAAATGTATTTCTCACCAAATTGTAGGGACATTAAATAATGAAACTGAATGTGGTATTTTCCAGCTGATTTGGTACGGAGGTGAATTTCATCTTTTATCTCATGAATGGGTCTAGCTAAACATTTATGATGGAGAGAGAGATACAGTTTTTCTTTATTCATGAAATTTGACACAGTTCTTGCTATTGTTTGAGAGTGAATTCTCACATGCTCTACTGCCCCCGTGGTCGGGCTACTGCCCAACCTGTCCCTCAGACCTCAGTCCCTATCCCGCCGTCACAGGAAAGCTGGAGGACTTTCCTGTCCATCTTCGGAAATGTCAGCGCTTTGGTCACAGCGACCTCGCTCATGTTTCCTGTTTTTCCGCCCCTGAATGGTGGAGCCGGTGTCACACTCTTTGGCTTGGGTGGCCCTGAAACAAGGGCAAGAAAAGGCCCCGCTCTGTGAAATGTGACCGGGGTGAAAGAGGGAACAAGAAAAAAATATCCCAGGGTCAGACCCGAGAGACTCGGCAGTCTACAGCCATTTGCTTCCGAGGTCAACGTGAGAATCCGCTTGCTGAAAGATTCGCCAAGGACTCACTCAAGCTGTTTACTCCAAACCTGTGAATAACCATGCCAAGGCGGACCTTCAGATGGTTTCTAAGCTTAGTAGCTAACAGAATGTAGGGAGGTCATCTACAGTGTACTCAAAATGCCTGTTATAAGTTCAGTTTAAGATCTGTGGGAAATTATGAGGACCAATATGAGCATATCGGTAGATTATTTGACTGTTATTATTCTTATTTACGTACGGGTGGCATGATGATGTAGTACTTAGCATGGTCGCCTCACACCCAGGTTTGATTTCTCACCCCAACTCTATGACACTGTGTTTGTGCCCTGCGATGGGTTGGCATCACATCCTGGGTTGTTCCCTGCCTTGTGCCCATAATTTCTAGGACACACTCTGCCACCCTGTATAGGACAAGAGGTATAGAAGATGAATGAATAATTAATTGCTTCTTTCTTAATTGTACATCGTCATGTTTGTGGTACAGTGAGAAAACGGGAAGATTATGCGATATGTTCATGAACAGTAGTGTTCTGCCTTAGATATCCAGTGAATAGGTAGTGATTTGTTTATTCGCTCATTCATCCTCAGCTAATAAATGTCAGACATTGGATGGGATGTTTCTGTGGCCCCTCTAAGGTGCCCCCTCTTATAAATCAATACTCCCATTTCCTCCGCTCGATTCCATGTTAGGTTAGCGCCGGGATTTTGGCATTTCCTAACAACTTCCTCTGGAACCTGACAGCAGTGTCCTTACAGTCTGAGCACCGTCAAGTCACTGATTAATCTGAAAATGGAGGTGGATTGATTTTTGAAGTGGATGTGTATATTTTTCCTGTGTGCATCCAAATGTTGTTTTTTTTTTTTTTTTATTAATCCCTTTTGGATATTTTCACTCGATAAAAGGTTTTATGACCTTCCATGAACATTTCTTTATTTTTGTTAGCCACAAGTGCATTACTTGTAAGTTTGGTGCTGCTGCTTAGTGTTTCACAGCACTGGACTGTACTTTATGGCTGGTACACTGTACAAGACGAAGGGAACGAAATGCCCAGCTTGTCACGGAGTGTATCTATTGATTTTATTGGAACAACAAGAACATGACCAGTGACAGGTTAAGACAAACGGTCCTATTAATACAGGCCTGCCTTACTTTAACACACAAGTTACTCGTTAGTAAAATGTGAAATGTTGGGACTGAAGAGTTAAACAGGCTGAAGAAACTGTAACAGATATATAAAATGTAGGTTGTTAAAAGATTAAATCCCCTGCATTTTACTGATTTTTACTGGTACACTTGTGCGTGATTATATAGTAATTATGAAATATGTAATTATGAAGATTATGTAAAGTCTGTATGTCTTTGGTAATGGCATGATTATAAAATGTGTGGTCAAGGAACAAAGAATTGAATTAATGTTTTTGTCTCTTATTAGAATAACACGACTTATGATCTTTGATAATATTCTGCTTGTGAGCACTTTGCAGCCAAATAGGCTATATATTAATTTGTTTATGTGTTTAAGTCTGTCTGTCTGTCTGTCTGATTTTGGAGCCGTTTATGGTATGAACGCCCCAGACGGCTCAACCCTTCACTTGGACACATGGTCCCATGAAAGCTGATCATTGTCCACTCTTTGTTTTGCACTCTTTGTTCCTGCTGTGTCATTCTCAATCCCACTAAAAACTGCTCTGTTCCACGATGAAACTGGCATTGTGCCTATCTCATTCGAACACTATTCACATTTAGCGTCATAATTTTTGAACGGACCTTTCACGTCTCTAATGCTGCCCTTCGTTTGCGAGTTTATCGACACCGAGCAAAACAAAATGAAAATGTGGGAAAATGTTTTATATTTGAGGTATTCTCTTTTTTTGACATCACCTGCCATTAATGTGTCTTTGATTTTGACTCCTCACAAATATATCAAATTATCTCATCAAATTTCCTTTATATGACAGATAAGGAAATCTTAGCTTAGAGCAATTTCCATTTCAATTTTCATAACGTTCAGAAAATGCGTTTTCAAAAACAATCAATGTGAATAACTTAAAACCATTTTCAGGAACAACATTCACAGACAAACTTGATGACCCACTTTTTAAATCTGAACCTAACTGTTACTGTTTGATATCACTGCTTGTGTTTTGTGGCTTTTGCAAAAACAATTTTTATACCACAGACAGAGTTGACATGTGAAAATTATAATGTATCCATGTAAGTATAGTGGTGGTACGACTAGCACTGTTATGGGTGTGATTCCAGCTCTGGCTTTGCGTCTGAGTTTCTGTGATCTACCTGTCCTTTTGTGGGTTTTCAACAGGCACTCATTCTTCTGACAGCCCAGAGTCACGTCATTAGGAGAATTGGTGGCCCTAAATTGCCCATATTACCTGAGTATGTGTGAGTGTGTACCCTACAATGGGCTAGCATCTTGTTTGTACCCTGTGATTATTGGCATCGGCTCAAGGTTTGCAATGGAACCTCGTGGTTTACCAGTTATAGAGGATAGGTGGACAGAAAGCATATGTATTTGGGCAGAGCCATTATAGACTAAATAGAGTGGACGATATGAACATATGAAAAGGAGTAGTTGCACTTGTCTGTTGTTGGATGAGTGGATGAGTATGCCCTGGTTTTACTGGCCCCCGATTGCTGGAAATCGTAAGCTGTAGTATCTAGCATGCCCCGCAGACAGGCAGACCGAATCTTGAAAAGCTCTATGCCACTGATAAAATGTAGATGCTCGGTAGCTAATCTCTGATTAGCTAAATGCTAAAGATTTGTGTTAACAAATGTTAGCATGCCGTATAGCTTGGAGGTGAGGTACAGCCCCGCCGTCTCAGGGGGACAGCTGAGGAAGTTGTCCCAGACCCTGGCCCGATTTGTCCCCATCCAAGAGAGTTTTCAGGTGGGAGAGGTCGTGTGTCATGGGAGCCTGATTGAAGTAATTTTGTCCCGAGCCCAGGAATTACATGCAACACATCTGCCCTGGTAAATGTTGCACATGCACAATGGTATGTGCAGTTGTATGTGTGATCTAAACAAGGATTTCAGGTACCGTAATCTCTTGTGTATTGAGGAATACCTTTTTGCACCATCCTCAGAAAGTGGTATAGGAATGAGGTTTTGTGCTGGTATAGGGGCTCGATTTTGAAGAGCTGAACAGAAGTCAGTCATTCAGAGCAGAAAATAATCTGCATACGATTTACAAGGTGCTTAATATCTGCCCTCCAACACAAATTGGAACCGAAATGTCTTCTGGTGAGTCTTTTCAGAAAACAAAAACTTGGCTTGAGTGCCATGTAATGCAATTTCTTTCGGAGAAAATTACTTGGTTATTAGAAAATGAACTCTAGGTGGAATTTTCCTTTAATTTGTTTAGCAGCTATAGTTATTATTGCGGCCTGCCTGAATTTTGCAGTTATTGCAACAGGCAACATCATTGGTTTGGGAAGAGGGCTTGCATCAGAGAAGTTTAGGATCAAATTCCCAGGAGGCCTTGTTGGTGTAACTGAGGGCAAGCTAGACTTGGTTTTCTTCTGTAAATACCCGAGGTATTTACCCTGCTGTAGATACAACTGCCTGCCAAACAATGCTATGGCACTATTATTATTATTATTATTATTATTATTATTATTATCATTATTATATGTCCTGTGCTGGACTGGCACCCCATCAATGGCGATGACTCATCATGACCCTTTTCTGGATAAGCAATATGGAAGATGACTGGAGTAACATTGATAACAGCATTGATACTGGTTACTGGGACAGTATAGTGGAGTAATGTGCCCACTCTTCCTGCAGACGCACTACGAGGACGGCGAGTACATCATCCGGCAGGGTGCCAGAGGAGATACCTTCTTCATTATCAGCAAAGGGAAGGTGAGATTTCAGCGAGGCCTATCAGCTCACCCTCACCCATTATTAACGATGATGGAGGTCGCTGGCTCTGTCCCCTGCCCTCGGAGCACAAGGTAACACTTTTCAGATTCGATTACAGTTCCTCTGCCAACAGGACAACCCTCCCTCCTCCTGCTCCGATTGGCTGAGATTTATGAACAGCAAGCATACTGTATGTAGGATTAGTATCCTGGAGTGACGTTCATGTCTGTCCCAGGCTGAAACTGGTATTTTGAGATGTTTTAGGTCTGTGACATGGGGACACATTACTACAACAATGCTAGTTTTCAGCCATGGCACATGGCATTTTAACAGTAATGTTAATATCATCTTTAGCAAGGCAAATATGTAATTGTAATTTGTACTGCATTGTAATTTCGATTGAATTTCAATTTCAATTGTAATTGGGATAATTAATAATGCTAATATCGTGACTCAATAAGCAGCATATTTTGGGGGTTGAATCCTGCCTCCGGCTGTGTGTTGTGGTTTTTTTGTTCTCCCCCAGCTGCACGAATTTCCTCCTGATACATCATCTTATTCTCTCCATCTGATATATCTGATTTGCCTGTAGTATTTGTGTGCATGCCCCGTGATGGGCTTCCAGACTGTTCCCTGCCACAGTGCAACCCTGGGCTCGATTTGTGCTGTGGAAGATGGACAGATGATGAAATGTTAGCACAAGAAGTTCCCATTTCCTTCGATGAACAAACAGGCCTCTGAATGGTATTCGGGTTAATGCTAAAGCTTAAATCTCAGCTTCCCGTGAGACTGTGCTATTCACACGGCTGCCCGTTTTTGTGCCTAAATATGGCATGTAAACCTTATTATCCATTTCCCTCCTGCATTGTTTGACCCAGTCGTCAGTCACTCTGCACAGAAAGCTCCACGACCCCAGTGACCTCACTGCACTGTGGGCAGCTACGCTCCGGGGAACCTGACATTGTCTCCTTTGACAGGTGAATGTCACGCGAGAAGATGCACCCAATGAGGATCCGGTCTACCTGCGGGCGCTGGGGAAGGGAGACTGGTTCGGAGAGAAGGCGCTTCAGGGGTAAGGGTGTTTAAGCCCCCCAGGGCCTCATGGCCCAATGGGCAACAGCCCCCCCCCTCTATCTGATCAGCCTGTCAGAATAGGTAGGAAGATGAAATATGACAACTCGGTTAATTACATCTTGCTTAAGGCCCTGAAAAGGGTGAGAGGTTTGTACCGCAGAACTAGAGATAAAGAAAGCAGGAGGCGAGCAGCCATTTAGTGGAAAATTTCAGGGCATAATTAGTCCCAGACGGTATAAATTTGTGCTTTTGAGTTTTCACTCATCACTGTTGTGTTCAGCCTTCTATGCCTGTCCCAGTGTTAGCTAGGAATTAAAAGCAAAGACGCGAAACAAACACAAGCTAATGATAAAAGAGCCAATTATACTGGGAGAAACCTATGACAGAATGGAAATATCTGTGACAGTAATTCTCATATGACAATATGGAGTAAAAACGGTTCTTCACCTCCCTTTGAATAGCCTACACTGCTACAAGTCATGGTGGCAGGAAAACTAAAGTTTAGCATTTTAACAATACAGGTGATTTAACAAATCATTTCTTTGTTGTAAAAAACACGGTACAACTTTAACCTTGCCAGCTGCAGCTTATTTTCCAGGCCCTACAGAAAAAAAACCAGATCTGCTTTAATGTCAGAATTAGGACAGACATGATAAGGTTTTGTTTATGAATTGGCTGCATTTATCTATGAGGACTGTGTGCTGGAAATTTATTGCACGTGTAACTCACTGGCAGTAATCAAAGCACAAAGATGAGAGGAGAGATAGCAGAGCTATAGGGACACCTTGTGGTTGAGAGAAGAGTAAGCGACGAACTTAACACTACTGGCCTGGGGGTGGTAGATACATTCCTGTGTATGTGTGCTCACACTCTGTAAATATATAGTCAGTATGTGCCCCATAGGAGAGAAGGCTTCACTTAAAACCAAAGATTGCAACAAGAAAACCACAACATAGAATTGGGTTTGGGTCACTCATGTTAATCTGTAGTTATTTATTTACCAGATGCTTTTTTGTCTAAAACGACATACAAGTGAGATACGATCACTGTCACTCTGCCCAGCAGGGGATTTGAACCCACGACATTCCAGACATGGGCGTCGGGCTGAAACCCGTTGAATGACGCACCACAAGCTTCAAATCACTTCAAATGAAAGAGACACCCGCGACGGAATAACAAAAAAGCTCAGCTAGAAAAGCAGAGAATCTGACTCAGCGGCTGAGACTCTGCATCCCATCTAGCTGACCCTGTGTAAACCTCCATTAAAGAGGCTGGGTGATTCGGGGTCAGCTGGGCTTAATACTCGTGCTGTCAGGAGGCATGAAGACAGTGATCAATGGGCAACACAAGAAATCAGGCCAAATCAAACCAGAGATTTTACTGCTCCTGATTATTGGCATATATATATATATATATATATATCTGTGTGTGTCTGCGTGCGTAAATATATAAATATATATACATATATATGTATGTATATATATATGTGTGTGTGTGTGTCTATTATTAATGTGACCAAACGGATGCAGAATACGTAGAGATATAAAAATGCCAACACTCTGAATTGCTCTAGTCTTAGCTTGATAAAAAGCTTTTAGCGTTATGTGGTGGTCTCGTTGCACACTGATGCGATTTACAGTGTTTTGCGGCTGAGCAGAATGGGGGTGGTAGTTGTCTCCTCTGTGCGTGACTGAGGGGGCCGAGGCCCCCTGCTCACCCAGTGCCACATTAGATCAAAGACGGGCAGAGACCGGGGCGAGCTTCGGCTCGAATTAAGCAGAGACGGTTCTGCGCTAATGGGAAGGATGCATGCGGAGACCTGCTGCCATTGGCCAGAGCAAAGGAGGGGCCGTACCAAGGGGAAGCCTCTTTGGGGGGGAGGGGGTCTTTTTATCAGGCAGGAAGCAGAGTAGGTGGACACTGAATTCAGCCCAGGGACTGCCTATAATGTGAAGGAGGATGTGCATGAGGGGGGTTGGATGCCCTCAGCCCAGGGTGTTGGTCAGTCCCAAGCTTATGCTCATCGAAATAGCACAGCGACACCTGCTGGTGATGTACATACTGGCAGGTTTTAGCGAAACATCAATACCTCCTATTTTTCTGCACTCCCCCTGGAAAACGTACCACATAGAGACCACATAGCCACTGCTAGACGTTTTGGGCCCCATGAAAGCATATCATATTGGGCCCCCAACCCAGACCAATGCTCTTATGTTTTAGGGCCTTTCAGGATCCCCTTGGAATCGTCCTAACTCCCCCCCCCCCTTCATGGTGCCCCTGGTTTGTTGTCCTAACCCCCCCCTCACCCACATACACATTGTATGTCAACCCCGCAATGTTTCATGAGTCATTACACCCCCCCACTCCATATTTGTGGTTTACTCAGATAAGAGTGTGACATAGGTGGAATGACCCTGATACCACAGGGGTGTGGGGGGGGGGGTGCATTACTCCATTTCTCATAGCCAAAGGATTAGAGGCCGACTGGATCTGAGGTGTTTACCAGAAAGGTTAGAATAGCTCAATGAGGTGGTGAAATGCGACAAGAACGACAGAGAGATGGGAACAGGAGAACAAGAACAGGAACACAAGGACCAGAACAGGAGAACCGGAACAGGAGAACCAGAACAGGAGAACAGGAACAATAGAACAGGAACAAGAGAGGGCAAGAAGCACAAGAGCAGGTTGACGGACCACAGTCTGCAGGTCTGAGCCTTAATGAACATTTCAGTTTCATCTGATATTTGCTTTAGCTCTTTAGTTAATCAGTTATCATTTCCTAGTAACAATCTCATTTATCTAATTGTTATGGCAGCCACTGTGTTTCTGTGTCTTTTTTTACCCTTGGAGTAGTTTATTGACATACAGAAAACCTATAATTGAAGTGTCAGGAACGACAGGAGTATTACTGCTTTCTGTGTAATTACCATGTTTCATTATTTTTTTCAGTATTATGATAAAGAATCAGACTCATTTTGGGTCTTACTGTATTTTTTATATAACCACTTGGTATCTACTTTGTTACAGGCTGCTTTGATGTTCATCTAAGGACTGTACTAGAGGCAGTAGAATATAACATGCTAAATATTTCGCTAGTTTATTTTGAGGGGTGCTATCTTTTTAAAAGGTTTTTTTAATCTCTTTTTGATCCTGCGCCACAGATTGTATGAGAAGGAAATCTTGAGTGTGAGCATGTTTTACAAAACAATTGGCCCTCGAGAAGAGGCTACCGTGTTTATCCAAGGCTGCGTCTTTTATCTCTTGCAATATTTACAAAGTGATTTTTCTTCTCTGAGCGATTAACAAGGGTTGCAGGGGTTGTACTGTGGTGGTGCACCACAGTGATTCTCCTGGATGCTCTCTCCCCTGCCTTTTGTTTGTTTATTCTTTTTTAAAAAAATGTATTTTTACTGCTGGCAATGTAACGCCAAAAATCATATTTCCGTGCTAAAGTTGAACCTCCTTTTTTCTCTCTGATGCTGTGCTTTCAATGCACAACACAATCCATTTAAGCCGTATATCGGGCGGGTGATCCGTACGGTGACCGATCGCTCTTTGCCCACCTCCTCCAGGGGCATTTCCTGCACTTAGAGGATGCCCACACACTATCGCAGGCTTCATGGGAGCCAAGAGCCTCGTGACGGAAGGGATGTGTCAGTAGGTAAGACCGGAGCAGTAGCTATTGCATGGAGGCTGAAAGCGAATCACTATGCAGGTTGTGTCCGCAACTTTCCAAAGCCTGAAACACGGGGATGCCATCCAGATTGGGGGGGGGGGGGGGTTAGAGGGGGGGGAAGGTCCCCATGATGTCCCAGGTTCTTATTTTTTAGCTTCTTAGCTTTTACTTTATCCAGTTGACAACCTTGCCCTTTTCGATTCAGAGAACATTTACCGTTAATATGATTGGTTTTGAAGAGGCAGTTGTCTGGATTAAGCTGTCAGTACGAGCCGCTTCTGCCCTATCTCCTTTCTGCTGTTACTCCATAAATTCCCTTAGAAATGTACAGTAGGTATTTTATTTATCGCAGTGCATATATCATCCTGCCGCAGGCCATCGAGGCTGTTGAAGCTTGATGTTGGTCGTGGCTTTACACGACCGACTTTAAGTCAGACGGGACCGCATCATCAAGGTTTCCGTCCTGGATGGAGGCTGTCCGATTTGAGGTTTTCACTTCATAGTAAAATTTTAGCAGCATGTTAGCTCTGCTTTCTTTTGACAGATACGGGTCTGCTTGCCTTTGTGGGGTCTGAGGCGTGTGCTTCAGTTGACGTTGCATGATGGAGGACATGCTGTTAAATTCATGGTGTGCATCCGCGGTGCTGAGTCTGCGGTCATCTGCTTTCCTGGCCGATACTTTGATATCATTTACAATGCATCTATACTCATCTATACCAGGAGGGAATGTATATAGTACCCAGCCATTAGAATCAGAGCCACTGCCAGCAGTATTAGTGCTTACAGATTGGGTATGCTGATATCCTTTTTGGTAAGAAAACACTCCACGTTTTTAGCCCAGACCTTAAAGTTAATTCAGTCACTGTTATGAGCTAGCCTTTGTACCCGATTAAGCTGTTCCCTAACTAAGGCCATTGTGTCTAATTAATGATTTGTAAACAGGATTTCCAAACACAAAAGTTACATAACCAGGGATCCTTAATGGCCCAACTGATTTTAACAATGAGATCTACATTTACAAATAAAATACTCTAACTACTGAGTCATCATGGTATATTTTGCTGCTGACCAGGGAGGGGGGTTTCCCTCTGGATATTTTGCCAAATAGGTTGGTGGTGAGCCTTCAGATACTTCGGCAATCACCATCGACCGGTTGGTCACCAATGAAATAAAGCATTTTCCATTAATCGTCCCACGATCAACCTCGAAACATGCCACAATCGAGGCGTCCTCGCCTGGAGTCACTCACGTCCCATTACGATAAATCAATTCATCATTGCTTGTTGTTTCAGCTTCATATGAGCAGCAAAGCAGATCATTTCAGGGTGGTTTATTCAAAATGCAAGCCAAGGCAGTATACCCTGGTTTCCATGGTGAGAGAGCTGTTCTAAAAGTAGATCGTGACATTTTTAATGTGTAAATTCAGTCGCTGAATAAAGGACTCTACTGAAATGCAACAAAAGGAATGCCATGAGCTTTAAACAAAAGGCAGACGAGTTCCAAGTGACTATACCCAGAGGGAGGCTTTGGTGTGAAACGTTCAAGCTTGTCAGCAGTGACCAGGCACACAGACATAGCAGCAGCCTCTGGACGTGGTCGATAGCAGCGCTGATTGACCAATTTAATGTTTTAGTTCATGATCATTCGTCGGGTAGAGGTTTGTAATTTGGTTTGATGTAGGTTATGAACATTCATTCTGATGTCCGGTGATCACCCAGTACCACGTCGCTTTAAACGGTAACAGCAAAAATGTCCAGCTCTCAGGTTATACAGGTAATACTGGATAATTGAAGTCACAGGTGTACGACACATTCAAATGACCAGCGTGCGACTGAAGTTTCATCTCCTCTTCCAGTCTTCAAAGGGAATATAGTTTGTGCTGGTTTGGGTAATTCTTCCCGATGATTTTCTGAATGAAGACCAAACAGGGTTCATCCATGTTATGTGTACTAATGTGCAGGACCATGCAGAGACTTTTCGAGGAGCAGGTGATAGACCAGTGAAATTTTCTAGCGTGGGGGGTAGGATAGGGCAGGAGCTCCCCCTCGGTAAAAATTTGCGTGATCGTCTGCGATTAATCGCTAAAGGCACTTTGAAATTCATGCAAAGGGGGCAGGTGCCCCCGATTACCCCCCTCCTCCCCCCACCAAACCTCAGCATGTCCCTTGGTCTTTCAGGAGGCCTCAGCACTTTAAATGTTTCATTCACTAAATTCCAAACTGGAAACTAGTTGCAAACTTAATAAGGCAGTAAGGGTTTTCTGATTTGGTTGGGGAAAAACTCCATGTGTAGTAGGTTGGTGACTCCTTATCTAGCCAAAACAAATTGCAAAACCCATTTCTGGTGCTCAAGCATAGACTTTAATGAACGTTACTGTCAACCCATGTGCACATGAAGGAAACCAAATCAATGTGTTGGATCAGTGAAATAAAATAGACATTTGAGTATACAGTGTGGAGGCAAGCTACTGCCCCTATTCAATATCAGTGCTGGAAAGAATTTATCTGATTTAGCTTTTCAACTGCAAACTGTCTTTAGAGATTAACGGGAGATGAAATTGCACTCGTAAACTAATTAATTTCATTTTGCAAAACTAGAAGTATAACATTTCTTTTTTTTTTTGTCAGAGATTAAATCTTAACCGAATATCATAAACAAACATATATTAATTCCTGAAAGACACAACTTGTTTTCCTCGTGCCAGAAATCATTTGCAGATGGCAGTTGAGAGCAAATATCCCCTTCCCTGGCACGTGGCCGTTTTTCACGAGTAGCAGGTGCTGCTGTTATCTGCCTGGCTGAGCGAGCCTCATTCCGATTGCTGTGACGACCGGTGAGAGCGATCTGCTGCCCAGGGAATGGTGCCCGCCTCACGGTATGCCCGCGCGGACGCGTAACTCGCGAGGACCTTCCACTTTAGCATGCCCTCGTGTGCCCGCTCGCTCCTGGGTCCCCGCAAGGCCCCCTGCCAGCCCGTGTAACCTTTTAGGAAGCGCAGGGCGGAGAATCCGTCTTACCCCCAGACCCCTGCAAGGAAAATAGCCAGGCTGAGTGCGCAGTGGTCAGCGCGTGGAAGTTTTCCCGGATTGCGCTTCTAGTCGCCAATGGACTCCGCGGAATCCGACACAGAATCCCGCAGCCGGGTCGGTTCCTGGTCAGAATTAACCGAAGATGATGACATAGACAACTGTACAGAGTAATACCCGTCAACGATTTACTTAATTCCAAATTAGAGAAGCGATGGCTACTACAGCTACGGGATTGCACACTGCTTGAAGAAGCAAGAAGCTTACTTGCCTCGAGCTCTTTAAGACATATGTTTTTAACTGTACATTATCATGCAGCATAATACGCTCAATTGAGTTTTGATGTAATGATCAAGTAACATTGTTGACTGCTTTACATTAAAAGGGATAGTCATTTGCAATAAGAGTCTCCTGTTCTCTAAACATTTTTATTACTTTCACTCGTTCGGTGAATCCTAACATGGTCATCAGACCAAGAAGATGCCTTATTGGTCACGAGAAGAAAAGGTTTCATCATCTTACATCATGCTAACCATCATCTTCCATCCATTTTATCAGTAGCTGGTAGTTTGTGTCGCAGTCATTAACCTTTATTTTTATATACATATAATATATATATATAAAGAAAAAAAAAACAGTTCAGCTTTGTGGAAATCGTGCCTTTATCCAAACAAACAATTTCTGAACTGTCGCTCAGAAATAGTATGACAGGAAAATGACTTCCTATCTCTCTTCTTGGTTTGTCCACCACAGGGAGGACATCCGGACCGCCAATGTCATCGCAGCGGAGCCTGTCACTTGCCTGGTTATCGACAGAGAGTGAGTAACCTGTCTGGCCGGCTCTGCTCGCATCCTCCTTTCATTCTTATGAACTCAGCTGATCTGAGATCTTTAAGAACGAACTGTTGCTCACCAAAGCATTTTCGGTTTACTGTTTGTCTTGTTGAGCACTATGCACTCCTCTGTGTTTCATTAATATCTGCTGGGAACTAATCCTTATTAATTTTGAGGTTAATATGGATTATTAATTCGCAGGATTGTAAGAGTAATTTACTGCTGCACCCAACTTCAGCTGAGGACAATTATCTGGGTGGAATATTACTGAGGTACCCCCCTCCCCCCAATAACTATATCTGATGATAGATAACTATAGTTCAGTAAGTAATTATCATATCAGTGAAGGCACATTGAAAACAGTGACTTATACAGCAGTCTTTTGTGGCCTCCTTAAATGGTATGAATTACTCCGCCAAACACCATCTCATTATCAGGCTGGCACCACCCCTTTCACCTCATTTCAGTTTGCTGGTGTGGGATCTGAATCTGAAGTTAAGGGAACTAAGATTGTATTACACTCTTCGGATCACTGGATGCGCAAATTAAATTTATATCCACTAACTCCAAATTACATAACCTTAATAAGTCATCTTCAAATGAGTGGATTTTGGTCGGCCAACTTGAATTAATCCATAGCAAAATAAGATTAATATTTAACAATTTGTTCTTCAAATGAATAATTCAGTGGTCAGATTCAACACTTGAAATTCCAGGTCAGTGACTTAGTGAAAATCCCAGAAATGCATTAATCGGATACTTGCTTCTCAGAAGTGTGAAGTGATAAGAGGTATTATCAAGGTTCTTCAAGCCAACAATATTAGCGGCTGCACTGGGAGAAATCTATGCAGCAGTTTTCCGTCTGTTGTGAGGGTGAGAGGAACCAGTCACACTCTTCAGTGTAAGAGGAATTGAAGCCTTTATTGCAGCCATAACTATTCATTAAAGCCATTAGCCATAACCATTCATTAAATTATACATTTTACCCCAACTTTACACATCTCAGGCATAAACTAAATGCACGCCCTTTTATTCCAACACTAAATTTATAATACTTAGCATTAAATTGTTCATTTGAGGAATGAATCTTGAAATAAGATTGTTTTTCCCATGAATTGTTATGAACTTAATTTTCGTTATGCAACACGATTTTAAGTTACAACACTGCACCTATCCAGTTTCAGAGGCTGCGCAGTCCAAATTCAGATTCATTAAATTCGCTTCGTTTTTGCATAAATCCCCCCAGCTTACGGCTTCCAAGAAGAAGCGCGCAGTGTGTCAGCGGGGTGTGAATTGATGGGCTGCTTGTGGTGGGTAGGAGACCGCAAATGTTCTGGATGGCGGCATTAAAAAGCGATCCCGCTACTCGGTGGGGAAACCGGCCGTTTAATCGCCGCGCACGGCTGAAAGTTTTACGACCTCTCTCATTAGGGGACCCCCTGCTTTGGCCCGCCGCACCGCTTTCGTGACGTCACTCGCCACACTTGATCCCACGCCATTTCACTCGTGGCCAGATGGGGGCGCAAGATCCGCGGGAAGCGGGAGAAATGCGGCGCGGATGCGATAGGGGGACGCTGCTCAGCGGGAGACGGGCGAACGGCGCTCGCTTTATTTTTATTTTCTTCCTGACAAGCGAGATGAAGCCCTTGATACATGAGTGAAGGGACTTTATAGGATTGGCATTCACAGTATTTTATCCCCCGTTGTCACGGGAGCATTTCAGGGGGAGGATTACAGTGGCTGCCAGCACTGTCAACTGTTCAAGGCCCGTGGACACCTTAACCCAAATTCATTGCTATTATTGAACGAAATTTATTTGCTGAGGGAATCTAGGGCGACTTGTTCTGGTTACAATGATATCACAAACAGCAGAACGTCCAAAATAATAATTTTGTTGACAATAATGCGTCTGTGACACCAATATAGGCTGTCTAAATTTATGGTTAAAGCGCATGAACAGTGAACTCAGTGGCCACTTTACTAGATACACCTGCTTGCAAACAGCCAGTTTGAAATGGTTCTGGAGGAAAATGTGGGTCCTGGTTTTAGGCAGCTTCACATAATGAAATGTACACCGAATGTATATTCAGCATAAAATATATTTAAATTTTTGCCTTGTGATTTAACGATTTAGATACCAAAAGCACTAGCAGATGTTTAAAGCCACCATATAAACCAGGTTTTTATCTGTTATTTATTCATAATTACGTGCATTGCCTATTTGTTAAGAAATAGGACAGAAACTGAGTCTCAAATGAAGTTATAAGGAGAAGCTTGCAGCCTCTTAAAACTCTAAAGCCCGACGTGCGGTTCTTGATATTTATGATCACATGTATCCTGAAGAAGCAGCTTAATGACAGTCAGCTTACACGGCAGCCGATAACGGGGCGATTACATCACTATTGTGCGCTCACTGAGCGCGTTTAAGAGGCATAATTCAGAGACGGCGGCTAAAAGCTGGCGGCGATAAACAGGGTAGGTGTGGGAGTGTGGGTGGACCGGCACAGGGTGACCATCCAGCGGAGAGACACGCAGGCTGTTCCCTGGAGCCTGGACTGGCACAGATACTGCTGCTGCAGCTGGCATGGGGAACATGGGAAATCACACTCCAGCTTTTAAAGGGGAGGGGGGCATTTGCAGACCCCCTGACCTGTCCTCGTTGCTGAAATGCTAAAGTTACCGTGAATGAACCGGTTGAGCATACAATAATACAGTCAAGGAGGTATACAGGGGCGGGGCCACAGGGGCGCTGGCCTCAGCTGATTGGCTCCTGAAGTGCCCCTCCTCTGTCATTCACCGATTCGAAGCATATCATTGGCTAATGATAAAATTAGCCTCCGCTCTGCTGTGGTATGTGACACATGGTGCGATGCTGCTCCCAGCAGGGCCCCCTTCCTGAATGTGCAAGGCGATGGACACACTAGGTTTGGCCCCAGGGCCGTCCGCAACCTTGCCATTCATGGCCTTCAGAACTTATTTTGCTTTAAAGTAATGAGAAATACCTGGAAATGTCCTAAGGTCGCTGCACTCTGATGTAATACATTCACGTTGCATCCTATATGCATTTAACTTCAACTTTATGTATTCAGTTCCGGGCAAAAACATTAAGTACTGAAAATCCGACTTATGCGCAGATGCTCCCATCTTGCACTGCGAGAGCGAGCTAGGGAGCCCCTCTGCACTGCGAGAGCGAGCTAGGGAGCCCCTCTGCACTGCGAGAGCGAGCTAGGGAGCC
>JAODJU010000041.1:10144129-10159490 GCA_026776725.1 Gnathonemus echidnorhynchus
CGCCACCCCACTGCTGTGGTGCCAACTAAAACACCGTCACAAAAGCCCCCACCTACTAATCTAATCTCGGAGACACTCCGAACACAGATGTAAGGGCGATAATTACATAGGCCAGGAAAAGATGAGACAGGTGTGGCAGTGATCATACGGCCTTCAGTAACAGTAAGTGCGTAATTAAACTGCGTCTTGGCTGGCATCCTCTTTCAAAGAGTGTAATGGTGCAGAATTGTCCCTTAGCCGCTCTCTTGTGTGAAATCACACGTGCATCACGTTAATGGCCATGCCCAGCAGCTGAAATGCATATGAAAGGTAAAGCATTAATTTTTAATGTAAAGCAAACAAATTGTCATGCCCAGCTCTTCAGGGTAGCCCGATCCTTTCTGGATAAGAGGTTTTTAAGATGGATGAATGGAGCTTTTGTTACAGAAGATTCTACTTTCACGTACGGGAAAGAAAGAGACTCCAGTAGGTGATTTAGCGATGTTGCCCGGCGGGGGGAAAAAAAAATGAAGTGTGTTGTGATTATGAACAGGTAGTCTGCACACAAAGCCTTTTTTGCAGTGTGTCCTTCGAGGTGTGTAGTTATGCAGACAAGGTCGCCCAGATGCTAAAAATATCTACAGGTCCAGCCGGGCAGTATTTGTAGAGACGGGGGGGGAGGCTTCCAGGGAAACACTCATGCTTGTATTTTGGTAGTGAGGCTAACCCCATGCTCTGCAAACTTCAGGCTGACATCAGACCTACTCAAAGAGCTCTGGGGGGCCCTCAGCAGCAGACCAGCTGGCCCAGGGGGTACTTAGACCTTAGCTACCGAACAGAATGGAACGCTGATTTGGTCTTAGCTCAGTCTCAAGGGGTTCTGCTCCAGAAAACTGGAAAGCCCAACTGGACGGGCTTTTGATGAAGGCAGGCTCAAGGGGGTTGGAAAGCTCTCTGTTACACCTTGCAAAAGGAATGGCTATCAAAATGTAAAGTGCAGAAGGCATAGCTGTTGCACCTTCATCGAGGAGATAAGATCTTTACTTTCACGTTGGAGAGTGACCATATGAACACGGATCTTGCCGTACTGTGACTTGGGCACCATACGGACCTGTCCCAGTGGACCAGTGCACACGTTTACACTATTATTCTTGGACCAGTAAGAGTGAAAGGGGGGGAGATGCACGAGTTGGTTACCGAGAAGGTGTGGAAGAAGAAAGAGCGGCTGGACAGCCAGCCCTCCCCCTTCCAAGCCTTGTCCCTCCATATCAATTACTTTGTCCACGCTTCTAAGAAGTTTCCTTTTTTCCACCTGACAAAATGCAGGTACGAAGCGGAGAATGCCTTCTTCTCCAACTTGAAGCTTGTCGACTTCAACATCATCGACACTTTGGGAGTGGGAGGCTTTGGCCGGGTGGAACTGGTAAGATATTTCGTTCTCTCCATCTGTGCGCCTGCCTGCTCTGTAATGCATTGCCAAAGCCTTAGGGTTCTCAAACACTTACTCGGAAAGGTGTCATGATGTCAACATAATGATCAGCATTAGAGCATTTAATGTAAAAATGGAGGCTTTAATAGAAGCATTTGAAATGTGTGAAAGATTTTCAGTCTTTGCGGGTGCAATTTCTTGCAACCTAATTTTAAATGCAATACAAGAAAAGCTACCTTTGTCCTGTGCATTGGTCTGCAGACAAACAATATCAATGACCCATATTGCATTTAATATTGGGTAAATGATTAAAAAAAAAAAAAGTGCTTTTTTTTTTACATAAAAACATGGTGTGTCTAGACTCCTTGAAAATTACATAGCCAAGGGGCTACTGCAGCATTTAGTGACAGAAATTAAGCTTCCTGCAGTGTTAAAAACTTGAGCTACTTCATAGTTGACTGATTGAAATAATTATGGTGATATTTAACTATAGGGAATTGAAAAAAGAACTTATCAGTAAAAAAATCAGTAAGGATGGAGTATTCATTGAATGAGATGTTATATTAAAGGTTAAAATTATGTATAATAACTTGTGCGGATTAGTTTTGTTCGTCTTGTTTTCCCAAAGTAATACCCTGGTCCAGTTCCAGGTTAAATCTATTTGGGGGTAAGTTTCCACATAGTAAGCATGGGCAGTAATGGTAATCCAGCTGTGTGACGGCTTTGGGGTTTATATTGTACGGAGCTCTTTAAACCCCAAATGTTTTTTTTTTCTAAATAAAGGTTTTAGCATTCGTCCATAAACCAAAACCTAAAATCCCGAGACTTTGATCTCTTAACATTTGTTATCGTTTATCCAAAAGCGATTTTTTTTTAAAGACTGTATACTTAAAAACAAATATAGTAACACAGAAGTTTTCCCATAGTGCACCAGAAGTGTGGATAGATGTTTTGTTGACATTTGTTTTGTTGGGAATCTGTCTGTCCAAGGCAGTGATGCAATCCTCTGAAAGTTTAGTGTGCTTTTCAGTAATCAAACACCAATCATTACTGAAAAGTTCTTTAAAATAATTAGCATAAATCTCAGGTTTTGCGCATAAATGCTGAAGAATTATTAATGAAAGGAAACAAAGTCTCAGACTCAGAAATAGCTGTTGGCATTGTCGAGGAAGGCCGACATTGCAGACAAAGTTCTACTTGAAGTGCTTATGAAGCAGGCAGACAGTTTTGGTGCCACTTACACTGGCGTTTTGGGGTTGGCGACACTGGAGGTACTGTAAGGGTGGAAAATGGCCTGCGGTAAGTTTTATCCTGCTGTTGGCAAGAGTTGGCTGGCAAGAATGATGCAGGGGAGGCCAACGCTGAGAGGGAGACAGGTTTAATATGGCATAGTGGAGTCAACTCAAAGCTGCAAGTGAGGATAAGCCGGGGAGTCTATCCTAAAGAGGAATCCCCAGTCAGGCCACCCAAACCTATTTTAAACTTTCTAGTCCTCATACTCCAGACTAGCCGCCCTTCCCCCAAGGCACGCTTGACACATAGTGTACACTATGTTACTCAATGTGAAGAATTCAGCCCCCAGTAATCCTCCCATGTTCTGGGTTATCTATAGACTATGACTCATAGGCTATTATGGGGACCAGTGGAACCCCACAAGGTCATAGGTCGGCTGGCCTCAAACTTCTGCAGTTAGCCGTTGTGATGTTCCCATTTCAGAAACTGCGCTAAGTGCAACGACGGAGGTCGTACCCTGGTAGCTAAATCCCTGCACCCACTTGACCCGCAGGTACAACTCAAGAGCGACGAGGGCAAGACGTTTGCAATGAAGATCCTGAAGAAGAGGCACATCGTGGACACGAGGCAGCAGGAGCACATCCGCTCCGAAAAGCAGATCATGCAGGAAGCTCACTCTGACTTTATCGTTAGGTACAGATAATTCCTCATTTGCTCGGGGCTCAACTCCAAAATGAACTACCTTGACAGTCTAATACCATGGGCACCTTCATTCGGAGTGAACCACTGGGTTGCATGCTCAATTCTATAAAGGTTGCATGCTCAACTGGTTAACTGCAGGTCCCAAATCGGTGGTTAACTCCTTGGGCCTCTCCTCACAGGGGTTGACGCTGCAACCATGATTATCGCACATAACTAACCTGTCATGCTTACATCAGGAACTATATCTCATGCTGTAAGCTCTGGTTTTATCTACAGTTCTTTGTAACTCGAATAAAGCAGACACCATGTGAACAAGGAAGACTTCAGGCAAGAAGGGAATTTAGAAATTAAAATATCTACCAGCAAAAACTCATGCTTGGAACATGTGGCCTCCACCTCCGGCTTTCCTTTCTTATCTTTTGTATCCCACCGGCACAGTATTCTTTACAATTTCTCTGCTTTCCACATCTAGACTCTACCGAACATTCAAGGATAGCAAGTACCTGTATATGTTAATGGAAGCCTGCCTCGGGGGAGAGTTGTGGACCATTCTTAGGGACAGGTATGGCGAACACTTATCCTGGCAAATCAAAAACATGTGACATGTTCTCTCGAAACTGTATCATGCTGTATAAGGTTTCAGTGAGAGGTGGTTATTGTTGACGACCTTAAAACAAGGCGTGTCTCGCATAGGGATGAGCACGCTAATTGTTTGTGAGGTGCTAAGGCATTTGTGCATTGGCTTCCTGGGATCAAAGGCAACATTTAGACATAATCCCTAAGCATTTTCACTGGGCAGACAAGCCTTGACAAGACGAGTGCCTTTTTCTTGTTGTTGCTTCAACTTTATTTGTCGTGAATCAATACACCCATTGGTCTGGCGTCTTCATTATCGCAGAGGTTCATTTGAAGATGCGACGACCAGGTTTTACACGGCGTGCGTCGTCGAAGCTTTCGCCTACCTGCATTCCAAAGGAATCATCTACCGAGACCTCAAGCCAGAGAACCTGATACTGGACCACAGAGGTTATGCCAAGCTGGTGAGTAGGCACCTATCCCAAGAAGAGAGAACACAATGTTCTGGATCTTTAATTGTAAAGTCGGGCAGGGTTACAGTCTACTTTGTCTTTTCAGGTGGATTTTGGTTTCGCCAAAAAGATTGGGTTTGGAAAGAAAACCTGGACTTTTTGTGGAACACCAGAGTATGTAGCTCCGGAGATCATCCTGAATAAAGGCCATGACATTTCTGCTGATTACTGGTCCCTTGGGATCCTCATGTATGAGTTGCTGACTGGCAGGCAAGTGCAAGCATATGTCCATAAACAGATATCAGGCGTACGTTAGAAACTCTGTCAGAATCCCACTCAGTAAGCTGACACCTTGTGCCTTAAGAATGTAATGTATATGATGCGACAAGAGTCAACAAGGGGCCGGGATGTGTCCTCCTGATCCTGGCACCTCTTACCAAGAAAGATAAGTTTACACCTGTTTGGAAAGAGGACCTGCTGTCAGGGAGCAAGACGCTGCTGTCTAGTCTCTCAGAGGCGCTAGGCAGTAAACGTGGGCTGTCTTCCATTGCCCCTCTCAAAAACGTTCACAGTCATCGCTGTCTTAGATATCCGCAATCACCGCACGGACGTGATTTCATGCTGAGCAGCCCCGTCAAGATATCCCCGAAAATTCACGTTTGTGTTTTCTGTTTCTGTTTTCCTATCCAGTCCTCCATTCTCAGGCCCTGATCCTATGAAAACCTACAACATAATCCTGCGGGGCATCGACATGATTGAATTTCCAAAGAAGATTACCAAAAACGCCGCCAACCTAATAAAAAAACTATGCAGGTGAATCTTAATGAAGATCTGCGTGCACTGATGTATATGTGCAGCTAGTGTGATTTGGGCAATTCTGTACTTAATAAACGTGCATCTCATTTTCAGGGACAATCCTTCAGAGAGACTTGGAAACTTGAAAAATGGAGTCAAAGATATTCAGAAGCACAAGTGAGTGGCATCAGAGTTATGAATTCAACGGCGACTCTGTCGCGTTTACCATTAAAATGACGGGCAGTTTCATTAATAGCCTCGTCTGTTGCATGAATCCTAGGTGGTTTGAAGGCTTTAACTGGGAAGGGTTGCGGAAAGGAACACTCACACCACCTATCATTCCCAGTGTAAGTACAGGTTTCACTTTCTGAACCGTAATGTTCCTTTAAAAAAAAAAAAAACATTCAAAATGAACATCCTCAAAACAGATTACAGAGCTTCAGCTGTGGAAACGGCATCTACGGCATGTAAGATTGTCCGGTTTCATATGAGAACAAGCATGGTGGGTTGAGGTCATGACATGTAACGCTGTTTTTTTCGCTTGGAGTAAACACGATAAAGCTAATTTCGAAACCGATCGTTCTGTCGCCCAGGTCACGTCACCGACTGACACGAGCAACTTCGACAGTTTCCCAGAGGACAATGATGACCCACCTCCAGATGACAACTCTGGCTGGGACACAGATTTTTAGCCCCACTCCGCCCCCACCCGGATTCCTGAAATCGGCTTCTGTGACGCCCTGAGGCGCCTTCTTCAGGAAGTTTTAAAAAAGAAAAAAGTCTAATTAAATAATAAAAATCTAAACACGCAGCACAGCAAAGCAAAGAAATAGCGAAACAAGGAAAGACGAAGGGGAGAGTCAGAGCTCTGGGTCACCGAGATGCCTTTGTCGATGCTGCTGGGTCACAGGCGTGGCATAGGGGCTAACGTCTGGGTGACAGTATGGCTCCTGCAGAACGTAACGCTGCAAAGACCACCACGCCGCTAACGTCGATCCTCGAGCTGAGCCTTAAAAATAATTGAAAAGGTTTCCTTTTCTTACCACAGATCTCCCCTCTCACAGAGCCTTAGCTGTAGATGGAACAGCCACGTATTGTGAGGCAGAACCACATCTTTGGATTTCTGGGACTTTTTTTTCTTTCCCCGGCTGTTGGCTGTCGCCACGGTTACGTTCGGCTAACCTGTGATTCTAAACTTGTGTACGAGTGAGAGAACAGCACCCTCCTGCTCTCGGGGGTCTTCAGGACCATGGCGATGTAACTTATTAGAGTCACTTTTTGAAGTGCTCACTCTCTTTCTGAATGTTATTTTAAAGTCAATCGAAATCGTATGGTAGCAGATACAGTATGTATATGTATATATTGCATATATATTCCAAAACACACACACAGACACACACACAGACATTCATACATAGACAAATATGTACCAGTATTAACACAATTTAACTTAGAAGCACAACTGTTCCCTTTTTAATGTCTTCTAAAAAAATGAAAACCCGCAGTGTACATCTACCTTCACCCACAATTTTTCATGACCCTTATATTTTGCTAGCACTGAGTTGCACTCATATGCTCTTAATTTGCAGTACATATTTTCCACTTAGACATGCTTAACTTTAGGAGTCATTACATGCTAATGTGCTTTCTAAACACAGAAAAAAAAACCTCAAAAAGTCGACAGTAGCAGTAGTCTCTGGTGCCCGCATTGGTTTTTTAATTTATAGATCAGCCGAGACTGAAAAAACAGCTTAAACTATTCAGAGGTATACTACTTTTTCACCACCAGGGGGCAGACTGTCACAGACTCTCATGATACATAAGCATTTAGACGATGTAAGCAGAATGATTAAAGTTGATTAAAGGACGGATAGTATCACAGATTTCTGATTCTGCAGTTGCATTTCAACACTCTGTGCGCAGGCATCTCAGAAGAGGAGTACGACATGCCACAACGCTTCACGTTCAGATTCTTGTAAACACAATTTGCTGGATAGAGAAATCTTATTTATTGTTTAGGACCAGAGGTAAATATTTGTGTAAATAAATATTTAGTGCTAATATTTTGTGATACATGTACAACTTTGAATTGTTAGAGTATATCAGCGTTTACTCTTTTTGACTTTTTACACAAAACATGCCGTCTTACAACTCAGATCTAACCAGACTTGAACAAACTCATAATGTTGGTCAGCAACTCAATGACTGTATGCTCCCTCACCAGGCTGTCTGGGCGAACCATCACATGGCTGTTTGGCATAATAGCAAGTGCCTTATATCAATGGCATCCAAAAACGACAGAAACATTTGTGTTAATGCTGCATGATGAAGCCAAACGTCTTGACTTCTTGTCCCTTTTTTGGCTCCTGCTGCTTTTCTATGGTTCTGCTATTTATATGCCTTTTTTTCTTAAAATAAAAACGTAACTTTCAAAACAACGCAACGTGACGAACGCCTCATTTCCCGCAGGCTGGCCGCGAGGCCCGGTCCGCCGCTTCTGTGGCTTGTTTGCGCAGATTAACTTAAGAACAGGGGACTCTTCATACTTTCGCATTAGCTGCGCTCTCACTTTTGCTGGGTGGTCTTTTTCCCGGTTGATCCCACACATGCAGCGAACACAAGGCCTCGTTGAAATGATTTCCTCTCCGACTCGAGCAAAACTTGAAGTGAGCAGCAGCATGGGTGGTAAAAATATTCGTAGAAACCGAAAGACAGGGAAAAAACCCTGGTTCTTTCAGTGGGACAGTGGACTTGCATCTTCATGCCCATGTGACCTTCAACCAGAATGTACCAATGGAGGCATTCCCGCCATGTGACTTCAGCACATATGTAACATAGACTTAACTTAACATAGACTTAACATAGACTTAATACAGGTAAATGTAAGATTCAATGTAGTCTTTTGCAGCTGTCAGTTTACCATGTCACTGAAATAGAAGAAAAGTATTTTACAGTAGTTTTGTACCCAGTTGTCCTTTTGTCTAGTTAGCAAACCTCATTTCCTGCTCTCACTTCAGAGGTGCCCAGTCTTGGCCCTGTGGGACTGCAGTGTGCGCAGGTACATTTCTAAAATTCATAACACTGAATGCTAAGTCCACGTTTGTCCAATTAGAGCATAAATTAGAAGCTCAACAGGTAGGAATCCAGTCCTACAGGACCAGTTTGTGACACTCAAAGTAATGAGCTGTTCTTGCAGTCTGATTTGCTTTAGATACGCTTTTGTCGGTGTTGAATCTTTTTGTATTGTAAATGTGCTGCGAATTTGCCCCTTGGAATTTGTAATGTTCACAAGGCAACAATAAATGCGAACGACTTTGGATAGTCAGATCTTGCATCTCTCTGGAATGAATATGGTCATCGTATTGATAATCCAGACAGCATGTCAAAAATACAAGATATGTCTTGGGGAAGACCAGCATAGCCAATCACAATAGGCCCAGGTTAGGCACCTGACTGCTTCCCATCCCCCAACTTAGTGCTTTTGTGGCATAGATTAGTCCATGGCTTCGACTTCCATTCTACAGACCAGCTCCCTTGTGCAATCTTTGGCAGAAAACCCTCAGGAGAGACCTGGAACAACATCTGTAAGCAAAGGCTGATTCCCACAGGCAGGAGCTGTCAGCCTTATTACATCACAGCAGGTCAACAGGGGCTTCAGGGAAGAGTGAAATTTAAAAATTCAGAAGCAGACATCTTTAAATCAGAAGTGGTACAGCACACATAATTTCTTTCTCTCTCTCTCTCTCTCTCTCTCTCTCTCACACACACACACACACACACACACACACAGACCTGTATTTATACTTTTGTGAGACCATCCATTAATTTTTAAGGGGAAAATCCTAATCCCAACAATGATAAGCTTAACCCCTACCCAGCCCAAACCTTAACCATAAGTAGCCAAACAAAATAGAAGTCTTGACATTTTTAGCTTACAGTCACAGATTTTTATTAAACTGAGGAAAAAAATGGTCCTCACAACATCAAAATAACAGGTTTTTATCACATTGCGGTAACATATGGTCCCCACTATGTAATGTGTACCTGGACCCCACACACACACACAACCATGCACTACAAGGTCAGGCAGTGACTGACAGTTTGTATTTTTCTGTTGGGGGGAGGGGGGGTCAAACCTTCCAGGTGTAATTCAGGCAGGAGTGGAATATGATCCATTTAAGGCATGAATAACCGCTAAGCCATTTTGGCAGGATGCTGGGGGCAGTTCATTTCCCGATGTCATCCCTCCAAGCATGACCCGGTTTCACTGATTTAATTATACGAACGTTTTAATAAAAGGAATTATTCATTTATTAAGAAGCGCAAGGCTCCACGTCAAACCGGGAACTTACTAGACTCAGCAGTTAGAAGATGGATGTATGGATGGACGGATGGATGAAATATACCACCCATCTCTATGTGACATATGTTATGAGGAGGACGTGAACAGTACAGACCGCTAGATGGAGCAGGGCGCACACCTGTCTAATAATCCCTTTTTCTACTTCGGAGGGGGGAAAAACTAGTTAAAAACCACGGGTTTTTCGGTCAGACGCCAATGGTTGTGTATTTATTTTTTCACTTTAATGACGTGGCTAACTAGCAGCGTCTATTGTAGCATAAAGATTAAGAGGCGACCGGGCAATTGAAAACAGGATTACCTGGCATTCAACCAAATCATTTTGCCGAGTACAATGTCCGCTAAAAGCCGCTAAAAGCCGAGCAAACGAACTGTTTGTGAAGATGCCATGCCTGCCGAAGTCTGATTAAGACATGGGGCTTCAGCTCTGTTTGATCTGTCTTCATCAAAGGCTCCTTTACACGGAGCTTCATTTTACACCACTCTAGGCACTGGATGTACAATTAAAACAAAGCCGAAAGACCAAAGAATCGGGCTGAATGCCGCGAATTCACGTTTAATGAAGTGTATTGAACGTTTGTCTTGTAGTTGCCTATTATAAGTAACCTCTGTAAACAGCATCAAAGCTTTTCTATTTAGGAGGTTATTCCAAGTATTTGGCAGGCAGAAACTGTTAAATCGTTAGCGTATTACGTGACTACAAAGATCTAACCCCAGGATACACCAAATGAATACTTTTTTGAACATCCGAAGCATTTTCGCATCCCTTATTCAATGGACTTCTTGTTACTTTATGTGAAATTGTAATTTTGTCTGATTGGTAGAATAGGTCATCTCCATCACCTTTTCAATAGGCCTACCGCACTTTGACAATATTTATTCTTCGATATAAAACGGGTCACCATGTTTTGGAATGATAATAGTTTCTCAATTAAGGGATGCCTATACACTGAAGACCAGTATCCTTAACTTTTAATTCAGGAACAGCCACCAATTAATTTATCACCCACCTAAGGGGAACTCGAAAAACGACGTTTAAACCTCTATCTTCCGGATATTGATTAAAGTTAAAAGTCACTGACCGGAAAGCATTAGATTCCCGCAAAAGACAGCCAAATAAACCTTTAATTTGGTGATAAGGCTATAATCTGCCAGATTCTGTGCAAGTTACTTAAGGATGCGGAAAATTAATATCTTCCATCTTACAGATACACTGAGGACTTTAACTTGGGAACTTTTTAGGGCATTAGTGACTTAAATAGTTTTGTCACGCAAGCCTACGTTGTTGACAATCATACTATAGACATGAAGTGTATGTTTACATACACACCAATTGTCGAATGTTGTTCAGATATCAATAAATAATTTTATAATTACCCTACCTTTAGACAACACATTTACAACGCAACGTTCCAAAAAAATAATGACAAACTTTCAGTTGAGAAACCGGCTTGTTAAAAACGTGTCTAATTGTCTTAACAGCGCGCAGCTGAAGTTCAGAGAGACCGATGTCAGTTCCTTATTGCTGACTGCTAATCAACCCGTATTTGTTTTAAAGCACTTAGCCTGAATGATAATTAATTCGGTAAACTTTTCACTCCCAGTGATTTGCATACGGGCCTTTGATCTGCACCGCTTGTTTAATCAAGTGCATTTCAAAGTTCTCCCGTTACAATTACGTATCAAATGCTGCTAATGGACCGAAAATAACTTGAATAACCATCCATTACAAAAAAACTGGGTGAATCGTCTGGATCGTCAACTATTGTTAATTTGACAAGGCATTGCAATTTTAAGGAAATTTGAAGCTTCGACACACGTCATAATATATTAAGACTTGCTTAAGCTGTTTAATGAAAAACACCAAGTATTTTCTTATTTAAAAAAAAAAAACTCATGAATGAAAACGAGGATTCGGAACTTGTGGTAAATTCGCCTTTTTTTTTTTTATTACAAAGACAACGCCGTTGTTGACTGTAAACGCAAAAAACACATGTCCGGAGCTTTTCCAAGTTCCAAGAACGCCTAGAATAGGTTTAGTGATATCCCTTAAATCCCATATAAAGTATGTGCAGCGGGTCCATTAGATGGAAATGTTTCGGTGTATGTTTGATGTCATCTCACGGACTCATTGATAATTATACACAAACATTGTGAAACCTTAGGACCAGATCTCCCTTCCAATAGCAAGCGTAACTGCTGTGGGAAGAAGCGTCATGAACTCGGGCTCTTTGAAATTTCATCCACCCCTTTGTTACACATAGCTAGGGGCGGGAATGCAAACAACTCCACATGTATAAATCGAGCATCACGATAGCGGAGTCTTCAGAGGAGACAGGAAACTTCACTTCATCCTTAGAAACCTGCGAGCTTCACATTTTAAAAAGGGGGACTATACGGCGTCCGGCGCAAAAGTTGCCCGAGCGGAGTTCGTGCCTTTGCGTTACTTGTGTCACTCATCGCGCTGCATAGCTATGCTGCTGGTTTTAGTGCATCCGTTTCTGGCGGTTTTTTGTACCCTGTATGTGTACTTTGGGGGTACCCATGCCGGGTCTGCCCTACACAATTCCAATTCCATCAAGAATCTTCCCGGTGGAGCAGCGAATCCAGGGCACCCGGTCAGCGCAAGTCCCGACATTTTGCCTTTTGACAGCGGCAACCAGAACACAGCAATTGACCCAGTGCAGGTAAGTGGACGAATAACTAGCAACTCTGCCCCACGCCACAAAAAGTTGCTGCAGACTGTGCTGTATCTACCCGGCGTTATCAGTACAGTCGTCTTGCAAATGGCACGCGCGCACGCAGCCCAAGTTCATTTCATTAAAAAGCAACGGAGGAATCTCCCCACGTGCAATGCGGACACTCAAATCAAACGTACGCCTAGACAAATTTATTGTTAAGTGCAATCATTTTAAAGTGTTACCTTGTCGAACACAGCCTCTAAGTTGCTCGACTGACGAGGAATGCGGCGACGAAGAGTTCTGCTACGGATCCCGAGGCGCCTGTCTGCCGTGCAGGAAGCGCAGGAAGCGATGCATCCGGGACGCCGTGTGCTGTCCTGGCAACCACTGCAGCAACGGTGAGGGCATCAGCCAGAGCAATTACGGCCAGACAAGAGTTTCTAATCATGGCCTTCAGCTAAAGTTTAAAAACGTATAATTCAGTCATTATTGTTTTTATACTTCTGTTGAATTATTTGCATTATTTTATTGCAGGACTCTGTTTGCCGATTGATCCTGCTACGACTCAGCAAGCTAGAGTCGATGCGACAGCAGCAGTGACTTTGGGGCAGGAGAACTCCACGATTCAACCTCATTCCAAACGACCTTTGCCAAGTCGATCACAGTCCCTCAAAGGTATGCAGGCGCTGAAGCAATTAAATGGTCGATGCATGTTAATGCATCTTCTGCAACCCTAAGTGGTCTAATCTTATTTTTTCCTTTCTCCCGTGGTTTAATCTTGCAGGTCAGGAAGGCGAGAACTGCTTGAGGTCTACAGACTGCTCAGAAGGGCTATGCTGTGCGCGTCACTTTTGGTCCAAGATCTGCAAGCCGGTCCTGAAGGAAGGGCAGGTGTGCACCAAGCACAGAAGGAAAGGCACCCACGGCCTGGAGATCTTCCAGCGCTGTGACTGTGGAGACGGGCTATCGTGCCGGACACAGAAGGGCAACCACAGCAACAAGGCCGCTCGAAGTCTTCACACCTGCCAGCGGCACTGAACTGCGGTCTGAGGCTAATCTTCAAGGATGTTGTCTAACCCCGAGGAGAGCAAAGGGACTAATTTTTGTTCTCAAGAACATTTTTTTTTTAAGTGTTGAAGACGGCGTTCATGGTGGATACTGTTTTCTTGTTGTTGGGGTTTTTTCAGTGTTGTTCTTCAAAATAGCAGAGTAGGTTTGTTTCTCTTTTATGGAACTTGAGACTCACAATGATTGCAGTAAATTACTGTATTGTAAATACTGTACTGAAAAGTGGCACTTAACTCTAGTGATTTCTGTCAACAACCATTTGGAGGAGGTGCTGCCTGATATCATACTATTTTTAAATTTATAAACGGTGATCTATATTTAGAATCTGATATAAATGCCTATATTTTTATTTGAAATAAAGAGAATGTAAAGATATTTAAAGTGTTATTAAATCAAGATATACAAAAAAAAAAAACAGTCTCTGGTGTTTTGTCTGATAAAGATTTTCCTGTGAAACCTAAAATGACAGGTTTTTAAATTTGTGGAACATCTTCCTTTCACACAGGCAGGTGAACGGATCTCTCCCCCCCCCCCCCCAAGGTTCTTATTCTTTGACTGAAGCTATGTCTTTACTGGCTTTAGAATTTCTTTGAAATCTGCACAGATTTCATCACCAAGTAATGGGGCACATTAGCGCAGATTTGTACGCCCCCTACTGGTGGCGGTGCTTTGATTCGTCCTGTCACCATAATAGCACCTTCACATTTACACGACACCGTCAGCGAGCTGTAGCCGGTGCAACCAGCCACTTTCTGCACTCGCGCCATATGGCTGTTTTATCGTGTCGTGTGTTTGAGTTGGTCTCAGGTGAGAGGCCTGTTCGCCACATAGACTTTGGCAACTTCAGCCGTTTTGCCCCTGGAGATACCATCTGGCCGAACATGTGGACGAGTTTCCCTTCGTGTTTTTCTCTTTCCCGGTGAACATGTGATCCAAGTTGGGACACTGAGACTCTCACAGATTTTTCACAAGCTTGTGATGCGTGGCGTGCTTGGATAATTAATTGGTCACTAGACTATTTTTTATTGATATTGTATTTCTGTGGGTTGTGACCGCATAGACATGTATTTTCAAGGATTTTCAGGAAACGGCTTGGCTGAAAATACACAACTAACACCACAACTGGAATTGAAAAGAAATTCAATGATGGAAAGTGTCCTTTCTCCTGGAACCACGTAACCTTCTTCAGGAATGCATTGCTGAAGACCCACTACTGTGTTTTAAGTAATTAGAAACTCCAGAACTGAAGTCCTTACTCCGCCTAGCTGTCAGGCGGGACAAAGCACAGGCCCAGCCATTTCAAAGGACAGGATATACAGTCGGTGATTGTCCTCTTCCCATAAATGTGCTTCAGCCAGTCTCACAGACACCCCTCACCACCCCCCCCCACCCCCATCAACAACAGCAAGACCCAAAACATCTGTGGCAGGAATGCCAAACGGCACAGTGATGCAAGCGAATCCCAATGCCACCTGTGTTAGACATACAGTAAATGGTGTCGTTTTTAGGGTTAGAAGGAATTAAATGAGCATCTCTAAAGTAGCCATCTGATCCACCTGAACTGTGCCTTGGATATTCAGCTATAGCTGATTCACAAACACCGATCTTTTAGTGTGGATTTATTTTTGCAGTGACTTAGGTATAAAGCAAAGCAAAAACTACCGTGGGCAGATCGATGAAAAACTTTACAAACCAAGTGAAGTCCTCCTTCAGTCAATCTATCATTTGATACCAACTATGTTCAGTTTCCACATCCATCCACCCATCCATCCATCCATCCATCCATCTATCCATCCATCCATCCATCCATCTTTGATTCATCCATCTTTTAACTGCTTATCCTGCTCTGGGTTAACTGGGGGGGTGGGGGGGAGGACGCCTGGACACTATCAATTAATACTTACAGGACTGCCAATGGGTTAAGAACAGCTATCCAGATTTGGAAAAAAGTACATAAAACAACAATAAAAGGGCAACATATTATTAACAACAAATTACAGTAATATTACTAGGGCTGTTTTCGACTAAGGATTTTCATAGTCGAATCTGATTCGTTCGATTTTGCCGTAGTCGACTGATAGTCGAA
>JAODJU010000041.1:10168393-10182118 GCA_026776725.1 Gnathonemus echidnorhynchus
GCTGGCCCCCTGTCCAGGGTTGTTCCCTGCCTCGTGCCCGTTGCCTCCGGGATAGGCTCCGGACCCCCCGCGACCCAATAGGATAAGCGGCTTGGAAAATGGATGGATGGATGTTGCACTGTTGTGAAATAACATGTCAAACGTGATATATACATATTTGATTTTTCCAGTGAATAAGACAGCAGAAGGGTCAGTTAGTCACAGCAGCATTCAGTGCTGGGGGGGGAAGTATGTAGTGGGCGGGTCTAGCGATGGCAGGTGGAGTTCAACTTGGCAAGAGCTCTGGGGGAGAAGCTGCTCCTCATACTGGCTGAGTGGGCCTGTACGGTCCTGTATCTTTTACCTGATGGCAAAAGTCTGCAGAGCTCATATTCAGGACGGGTGTGGTCCGAAGCATTTTGTGGGCCCTCCAGAGGCAGCTGTCATTTTAAAGGAATAGGAATCAAAATAAGCGAACACATATGCAAGTTTTATGCATTCCGACAATTTCATTCTGTTGAATTCTAGTAGTGCCCTGAGATTTGTGGGTTAGGACTCCAGGTCTTAAATGATGAACTAAGTGAACAAAAGTATTGGAACACCTGGCCGTTACACCTACAGGAACTTTTATGACATCCCATTCTAAATCCCATTCTAAATAGGCATCAATATGGAGTTGACCCCCCCTTTGCAGCTATAACAGCTGCCACTCTTCTGGGAGGCTTTCCGCAAGATTATGGAGTGTGTCTGTGGGAATTTCTGCCCATTCATCCAGAAGAGTATTTGTGAGGTCAGGCACTAATGTTGGATGTGAAGGCCTGGCTCCCAATCTCTGTTGTAGTTCATCCCAAAGGTGTTTGATGGGGTTGAGGTTAGGGTTCTGTGTGGAACAGGCAAGTTCTTCCACACCAAACACATCCAACCATGTCTTTAAGGACCTTGCTTTGTGCATTGGGGCACAGTCATGCTGGAACAGAACAGGACCTTCCCCAAACTGGTCCCAAATGGCTGGAAGCAAAGAATTGTCCAAAATGTCTTGATATGCTGAAGCATTAAGAGTTCCCTTTACTGGAACTGAGGGGCCCAGACCAACCTCTGAAAAACAACCCCATACCATTATCCCTCCTCCACCAAACTTTACAGTTGGCACAATGTAGTCAGGCAGGTAAAGTTCTGCTCACATCTGCCAACCCCAGACTCATCCATCAGACTTCCAGACAGAGAAATATGATTCCTCACTCCATAGACCACATTTCCACTGCTCCAGTGTCCAGTGGCGGCGTGCTTTACTCCACTCCATCTGACACTTGGCACTGCGCTTTGTGATGTGAGGCTTGCATGCAGCTGCTCGGCCATGGAAGCCCATTCCATGAAGCTCCTGGTGCACGGTTTTCATGCTGGGATTAATGCCAGAGGAAGTTTGGAACTCTGCAGTTATTAAGTCAACAGAGCACTATGCTCCTCAGCACTCGGCAACCCTGCTCTGTTACTTTACATGGTCTGCCACTTTGTGGCTGAGTTTCTGTTGTTACTAAAGCTTCCACTTTGCAAAAATACCACTTACACTTGACCGTGGAAAACCTAGCAGAGAAGGAATTTAATAAACTGACTTCTTGAATAGGTGGCATCCTATGACAGTACTACACTTGAATTCACTGAGCTCTTCGGAACGACCTATTCTTTCACAAATATTTGTGAACCTAAATGCAAGACTAGCTGTTTGCTTTTGTATATCTGTGGCAATGGGTCTGAATGAAACCCCTGAATTCAATGTTTAAGAGGAGTGTTCCAGTACTTTTGTCCATATAGTGTTTTGAAATCTGTGTTTATGCCGATCCCTTTTCATGTCTATGAATGTGGACGGTCATGAAAATGAGAAAGGTCATATTTCTATTTGTTAGCAGAGAGGTGATGCAGCCAGTTCAATATGCTAAGGAAACAGGAGTAAACTGGGGTGGCCACAACAAGTGCTTTCAGGATCTCTGGGAATGGAATTCGACGTAGGACAATCGCGGGATGCTTCTGAACACCCACCCTACCAAAGGAATTCCTCCACCGTTCATACACAGCCTGTTCCTGTGTGTTCATGTTCCTGTGTGTTCCTGTTCATGGGTGGGATGCAGTAATTCATGTCACTTTTAAAGCTGACATGACACAAATTACACTTCTGTGGCTTGCAACACCTGAAACAAATTTGGACATACCCAATTAATCTCATCATTATTTAATTTGGCCAGCATCTTTATTGAAATAAATAAATAAATAAATAAATAATCGATTTATCCATTTACTCATTTCCCCAGTAGAGGCATGCAGGTGAGCGTCAGGGCTGAATTAATTTAACTGCACTTAAAAATACATTGCTGCGGGGGTCTGGAGATTATCCTGGAAGCAGCCCCTTGGCCCTGAATAGAATTAGAGGGTATGGGAAATTGATGCATAGATGTACGGATTAAATACACATTCAACATGAATTACATTAAATGGGCTTCATAAGAACAAATAGAAAAAAATAAAAGATGTCACAAGAGGGCAAATTCAAAACTGTAATTTCACGATCGCGTTATTCTTATCTGTGCAAAATGCTGCTCGTATTATCTTTAAACAGCCGATTAAACAGCCTTCAGATATATCCATCATGTGCCGACTTCACTATCTACAAATACGTGCGTAGTGAAATTATTTTTCACCTTGCGGTCCATGAGAAAGGGAAACCCTCACTGAACTCAGAATCACAAAAGTGTTTCAGATGTAGGAAGACCTGAGATTAGAGCTCAGAAAGGAGACTGAGCAAGTGAAGTACTGAGGAAATGTGTATATGCTGCGAGGAAGAGACTTACATATATATTATATATGTAATATGTATATACATTTTTTAGCTTTGTATCCTCTTTCACCTTCAGGCAATTGACCTATCAGAGAATCCATCCCCGAGTGCTTTCAGTGTAATGCACTCTCTGGGAAAGGCAAAAGACCTGCCAGTGAACCTCATTTTAAAAATAGCCCCACACATACCCTGTGAGAAAAAAAAAATAGCACCTACCACTAATTGTCACGCGTGTCACATTTGACTTGCACGATTAGACATTTCTTCACTCCGACAATACGCAACGGGATCTGGCAGCGCGATCCCGTTTCAGAAATATGTTTAGCGGGCTTCAGAAGTCCCTGATAAACGGCTGTGAACAGGGGAAGCTGTCAGAGGAAGGACGGCTATGGCGTAACGGGCTGCGCTTCTGGCACCGGGCCACGGCTTCCACTCACCTCAGGGAGTATCATGATTTGACACATAGTAAGTAGTCACTGTTAGTTGCAGTTCAAGTTACTTTTACCCACACATCCGGTCCTTTTTTGTGTCTGTCGAACTGTCATTCCACTCAGAGAAAAACTGCCCAAGGACAACCCAGTGCGGGTTTCATATATAAAGGTGCGTACAAGTTTCTCGGCTGGAAAAAAAAACGACAAAGCTATGTACCTTTAGGGGGAAAAAACGGAAAAACAAAGTGCTTTTTCGGCCAGAGCACAACTCGGACTTATCTTCATCTGCAGCGAATTGCTGTTATCAAAAAGCTATAGGAAATAATTAAAATGAGTTCATTAAATGAAACTGTGCGGAACTGGCACTTGGAAATGTGGCCTGAAGAAGAAAACAATGGGGGGGGGACGTCCAAAGTGCCCCGCTCTGGGATATTTTTCCGAAAATGCTAACCTGCATTTCCAAACCTTTGCCGTTTTTTTTTTTTTTTTTTATGTTATCTAGTTTTGCAGTGGGTAGAACACCAATTAGGAAACTGAGCCTGAAGGGAATTGGGTGTACGCTGCAGAGCAGGCCTGGCTGTAGCACCTGTGTGCGACAGAGCCGGCCTGAACTGCTCCCGTTTAAAAACACAATCATCCGAATTTAAAGCTTCAGAAGAGACAAATCAGCTAAGTAACCGAAAGCGAAGCACAGATGCTATTAAAACACTAAGCTGATCCCGTTTCGCTTTTCCTTTGAACACCTGGGGAACCTGGTGGCTGTTTTGAGGCCAACAGATCAGATCAGGGTGAATATTCCCTAGAGAAACCTGAAATACTCCTCGTGACCTGCAGAAAACTGGCCAAATCAATATGAGACTTTACTGCGCAGGATACATTCGGACTGCGATGCCACTCATTGACTGTTATCAAGAAGCACATGTGCTTCTTAAAGGTGTAATTATCATTCCTTCAAGATAAACCCAGTTCAAAATAAAAATAGAAAACAATCTAATAGGAAATTAACTGTCCATGCGATTACACTGAACATCTTACGGAATGTGATTAGCGCGTAACCCAGCATAATGTTTTAATTCGTTATCATGGCCTCTTCTGTCATTATTTTCCAAAGTTATCTTCTGACCAGCTTCAGGCTTCCTTATCACTTATTACGCGTCTCAGATTAAAGGGGCACCTTTCATTTCCAGAAGAATGCTTTTCCATCCCTTCGACACATGGAAGCATTTCCAACGGTGGTCTGTCCTTTTTCTCATCACTCGTTAAGCACCGGTACCTTCATCGCAAACCAGTCACTGAGCCCAAAAGCTCATTAAATCATCCTTAATATGAACCAGTAAAACATAATAGCAAACTGTTGGAAAGGCTTGACTGCTGCATGTCAGAGGGGAGAGGAATCTCTGGCTGCATCCACTCTGCATGCGCGCCGTTGCCTGTGAGTCATCTATAAAGATTCCGGTACAGCGTGACGCACCTGCAACGCCTGAATAAACAGTTTGTAAACAAAGAATATGGCCGAACCACTGGACACAAACTTGGACAGAAGGCCACATATGATACGGCTCCCCGCCTCTTAAGTAAACGTGACGGCTGAGAGGATGAGACACCAAATCATCGCCCCCCCCCTCCCCCAGCAATTACCCCCTTGCTGAAATGCAGAAATGTCTACCTGTGGTGACACAAATTACTGTCATTTTGGTTCTGTGCAATTACAATGTGCCACTGTCCTTGCCTCTCCTGCCAATATCTTGGTCTCAGTCTAGTTTGTGGGATGTTTCCCAAGTGGTGTGGTTTACAATAGCTCAAAGGCAAGCCAAAAGAATGTGTGCAATTTTGATTGAAACCATGCACACACACTTTAATTTCTCTTGAGGAGGTTGATGTATGTCTTCCCCATAGCAAACAAGGATAATGAGAATGCACATTACACCCAGCAGCACAGTTTGCTAATTTAATGATTCAAATGTGCGGCGTCATAATTTTACTCTCATTTTCAAGCAATTGCTTAGGCGTGAAATTCATTTCTGTCAGGCAATATCACTGGTGTATTGGTTGTTGCACTGTGCTCTGCCTGCATGAGTAAACATTATATTATATAAAATTAGAAATAATAATCAAAACAGTACCTTATGTTTGCCATTTTATTTCATTTATGTACAAGTGATTTGTTTCATACAAGAAAGTGCATTCTTGGTCATCAATGATGAAAATATTAGAACACCTACCTTTTGTGTGGAGTAGGAAGGACATAGATACTGGCAGATTTGGGGGGGGCAGCATTTGGCAGGGGTCATGGAATACATAAAATTATATGTAAAATTGAATGGGGGGGCTTGTCAGCCAAGAATAACAGTGTGTGACTATGTGTGTGTGTGTGTGTATATATATATACATTGAAAAGGTGAAAAGATAAAGCGTATATATGCTGCCCCCCCCACTATATATATAGTACGTATAAAACTGTTAATACATATTAATATAAAGATTAATAAGATACTATATATATTAACCGTTTTATATCTACAAATTTTTGCTCAAGACTGCAAACTGAGTTTAACATTTTATTGAGTATTTACTATGTGGAAATTAAAAAAAAAAATACTGATTGGTGTGAGACCACCATGGACTGAAACACTGAGATTATTATGTTTAGTTTCTATATAAATATACTGTTAATATGCTACTGAGGTCTGTAGCTGCGCCCCGCATAAAGCTTGTATTGTTAATATCAGTTTGCTTTTACTGAGGAATCGAGAAATGCGCGTCCGCTTAAAAAACAGAACCCCTTTAAAACATTATTTAAAAAAATTAAGTTGCTAAATTATTCTGGAATAACAGTCAACAAATTTTACATTTTAAGCACAGAGCTCTGGAGCTCTAAGCCATGAATGAGCCCATTTTCCGTAGGTCACCAAGCTGACTGGCACATTTCACGACACCATCCCATACATGTGTGTTGCGTTTTATACACCGGCATCTAAAGTCGTGTTTTCTACTGTACTGCGGTTTCTCACAAGCCAAAACAGGCCGTAAGTCATTCCGAAAAGAAATTCTTTTCATTGCCAAGAAACCGTTCGTGTAAACAAACAATGATGGCCAACTCAACCTGAAATGAACACTGAGTATACAACTAACATGCTCAACAATAAAATAAAATGCTGAATGCTTTGGTCATAATAAAAATATAATTCCATCTCCTCTGTCAATAAAAAACTTTTTATAATAGTAAAACTGCAATGAAAATTGCACAGTATTTGTTTTTTTCTGTGGAGGTCCATTTCATTTGTTTTAGTGACAGATTTAAAGGCATTGCTAATATATAACAGGATATTACAGTAAATCAATGTGTGTAAAAAAATAAACTGGATTTTATTTATCTCTATCCTTTTGTTTAAACCATGTAAATAAGATACTACCCATGTGTATTAGTTTATTTAAATAAGTACAACATATCAAGTTTATGGCCCTCCTTAAGTAATTATCGCAAAGCAAAACAATTAGTGGTGTCTTAGCAAATTGTCTCCCGCTGCCTTTAGTTTTCTGCCAAGTAGCCAATGGGAGAGATTGTGACATCGCGTTGGTATCAATGAACCCCCAATGATTTTACATATTGCATCTTTGGGGGGCAAACGAAACATGTCTGAGCAGACGAAACAAAACAACAAATCAAGCTGAGTGACCATTATGCTGCAAAAAGATCAGAGGAGAAACGGAAGGTCCCCCGTCAAGCTGAATGGAGCCACAGAAGCGGCCCCTGTGATTGGCGCTGGCGTGACTGAGGCAGCGACGCAAGGGGTCTTACAGGGGTCACTGAAGCAGAGACCCCAGCTGTGACTGCCCCTGAACATCCTCATGCGCCAGACATTCTTGGCCCTGGGCTCCTTAAGCCTGTGACAGCATGGCACCAGGACACTGTCGCCCAGGAACACCCCCCACCCTTCCCCCCTCCTATGAAACAGCCTGAAATAGTCTTTTAAGAATACAAAACCAGTAATGTTCGCAAATACACCCCCACACACCCCCAAAATGCAAGCAACACCAACAGAAAGCACCTTAACCTCAGCAAATTGTCCAGATTCACCTTAGTCATGGTACAGCGCTTCATTAATGCCATTTTCAGTTTCAAATATTCTGAGTGAATGTGGCTTTTCCCACATAAGCAGCACCGGTTGGTCCATTTTATATAATCATTTATCTGTCTCAGGGTCACGGTGGGCCAAAACAGGTAGAGAGCATCTGCATATATACACAGAACCAGGATGGGACCCACAGCATTGAAGCAGCACGGCCATTGAACCTGAAGCCTGCGCGGCAATCAGCAGTGTATTTAAAACACAGGATCTGTAACGCAGAATTGCAATTTAAGACACCTAAGGACTTGTATTACTCACAAGTTATCAGTATCCCAGTCCAGCCTTCAAACATCTCCAAGGCTAAAATGTAATACGATACGTAAAACAAATTGATATCATTGTTACAATTACTGTTACATTAGTTCTTTTTCTAGGAGCAGACAGGAGATCTAAATCAAAATCACCCAACACAGGACACTTTGAGACAGTTAGACAGGCATGTCAATCAACTCTCTTAAATGAGAAATAACAGAAAGTCAGTAAATGCTACCACTGATGAGACAACGGATTTATCTTTACGCATCTTAATGGAAGCTGCGGTACCTTTAATCGGCGCGACTGCTGTGTAATTAAAGCATGAATTATAATAATCTTTTCCTAAATGCAGTCTGGCACTGGGTTAGAGATCGCATATACAGAGGGTTTTTAGGACCGCCAGACATTGAGGAATTCACTTTTTCGCATGCCTTTGTGCGTCGTCTCGGCGTGTGCGGAATATTCACCCACGCAGGGAAGCTTGACGCATATGGTTATTATTAAATTCCTCAAATAAGCTTCATTTACCACATGACCACTTAGTACACAAATTATCACCTCCAAAAGTCACTTTTTGGGGTTTTCTTTCTGTCTGGCGAAACACAATTCTGCTCAACATCCCCTGTGTTCAAAAACTGTATAAATGCAAAATTTCAACACGTATACATATTTTTAAAGAAATGCTCCGGAAGGCAATGAAGACAAAGATGTTAGAAAAGTAACAATGTTGGACGCCTTTGAAAGAAGTCTGAGGCATAACACTGTAACACCATAATACCAGGTCTTCGCAGACAGACATTTGGTGGGTGCAAAATGTTTAAGGATTTGGAGTTTTGACAGGGGGTGTTAGGTGCAAATCCTAGGAAGTGTGATGCACTTATAACTAAATCACACAATATTGTAGCAAAAAACAAACATTTAAAGTTAACTATGATAAATCTTTTAAGTGCTTAAATTGCACTGTTTATATAATTAACAGCCTTTTGTGACTTGCAGGAGTGTACGAAACATTCAGTTTTGGTAAACAAGATGTTCTGTTTTAAGACTGAGGGTGATGACATCACTCTGAAGGCCTTCAAACGGTTACGTACTAATCCTGGAGGTTCTGCTGGGAATATGTGCAGAGAGCTTCCTCTCCTTGCTGAAATTTGTGAATCGGGTGACTGGAATGCATTCACTTCCTGACATTACTGCTCCTTTTATCAGGTTAGGGGGGGAAAAGGATGTTGAGAAACAAGTGCATAGTTTGGTAGCTGTTTGAAGCTCTGGCGAGCAAAGGGGCTTTTGTATAAGCTTATCTGGCAGGATATGAAGAAAGCCTGAATGGTCGGCATTTAGCGAAATAGTTTCCTTCAATGAGCATTCCCTACAACAGAGGATTCCAAACAAGAAGCTATACAGTCATCTGAAAATCCCAAGCGATCAGAGACAGCCAGTGGGTATTTAAACAGTTCTGCACTGGGCTGATTAACCGAGATAAAAGTGGAACATTACTTGCAGAGGTTTGATAAATAGCATCACATTTGATTAGACAGATGTTCCTATGTTGTTTGTCTTTGAAGGCACTACGACTTCCAGAAGGGCTGAACCTGAGAAGACAAGATCACTGCACTGTGCGATTTCTCCAAAATCACCTTTTAAGGTTCCCAGCTGTGACAGGCTGTCGCTGCTGACCAACAGAAGCCACATTTTGAGAATAATAAACATACAGTATTTCTTGCTGTTAATTGGGTTGGGAACCTGAATACTATGAGAATATAGCTTGGCTATATTTGGCTAGTATTTGGCTAATGATCATGAACAATACAGTTAAGTAATTTCCTCCAGGATAATAAAAGAACTTTGATTCAGCAATGAAATTAAACACAAGCAACTAGTTGACTAGTCAAGGAATCACACAAAATCAAACAGGACATATCCGCACTTAGATTAGTGTAGTTTGTTTACTGACACTGCAATAAAAATGTACAAAACTGTCCAAAGTCGTAGACAAAGAAAATGTTTAAACCTATTTATCTGGATACTAGGTGTATATTTGCTCAGAAAAGACACAATTTAATATTAGAACATATGCAAATTAAGAGCATCACAATAAAAACTAAAGAATTTACTCCATTATCCAAAAGTTACCGATATCTTACTGGATGGTTAGATGAACCGCTTCAGTTCCCAAACCTCTCCTCAGGGGCACCTCAGTCGTTCCATGTATTCATTAAAAGTCACCAAAAGCTCTCCTAATTAATTCATTAGTTTAAAAAGTCACTGAGGCATTGATTAGCCATACCAGTTGTGCTAGTGGTCGAGTCAAAAATTACACGAGTTTAACCAATGGTGGCTGCAAATACTGGGGTGACTAGGAGAGGTTTGGAAATGGCTAAGCTGACACGCTTTGACAGACATAATATCACATCACACTAATACATGCAATGTTAGAGTTTCCACAATGCACTCAGCAGGAACTCCTGGACAGAATCCAGGGGGACTGTGTTTTTCTTGCCATTACAATTAAGACGATAAACTGAGTAAGTGGCCAGTTAAAATGCTTTATTAGTTGTTCTGATAACAAATTTATTGACATGGCATTACAATTAATCTTGATGCCTAATCGTTTAAAAATGCCAAAATAAACTCTGAAAAATGCAAAGGACCAGAATGTATACTTTCCTTACCCAGCTATAAGCTTGTGTACATGTGGTCTGCTGCCGTCTCCGTGACATTTCAGAAACGGGAAATCAACCTCAGGTTAAATGATAAAGATCTGGCAATTGTTTGGTATAAAGTCATTTACATTTTTCTTGTTAAATGTGTGCTTCTGGTTTATTGATGGATGCGTGTACTAATGCAAACCAAAGCTGAGTCAAACCAGTTCAGAAAAGAAGCTTATTCAGTGATTTGTAATCAATGGAGCACATTATTTTTACTCTCGCTATTTCCTGTTTTGCTTCAGACAAGGAATTTCATTTTGACAGAGTACATCATGCCGGGTAATGCTAGTTCATCCCAGCAATGCACGGTCAATATTATTAAAGTTTTTCCATAAATTCAATAACAAAAGTAAAACCTGCTGAGTATGCACTGCATTTATGATTCAGCGTAGATTTGTTTTATGACAAGGCGTCGTCCACGTGAAAACCAAAGCTTTACATAGACAGTGTCAATAGGAGAAAAAAAAATCAAGAAACGGTCGCACTCTTGGTTGTAACTGCACCGCGCGTCACGTTTTCAGATTATTCAGGCTGAAGCAGTAACATGTTAACGATCCTGGAAAGGATCATGGCAGCGACGGCCGCAGAGCCGCGGGACATCTGCGCCCTAGAATCCCGCTCCAACCGCGACACCAACAATAGATCCGCGGTCGGCGGCGTCTGCAGGGGAGTCTGCCGGGAGTGTGACGGCGGTTCGCTGCCGCCCGCCGCTGTACCCGAGCCCCAAATACACCGATGTCTCGTTTCATTTCATTTGATTTCTAGGGTCATGCCACCATTCGCGTGCGCTTCCTGCAAAACTGTCGGATAAGTGGTGCAGATGGGACACGCTGTCCTGTGGTTCGGTTTTTAAAAAAAACTTTTCTGTTTTACAATAATTACAGCAAAAATACTGTCGTGCTGAAATGAGGTATGGGGTAAACTGCGACACCCACGACTTCTCAAATGCAAAAAAGAAAAGAAAAAACAATTCTATCGTAAAACGAGCATAAGCCGAGAAGATGGCATCATGCCGCTGTTTTGTTGCCCTCTTGGTTGCTTTCAAAATGACCACAGCTGCCAGTGCAGAATAAACAGTCAGCTGTGCAAACTTGCAATTTCGCTGCAATTTAGGCGCAATTACAGAACGTGCCCTTTTTGTTTATAAAAAGCTCAAAATTAGGACACCTACATACCCCAGCGCCCTTGGCGTCTCTAATTGGCCGTGCGTTTCTGTCTGAAATGTTCGTTAAGTCCCAAATGACCACCCATTACAATATAATATAAAGACCAAATATGCATACAAATGGCTGAATAGATGTAAATTTACATTGTGCTTGTAGTTTCCAAAAAAAAAAAAAACTCACCATGTCTGCTTCCCGTCTCAAATCAAAACAAACAAAATAAAATTGTGTTAAGTTATCCTATATTTACCCCAGGTTTATTTGGAAAAGAAATAATGAAATTTTCTCTTTATATGAAATTGAATATGGCAAACTGGCAGGCCACCCACACACCTGGCTCACTGTAGAATTAAAGACGGCCGAAAGCTTCTCTCGCTATCTGGCAGTAAATGGTATTAGCGTAAAAGCACTCAGGAAATGACTGCATGGCTTCCCAGACAGGTGAGGTGGACAAGGTAACGTTTAATGATCATTAACTGCAATTAAACTGAAAAATGTAAATTAAAGCGAGTCAGACTTCCATTTCAAAATGTTCCACATACTTTCTAAGCTTTTTTTTTTTTTTACAGACTATAGGCACAAAAAACTACAAAATAACATATGCAATATACAAAATAAGTACTGCACAGCGACATTACAACCAACACTTTATGATACATTTGTGCTCTGTGACTGAAACACAAAAATAGTCACTGCAGCCAGTTCAAAAATCTTTTTTCCCCCTCAGCTAATTCCAAGCAACATATTTCCAGCAGCAGCTACTGTAGCTATAAACCTTAAAAAGTTTTATTTAATGTTGGAGCCAGATGGCCTTAATAACTATTATTAAACTCTCATCTAAAGTCAATTACATAATTATAATATGAATACTGACACTGCTCATGTTCTATTGTTTACACTTTTACAGTATTGTATATGGTTTAAATTAAACTTTTTATACCAGACCAGTTCTGCTTATTTTGTGTTTCTTTTTATAACTTGCTAAATCATGGAGAGGTTTATGGTATGGGGCCAAGATGGAGAAAAACATCTGATGAAAGAGAAATTATAATTACAAGTAAACTAAACACATTTATCACAGGGCTCCGCTGGTATTGGGTACTTATTAATGTTCAGCCAAGCTGTAAATGCTCAGTTGTATAATAAACATGCAAAAACCTTAAATAGGTTCTAGAACCCTCAATTAAAGCATTAATTAAATACCCACTTCATAATGTTCATTAGATGGTTTCTCTTAAAAGCCGAGGCCTCTGGGCTGTTCTGAACCCCCAAGTAGTGGAATCAAATTTACCCCCAATTATAATCCTTTATAAATATAAACAAAAATCACACGTCTTTTCATACAGTAGGAGGTAGACATTCGCACAGACACGCTGACTATTTTCATTTAGCTTTTACTCTGATTACAGAGTGGGGTTGTGATCTTATTCATTCTGTCCATTTCAAAGCTACGTCAGATGACAAAGCAGGACATGTGAGGTGCAGTGCTGTCTTTAAACACTCTTTGATAAATGATAAAACACCAAACTATTAAAAAACAGTAATTTCCTCTACTTTCAGTGTTTGCAAAGGGCTTCTGGTAAATTGTAATTTAGCGCCCCTTGCATAACTTCAGTGAGCATCATGTAACTAATTGCTGTTATACCCAAAATGAAACTTAATTTCCACATCCTTCCAGACGTCAGCACGTTTCGGAATCGTACGCTTTGATGGAAACCTTATCAGGTGGGATGTGGCGGAAGGAATTCCCTCACACATTTAAGGCATCCTGACCTACACTTCCACTTATGTGGAGACAACTGGATTCACTCACAGAACAAAAGATCCTCCTTTGAAAGATAGCAACGACAGCATGTCTGAGAGGCAAAGCCAATCTGTGATACTTGAAAGACGTTGAGTGAGGATGATAATGGAAGGGTCTACATCAGGACTCTGAACGCGGAAACCATGCCGAGTTACTGATAATTGATATCATATGTTTCCTATCAAAGCCTTTGCGAGAGAAGAGGCTTAGGGGAAAATCCATAAATATGCATCCTGACCACAGTCTACTGCTTCACTTCCGCATTGGTGCCTTTCACTAATTTGTAGGCTTAATTACTTAGGCCATAAAAGGATTTTTTATAAGCAGGGATTCACATTCTTTGAACCAGGGATTACTTTGTGGCAAGGAGGCATTGATGAAACGTCACAGGGACTTGACCCAATCTGGGGAAGTGACTTCACGTCCTGTAG
>JAODJU010000041.1:10182126-10198305 GCA_026776725.1 Gnathonemus echidnorhynchus
GGGGGGATTCAGGATCTGCAGTTCCTGAGGGGGAATAGAGGGTGGGGGGGGGGTAGTAGGTGTGGCCTGACTTTAATCCTTTCAAAAACAGTTCAAGGCGGCTCTGCTTGCTCCTGTTCACACCCAGGAACATCTGATTGGTTCTTCATACATTAAGCCTGATGTATCTTATGGAAGTGGCCTAGACTGGGTACTCCCAAGATGTCCTGTTTATTAGGTGCAACTATTTACTCACAGCGGGCTTCAGGAGATCGCTATCGCCATCTGAAAGGGGCTAGGGGAGATCCGCGGAAGAGTCTGAAGTGGGGATTAGACGGTGTAATGCGAGGGACCTCTAAGTGTTTCCCAGCCACACATCAAGTCGTCTCCAGGTACATCCGACTTCAAAAGCCTCTCCCCGGGGACAAAGGATGGCCTTTGTTGAGTCATTTGTTTGATTCACAACAGAAGCCAGCAGAGGGCACTCCCAGGAATGCTGGAACCTGAGCAGATGCCGTCAAGTGATGAAGAAGACAGCACAGCGACTCATGCTCTGAATAATGACATGGTGCATAGTGCAAGACAGGTGGATAAGGAATCTCATAATGCACATCGCCATATGTAGTATACAGTGCAAAGAAGTCCACAATAACCACCAATACACAAACTCATTATTGTGCATTCAAATAAACTGTCAATAAATAACAATAATAATAATAATAACTATTATTATCATTATGTTGTTGTTTGCTATTGCTTTCCATCATCGACATCTTTAGATGGGAAATGCCTTCAAAATTTTCAATCATGTACTGCCTCTGACTGCAATCACCATCAAATTTTCCCCGTTGACTGTTGTACTGGAAGCTAAATAAGTACCCTGAGCCCCCACCCCCTCCATCATGTGTGCAGACCTTCGTCCTGAAGTGAAAGTTCCCTTTTCCCAGACGCATCAATCATCGGTCAGTGGCAGTCAGAAATGCCTGAGTTTAACAAGAAGGAAAAAAAAGCATAAAAAATCCCTACAGCGGGTCCCCAGAAATCACATACAGTGACCCGCCGCGGTGATGATTAGCACGTGGATCACCAAAGTCGCTCTCTTTCATATGGAAACAATATGGTAAAGAGGGGAGCTACATCAGAGGGAGGCCCGGGCAGGAGTGCACATGATGCGTGCTATCCCTGCCGCTGCCTGGCTCACGCATCTCATGGCGACGCTGCCCTTTTTCCACCCTCCCCAGGACGGAACACAGCAGCTGCTGCTTAGGTACAGCCTCCCCGCCCCCCCACGTCGCCTCGACGTCTTCATGAGACTGTCTGGATCTCGCAAAAAAAAATTAATGTACCACTTAAAAAAAAAAAAAGAAATGCAGTTCTCCAGCAGACCGTTAATGCACGAGGGAGCCGGGGTTTTATCGATCCGGCCGCGTCCGATCGGGCTTGAGTTACAGCCGGAGGTCTCCCGCGCCAGCGTGAAACACGAGCCGGGGCCTGCGTGCCGAGCGGAGTGGCAGACTGGCTGGCACCGGCGCCGAAGAGCGAAGATGCTCCAGGAGCTGGGAGGCAGGCTTGTCATTAAGAGGGCCGACTCCAGACCGGCCGTGTGATTAATCGCCGGGCCCAGAGTCGCACCTTCAGCCGGGCCTGTGGCTCACGGGGTCACCTGGACTCGCCCCTCTTCATTATGTCCCTCGGAGGCTTGTAATTTACCAAATTCGCTCCAAACTTGCGTCATGGGGGGGGGGGTGGCCAGGGGGCAGGGGAGTGGTATGTGCCATTTAAGGCGACTAAATGGGATTTGGTGATTATTAAAAGTAAGAAGCGAGGGGATGGGGGGGGGGAGGCAGGGCAAGGTAGGGTCACAACAAATAAAAAATAGTGCAGCCATTGTTTTTCTGTCTGGGGAAAAAAAAAAGATCAAGCTGGATCTAGCCCCAGAGAAACAAGAAAGAGCATCAATGTTAGCTTAATGCTTCATGCCGACCGAACAAACGACAACAAACAAACAAACAAAAATAAATAAATACACATCGTCCACACGCAGGATCATCCCGCCGGAAGTAACGTGCATAAACAAGAAAATGTGAGGCATCTGTGACAGATACTCAGGAGCCTGCATTCCTTCCCATAAAACAAATGACTTCATCGCCCTCAGTGCGGGACTCCGGAGTGGCGGCGGGGGGGGGTTAATGACAAGCCTGCGTGCCGCGTGCATGCTGCAGCAAGGACCTGCAGCGCGAGCGGCTTCTCGCTGGCGTCGAACCGTCCTCGGCCCATCCGTGCAATTTCTCTTATTACAAGGCGACGGGGGCCATGCTGGAAAATAAAGCAGTTACGTTTAATTAGGCAAAAAAAAAAAAAAAAAAAAAAAATGGAAAAAGACGACCCCAGATAGAAGCCCAGCCAGGTAATGAATGATACATCAAAGTGTTAGTAAATTACTGTTTCATTAGTGGAGCCATCACGGCCCAGAGCTGCCGAGGAATAATTTTACCTTAAAAAAAAATCAAAGAGTTAAACAGTAGCCAGACAACAAAAACTACATCTTCAGGTTCTGGGTCTCCATTCAATACATAGGTATTTGAGGGTAATCAGACGGGCCAAGAGGGTAGCAATTTGGTGGGTATTTTTTACTCTGAGGTCTGAGTTAAAAATATGTTTCATGTTCTGTAGTCCGGAAGTGAACGAGCTGTTTATATCTGACTTGGCTTCTTTCCTCTTGCTGCTTAACATCTTAACATCTCTTCTAAAACGGGGGCTTTTTTTTTGTTTCCTTTTACCAATCCAAATAAATCAGGTATGGATGTGTTTCGCTCACAGCTTCTGCTATACACCCCCCCCCCCGGCACAAGGACACTATCAAGTTACACAACACTCTTCCCTGGAAAAGGTATTTGTTGCTAGCCGGGATTAAAGGGCGTCCCTGCTTTGTTGTTGTCGTGTTGGGGTGTCGGCGTGTCGTCCTTGCTCTTCCCTTAATACAGCTGCTGCACTCGCTCCTAATTTCCTCGGCTTCTCATCACTGTCAGGAGTCGTGTTTTTGATCTCCTGAAACACCCCCCCTCCCCGTCTGCTGCCTGAGGAAGCGCGCCTGGCTCCGTCGCTCCGCAGCGGTGCAGACATATGCGATGGGGGCAGACGGCTGCGGTCTGCGCCGTGCCGCTCTGTCTGCAGGGGCGCCCGTGAAGTCTAGGGGCGGCCCGTCGCCTGGCACTGCCGGAGCAGGAAGCTGAGAGGCCAGGGAGCCCGTCGGCCTGCTTTGCATTAATACCACCCCCCCACACCCACACTACCCCCCCCCATCGTACCGTGTTCTGCGAGCAATCAATCTCCCCCTGTCTGTATCACTGCTAAAACAGGGTTCCCACGTCTAGCAGGGAAACTAACCTGTCTGTCGGAAACTTACCCATCGTTCGTTTTCTTAAAAGCTAACTCTCGGTGATATTAGTCAACACGGGACTGTAAGTGATCTTACGGGCGTCTGAACGTTGCGTAATTTCTGGCAGTCCCCCTGGCAGTGTCCGAGGCTGCTCCAGCTCATCTATGGGGTCTGGATGGAATCCCAGTGAGACACACAATGACAGACTCTTGGGACATAGTGGGGTGTTGATGTTGGTGACAAAATAACTATTCCACCAAGCCTGGAGAGTTTATGGCCGCCCCACCACAGGAATAACATAAAAACTGCTAACTTTGGTTCCATTTAAAAAAACTGACGAAGTGTCCATTTCATAAGAATATCGTTCAGTGGTTCTGAAATTCAGACCGTCTGATATTACCACTGAAATAATTTATTTATTCGTATTTTCCCGAACTTCGCGGTAATCAATCCCTGCAGCTTTAATGGAAAGCAAGTAATGGAGGTCAATTATTACCCACCACAAGCAGTTTTTAAACGGACTAATTATGGAGTGTTGCATTCATTAACACCAGGGTTGTGTTTTCGAGGGTGGCAATAATCAACGCCAGAAAGCCCTTAAAATGTTCAAAAACAGCAAAGGAGAAGCAAAAACATGCCACATCGGGTATTCACTTCACTGCAATCTTGGTTTTATTGTCAGACCAGTGAAAATGAGTTAATTGCCCTCAACCTTACTATTTCTCAACAGGAACATGAGAACAAGTGATGGAATAAAAAAAAAGATAGTTTTGGCTATGTTTTACATGAAGATAAAATAAGAACATTATTCTAAATATACAGTAAATAGCAAAAAGCTGCAAATAAAGTAGTAATCCGCGTGATCGCCACGCCTCAGAATGAACACGGAGCCAAATATTTACCCTAAACCAAGGTCAAGAATCAATCATGATTATATCAGCAGTGGATGATATTTCACTCTAATTAGTTTTTTTGTTGATAAGGCTTCAGAGAGGGGGGCCTAGGAAGCTCACAGTACTGACATCCAGCGTTATCTCTTCTTCGTAAAAAACAGCCCGACGAGATCCTGTCACCGGCCTGCTAGTCGATGCACTTTAAGCTTACGGCCTGACTCTACTTAACGTCAATAAGAAAGAGAGCAGGAGAGCCAAAGAGAGCAGAGAATGGGCAAAGCCGCTTTCCCCTGATGAGATACTCGACTGTGTTTATCAAAGGAAGGCAACGCAGTCGACCAGGATGGGAGAAAGTAGCTTCTCATCTGGTACCCAGCCGCGTTTCATTCCGAAGTCTTTCAACATTTAGATATAAGTCAGACTTCCAGGGCCCAGCAAGCTGCCTGGATCTTCTTCAAATTACTGCCAAGGCAGACCGAGTAGGCAGGGTCAGAGAGAGCAAGAGCGACTAAAAATAGACTCATTTTCCACTATGAAAATTCATATCAGGAGCCCTGCATTTTACATAATAAAAGTAATTCAACTGACACTGTGGGCGAATGTGGGTTGAACACTTATGGTAAATGTTTAGTATCTATTTTGAATGAACAAATCAGCTGTTCATATGAAAACCCAAACATTGATTTTTCTCATGTAAGTTAATAAAAGGGAAACTTCAAGGCGACAGCTTACGAGATCTGTACCATAACATGCGGCGATACAAAGCTACCATACCACCGGCTACTGGAAAGATTACCCTGGATAAATCTCATAACATCGAAGGCTTCGTGGATTGATCGTGTCTCTACTGTAGCGGCAACAGCCCAGGCTAACAAGAGAGCTATATCATGGACAACACACAAGTGATGTTAAAGTCCAGGATCACTAATCTGTCCATATCGCTTGCCTTTTGATATTCAGTATATTTAAAATGCTGCATATTAATCAATATATTTCACACCAACTACGTTGTCTTTATTCCTGAAGCTAAGATAATGTTAAAAGCCATGATTGGAGGTCTCTCTGCCTCTTGTGGACCATTTAGAGTCGAACACGGTGGCAGTTTAAGATATATTCACGCCTGCACCGCAAAAGAGCAGTAAAAGTCAGAATTAGCCACCATATTAAGGCTAATTAACTGGGAGACTAAGTGCATTTCTACAAAACGTCACGTCTGTAATCCATTATGGCCCAGCTCAGGGGCAACCGCTCTAGGAGGCTGGCAATCACAGTGCTATCAAGTAGGAAGGCTGCCTAGCAAATCACAGCTAAACCACAGAACACCTCGACCCAACAAACGAGCCAAATTCCACTCCAAAACAATGATGACGACGGCCGGCCAGAGCACACACACTAATGGATTCCAAATGGGAAGGAATGATTCCACAAAATGCTCAATTACAACAAAATAAGCAGTCTTTTTAACAGATTTTCCTCAAGGTACTGAAGCTATTCATGAACAATAATGTAGAGTAATGCTTTACATTAACTGTACCCTCATAATGCATTCATCATGCATTCATAGAACATTCAGTGCACCTTCATAATGCATTTATAATGCATTCATAGAACATTCATAGGCAGCATGTAAGTATACCTTATCCTAACATACCTTAACAACTTCAATATACATTAATGACAAACATTATACGACTATAAAGTTTGTTATTATCATATAATTTTCTTTATTAATGTATACTAAAACTGTTAAGGTTTGTTAGCATGTTAAGATATACTTGCATGTTGCTTATGAATGTTTTACGAATGCATTATGAAGGAACACTGAATGTTCTACGAATGCATTATAAAGGCATTATGAGGGTACACTTAATGTAAAGCGTAACCTAATATAATAGAGAAGCTTTTAAGGAAAATACATTACAATGCACAATGTTTGACATGTTAAGCAAAATGATGTAACAATTATTGATAGTGAAATTGCTTATAGATGAATTTCTATAGCTTTCCTAAAGACTACGAATTATGAAAGAATTATTGGTTGTACATGAATATTATGATCCACAGTAACAGCAATACACCCTGTGAGGGGTTTGCGTCCCGTCCCGGGTCGTTCCCTGCCTTGCACCTGTAGCGTCCAGGATAGGCTCCAGACCTCTGCAATCCTGAGTAGGACAAGCAGGTACAGAACAAGGATGGATGGACTTTGTGAAGGTCGAGCCGCAAAAACATTTTCTTTGTGGCATTATTATGCAAAGATACATGTGGAGTTGGCGTCCAGGTACACAAAGCCATTCTGGGTTGAGGATTTATCCATAAGACCTCATATAGATGAGTTAGTTTTATATACCAAAGCATTAGTGTGTTGGTTTCTTTTGAAGCTTCAACATACTAGGCTGGTAGCATTGGAAGGGACTGTACTATGATTAGTTCTATTCTTGTTTAAATCTTACAACATTCTTACATCATTTCCATGTTACAGTTATGTGTGATACATTTTGCATGACGATAAGAAATCACAAACTGTATTGTTTTATTGATACCATATGCTATAAATGCTTTACTTGTATTTTTTAACTGCAACATTGTTATGTTACAGTCTGCCAGTAAAGTACATAAAAAATTTGATTCAATGTGAAAAATTAACTATTGACCACCGATGGGGGTAAACCGCACAGCTGTAAAACTGCACGGTATATGGTGACACTGCCTGGCAACTCATTCCTCGTTGACGGTGCTTTAAATCTGTGGAGGGTTGAGATTATCACCCCACCGGGCCTGACGGAGAGTCGCCCGGATGGTCTGCTCAAACATACGGGGTGCAGACGTCTGCATAGTACTGGCTGCTCGGGCAGCGAAGCAGAAAACACATGAGGCGATTTATACAGATCTCAGATTGCATAAAAATAAGGAGACTGAGAGATGAGCAAACGCAACAGTCGCACGCGCGATCAAACAGGCCGAGGGCGCGCGGGCTGGCAGGGGAAGCCATTCCTGACACTGCCACGATATCAGAAGCAGCGCTTCTCAGCCAGAGCCCTCACAGAATTGATGACTAACCTGTACTGACCAACATGATTTCATGGCATTTGACATTATTACGGTACTTATTTATGGTCCACTGGAAAAGAGAACTACTATTCATTACGAATAATGAGAACAAGCTTTACTATTCCCAACACTACTTGGCAAGGGGTTGCTGTAAATCAGAGCCTGTTTAGAATTAAGCTCCACGTCTCCCAATTTTCCTTTTCTGCTAGTGAATAAAACACTTGATATCATTAAGAGATAAGCCACCGAAATTCTCTTGTCTGTAAGGTACTCCAGACTGATGAGCATGCAAATGACAAAAGAAATCTTGGCAGTTGCAGCAGAGACTTCTCGCCTGAGAGCTAGTGAGGTAATCAAGATGATTTCGGCAGAGTGCACCACTTAAACTGCTGATATCTGTGCGATTTTAGGTACTTATATGTTCCTGTGTTGCAATTAACCCTGAAAAGCAACGCCAGTGGTCAGATCGATATTGAGCAGGAAAGAAAACAATCAGCTGTGTTGATGTTGTCAACACGCGTTTATAGAAAAAAGGTAGCTAAATAAGGTAGCTAAAAAAGGTAGCTAAATAAGGTAGCTAAAAAAGGTAGCTAAATAAGGTAGCTAATCACATTTATTGGCTGTCAGCTATGCTCATTTATTATGGCCACCGCTCAACGCACAGTCCTCTTTGCTGGGCAATTATTGTTATTATTTTTCACAATTCCCCCATCCTTATTCCCGCCGCACACCCCGCCGTCTCTACGTCTGTTAACCGCAGAGAGCTCAGCTAACCAAGGTGTGTCCCTCGTGGCCTGCATGACGGTTCACGGTACCCCCCCCTCAGAAACACACCCCTGTCCAGTAAATCACCTCAAATCTACAAAGTGATGCAATCCAGATGAGCCAAGTGGAAAGAGGATGTGAAACTGCAATACCAGATCTAACACTGTCGAAGACCACCAAGTCGGTCTTCAGCTTAACAGCAGCCAGAGGAGGCTTAAGTAGAGAATAGTGTATTTCCAGATTGTCTCATGAAAAAAAAGCCAGGCAGATATTATATAACAATTCTGTGAACAGTATGTCTGCTTAACATTTGATTTCTTTCACGATTGTCCTCATGTTGAAAGTCTCTTTTTATTACTCAAAAATAACAATGTACTTCTGCCACTTCTTCTGTAATAACAGCTCCTCATTCACCCTCATCTGGTTAACAAGGTTAGCTGTAATTGAGTTTAGTCTAAAAATACACGAGCGTGGTTCTGATCTGAAGGTCACAGGTTGAGCAGCTCCATCACGGCTCCGGCTTTTTCCCAAAGCGACACCTTCGTGCAGCCAGGCTCGCAATTTCCATTACCCCTGATTGAAGAGTAAAGCTACAATTGGTCAGTCACACAGACTCCTGTCTTCCCGCTCTTTCTTTGTTCTGCCACTCTGCCTCCATACCATTATCATTATATGGTCACTTTGAAGATTTCCAAAGTTACGAAACTTTCCCAAGCGCTTAAGATCAGGCACGCCATAATGTCTTTCCATCAACAGTTGGAAAAAAAAATGGCTACTTTTCTCCCATAACTGCGTCGTATATCACACAGCTACTTAAGTTAATATTTATGAGCGTTACACTAAATGCGAATATCAATAAAACATATAAAGAAATAAATATACAGCACAAGCATTCAATCCCACAATAGTTTGATCCCATGGTATAAAAACGTTTCACAGTTTTGCTACGAGGCCCTTGACGTCAATTTCTTTCTGAGTCATATTTAGGTCTCAGTCCTACTTTATGTGCATTTATTTTTTTTCCATTAGTTGAAAAGTAAAACCAACACAGGATTTGTAAGACCTGAAATAAATATACAAAATTACAGTGACCTGCTGACACAGGGTGCCAAAGCCTAACACTCCCTAGATGACTGGTTTTTGTAAATGCCAAGATGCATGAGATCACAGAGGTTTAAGAACCACAAGCCTCCTTTAAAGATTTTCTTTTCTAATTATAGAATGTCTTATGCCATGAAGAAGAATATTATTTTAGTGGCTTAAAACTATTAAACTGGCTCGTACAATGGACAAATTTGTTTTGTGCCATGGAATCGACAGTAAAAAATTGTTACGGATGGTCATGTGTTACACTTTTGAAAATGTTCATCAACCACATGAAGGGAATGTGAAAATTTTGCCCACTGTAATTTTATAAAAGAACTTTAGCCAGTGTACACTGTGCGGTTGGTATATTTAGACATACCCTGGCATTTATGTCGCATAACAGATGACCTTCTTGCGCACATCCAACTGAAAGACGATTTCTGCATGCTCCTGATTGTTTATTTATGCATGTTTCAGGTCTGTCACACATTTTTTTTAATAATAATTCTGTGCCTCATTGACCATCAGTCATGCTCCTGAGTGGAAATTTCTGAGATAGTTTTATTACAAGGCGGATGACTCACTTCAGACACCAGGGGTCATGGCACCAGATACTAAACACAGCTGTGTTACGGCACGTTAATGACTGAATTATTGCCCGTGTCTTACACTGGATTTCAGGTAATAGCTGATGGAAATACATAGGAGAGTATTTATACTGTTTTGCAATCACTGTACCACACACAGTTCAAACAATGCAGACACATTTAAACGTAATTCCCAGACCATTATTATTGTTTGGTGCAGCAATTCCACAAAAGCAGCAGAGGTGGACTCACATGAAGGTTACCGTGGCTAAATCCCCTTTGATAAACTCATAACTACAGGCAACAGGGTGGTGCAGTGGGGGGGCCACCTGGGGCTCACATCTCCCGGCTGGAGGGTCTGGATCCTGCTGCTGGTTCTGTATGCGTGGATGTTGCACAATCTCATCGTATTTGTACGGGTTTTCTGTCATAGCCAAAAAACCTGCAGCTCGATGAACTGGTCTCTAAATTTTCCGTAGGAATGTCCTGAGAGAGACTGCATTCTGGCTAGGGTGTCCCTTTGCTTTGCATCCATGTTTCCTGGGATAGGTCGTGGGTTTGCTGTGATCCTGTACTAGATAAGCGGTATAGATATACTTAGACTTGACAATATTGATCCCCTTGGAGGGGGGGGGGGGGGGATTCCTTTGGTCAAGCAGCATGCATACAGATATAAAGAAAAGAAAACGGTAACGGTAAAGAAAGTGGTATAAAAATGTAACGCGTAATATATACATAGGTAGTAAAAAGGAGTATCAACGGTTTAAAGCAGATATAATCAATTACTTACAATACTGTACAATGTACAATGGAAAACAGCAGTGCCATATGATACAGTGTACATGTCATACTAAACATCCATACTAGGCAGTAAGCATTACAAATATTAATGAAGTAAAACTGATTAATTATTGACACACCACAGCACAACAATGTCATACATGACATAGCAGTGGGGAGCTATTATTTAGGAACTGGAGAGAAGTACCTTGCTGGTCAAGGATTTGAACCAGCAACCTTTTGATCCCAAACACACAGTCTTAACCATTAGATCACTGCCCCAATATCAGAGTAATCAATTACATTGGGCTTATTTATATGTACATACAGTAGGAGTGAAACAGAATCTGTGCAAAGGGCACAAATAAAGTATCACAGTTATTCTCGTTAATGATCATTTTACTAATGACACAAAACGGTGATTAGTTTCCTCTCTGAGCCCAGGCACAGAGAAGCCAGGCATGTAAAACCATTATACTGTGATCTACAGACCCAACTCGGATTCTGTATCCCACGTCCATCATTCCCAAACTCAGAACGGCTGCCCTTTGCCACTGTCCCTCTCCCCCAGTTTGTTAAACTCCAAAAATCCGTCCCATTCTTCCATCCATCTCCATGTCACACGGCTCCCTTCACCATCCAGACCCAAGAAAAATGTTCCAGTTTAATCAGCTTAAAGTGAATTGATATGAGAACCATCATTATAATTGCTGCCATTATTCTTCAGCGTGTGTGTGGTAGGAATCCAGTGTGATGAATTACCCCCTCTGTCAATTATTGGACAAATCTTTTTTTTTCTCCAAATAGGCAGAAAATATATTTGAACAAACCATATTTGGCAAGGAGCAAAGTGCTGAGTCTTACAGTCTCCATCTAAATAAAGGGCGAGAGAATGGTCTCATAGGCTTGACTTCAATTTAGAACTAGGTGAAGACCGACAGCAGCATGATGAAATCCGGCCTGTTTTCCTTTAGGATTTCCTCCTAAACTTTTAGACACCTGAGAGATTAAAGTCTTTGAGAAGATAATCCATCTTTCTAAACGAGAGCCGACACAGGCAGATAAAAGGAGAAAATAGTCGCTTGATTATAACTGGGAAACACTTATTTGACCTGAACAAAACCTGTCCCACAAGGACAAAATTGGATAATTTGGCTTTACATATATTATTTGTACACTTCTCACTGATGTTGGTGTCATGTTGCGCCACAAGCTCGATTGAACGTTAGCTCTAAGAGGACACAATTGCGGGCAGAAATTACATTACCATCTACTATGTGAAAAATTACTTTAATTACATCTAATGGGCTGAGCCTGATATGGAGTAAAAGCTCATATGAGTGGTCAGTAATCTTAGGAGTTACATTTAGTGCAACATCTCTAGCTCAGTAAGAAATAGTTTGTGCACTGTACCATTAAATTAAATATTTTTTTTTTAAATGGCAGCTATTGAGATATTTCTTTTGATATTGAGAATTACATTTCCTTTCACTGTTTGTTAATATGATTGATTTGGAAACCTTTGACAACAGTGAAGACCACTGCTTCAATCAGATGCTTGGCAGAAATCTGTACAATAAAATTCCTGGCTATGAACTGTCCTGTTTAGAGTATACTGAGTCATACAGCATGTACTCACTGGGACTATCACTGAATTAGGGCCAGGTGAGTGGTAGTAATAGTAGAGACAGAATAGATAATGAAGCCTATTCTATTCTATTCTATTCTATTCTATTCTATTCTGTTCTATTCTATTCTATTCTATTCTATTCTATTATGACTGGTACCAAAGCATAAGATGTGATAATTATTTTTTATCTTTAAAGGTACAATGCAATTTTCTTTTTTTCAAATCAAGCTAATGAATGGGATTCACCTACTACCTTCCATTTTAATCTCTCAGTTCTGGTCATTGTGCATCATAAACATTTCACAGGAACAATGAATCAAATTGAAAAGAGAATATTTCCCTGATTTGGGAGGTCTACAGAGTTAAACCCATCCTGCCCGAGCAGGTAAATGCAATCTGAATGTTGGAACCATGGCACCGTAACAAGTAGTCTTGGTACACAGCTGAAAAGAAATTTACAAAAGGAACAATGACATTTACAATGACAACTCGGCCTATTCATAATGATTGTGGCAGGTACATGAAATTGATTTTATTTTATTTATATTGTATTATCATGACATCCCCACCACTATCTGTTTAAACCGTTGACATCATTATTTAGGTATCATACTGCTGCCGTTATTTATTTATTTGAATATTTCTTTGTTCATTGTCAATTTACATTGTATTTATTTACATCTCATTTGCTGCTACATTTTTGTAAATATTATTGCCACTCCCAGTTCGATTATTATTATTCAAGTGTCAGGCTGCGAGGAGACACAAGTAAGAATTTTATCGTATTTTCGTACGTCCTGTATTCAATACATATGACAATAAAATCTTGATTCTGAGTCTGATTGACTTTCGTAGAGGAACCTTGCTTTTCCCAGTGATCGCTGCAGTTCGTTTCCCACATTTTGTGACCCCATGTCTGCATTGTGGACATTGTTTTGTCTGGACCCAGTGCCCAAATGTAATATTTCATACTAACCACGCATGTCATTCAACACCATGAATTCACTTTCATTCCCAATCTGTCTACTGTGCCCATTCCGCACTAATGCTGCTGATATTCATTTACACTCTGATGTTTAGTTGTATTTATATTTCATCACATGCAAATTGCATTTATTATGCAGAATTTGTACCTTTAGAGCATTGATATTTTATATTTTAGTAGTTATATCTTACTTAATTTGTTATATATATGTGCAGTTTTAAATATAATGCACCGTTTGAGGAAAATTTTGCAGTTTTGTTGTGTTTGCACAATGACAATGAACGACTTGAACCTTGTCACTCCTACTGTAGGTCTTTACTTTTAAAGATAGCCCACCTTTAACACTCAACACAAGAACGAGCAGATTGGTACTTAGAGTCTTGCCATATCAGATGTCCTTCATGAAGTGTCTTGAGTTGGTCAGAGGTGCAATTGCCTGGCAGCGATAACAATGGGAATGTTTATCACGGCGGCTACAGAAACATGCTAAAAATGAATCACTGGGTTAGAGAGTAATTCTACCCATTCATCTCCCAGCAGCTCATCCGATACAGGGTCACAGGGAGCAGCTGTCAGTCTTCACTGAACGCAACAATATTCCGTCACTTAAGCTTCCATCGGTCACATGTTAGCATTATTAAATGTATCGTTGGAATATAAAATTTTCTCTGTTTACGAGCGAGTCCTTCTTTCACAGACCCTGCAAATATAACTTATTAATATCGCCTATAAAAATGTCATCAAATTATAACAATTATGATGACAATCAGGACCATGAATAACATCATTTAACAGTTACTATTGTTAAATTTTTATTACCTTAATAATGACTTTATAATAACCTCTTCTACTACTTGCATGTGCCAAGGGCCATTACATGTAACGACTGATTACCGTTTATGGGGGAGCATTTGACTTCCAACACAGTGGCTTAAAGTATACTCATAATATCACAAAGTTTTAAATGAGCCTTGGGGTTCAGTAATGTTTGCAGGAACCTCTTCAAAACACGGGCGACGTCTCTTAAACATTTGTTAAAGATTATAACGTTAAACGGATTTTATGTGGCACCAGCCAAGATCCGAACACAAAGGAGGGGAGACAGCGTCAGGTACGTTACGCCGTTCTGGGTGGCCGATCCGAGGAGGAGAGTCTCGCCTCACCTTTTTCCCACAGTTCAGCCTTTTCTCCAAGTACTGTGGTTGTTATTTAATTAAAGTGCACTGAGAAGAAATCTGCGCACCATGCAGTCCTGCAGAGCAGTGCCCCCTAACCCATAAAGGAACCACAATCTAATCTCGCCGACAGGTTTCATGTGTTTCAGGTACAGGCTTTTCATTAGCACTGCCTACCTTTTAATCATTATTGCACTGAATTAAAAAAAAAAAAAAACCCACAATGATTAGATTTTATTTACATATAAAATGGCAAGAAAACTGTCCTTCAGTCCACTTCTGGAGGATGGGATGCTTGAGAAAACAAACAAGTAGACAGGAAATCTCTGATACATGTATAATTTTATCATATGAGGTCACATTACACAAAGTTAGTAGACATACACACACACACACACACATACAGTCGGGTAAGCATATCTTTATGGGGACCGCTCATTCATTTCTATGGGATAAATGCTAACGCTAACTATGACAACCTTAACCCTTACCCAGCCCTAACCATAACCATAACCATAAATAGCCAAGCAAAAAAAAAATGCATTTTTTTCATTGCATTTCATTCTTTTCATTGCAGTCACAGATTTTTATTAAATTGAAGAAACTGGTCCCCATAAGGGACAAAAACAGGTATTCATCACATTGTGGGGACATTGTGTCCCCATAAGGTAAGGTATACCCGCTCACACACACACACACACACCTCTCCTTGGAGGAGAAAGACAGTGTCGTTAACCCTGTTTATTCCTTGTTTTCCTTTTTACCTTTTCATTCCTTTTAGTTTATTGAAAATGTTGTAATGTGCCAAAAATATGGCACTGTTGCGTAAAGGGTACATGTAATTTGCTTTATTACACTTGGCTCCAGGTGAACTAGGCATCACAGAGACAAACAAAAACAAACGTAACAATGGACGCTTTTGTTGGGAATTACAGCACACCGAACAGGCCGACCTATTAAAATTTAGAACATTTCCAGAATTTGTTGTACTTTTAGTTGATGACGCGCATGGATTGCTGCAATACTAGAGGATATTTTGCAAGTAAATGAAACACCACAGATGTGTCAAAAATAACAGTGGGGAGCGTGAAAGAATTTTTAATGATGCTTTAAATCAATTACCGAAAAAATGTGACCTTACCGTCACCGGTGTGAACAATGAAAACACTTAAACAACATTGGTCCCATTTTTTGGTCAATGTAAAGGAATCTGGGTCCCTGTACAACTGTTAAGTATTTGCTCTCAATCCAATTTCCTTTGACACTGTACACTGCCATCGAGTTTATGACATCCTTATACTCAATTCTACTTTCTGACTTATTTTTGTAACACTGGATATCTAAAGCCACCAGGGATTATTTGTGTATTGAAGCTGTAGTTAAAGAAGGGGTTCATATTAGTAAAGTGCATTTTATTTGAATGAATCATGGGTAAACTCTCAATTTTCTCTCTATCATGGGTTGGAAGATGAATGCTATGGTACAGAGTGACATCCGACTAACGGAAGCCAATCCCATTACCTGGCAATATTTATAAAAATCCATTCAGGTTCCACTTCATGGGAGTAAAGTCTGTACTCAAGTTTGAAACGCAATAATGTTTAATGTACTCTGGTGACCATTCATTCACTTCATTTTGATGGACCATGTCAAACAGCATCTCACATAAAGTGAAATTGTTTCACTTGGCATGTAAACACGAGCAAATATTATTATCTTATGAATTCTCCAAAGCTTAAATGTTTCTTGTTGGATTAATGCAAGTCTTTATCATCTCCAAAACAAAGGTACTAAAAATGTTTTTGAAAAAGTTCTGGATGTAAGCTGGAGTCGATCAAGCCTATTAAAAGACGGGGGGGGGGGGGGGGGGCG
>JAODJU010000041.1:10221358-10276287 GCA_026776725.1 Gnathonemus echidnorhynchus
GGGGCCGGGCAAACCACAGAGCATTATTTTCCCTATGGAAAAGCAAATAAAATATTTAAACTTAACTAAAAGCAGCTGTGCAAACGCTGCATAAAAATATACATATAAGATACCAAATGGGCAGTAGATAGCAAAGCCACTGCATTTACACGAACTTTTATTACCAACTATGCGAACAATAAGTTGCAGCCTCCAAAAGAAACCTTTCTAAAAGCCAGTAGCCACAGAAGTTTGACGATAACGTAACAGAAGCAACGCAAGAAATCGCTACAACACAGACACACAAAAAAATGGTACTTACTGAAGTCTGATCCCACGATTAGATATGATTGGATATAATGATAGTAGACATACATGCATAATGTATTGATTTGATGTACTTTCTTGACCACTTTAAAACCCCATTTGATATGAACTGTGTCAAGCCTTAACGTTTATACAAATAAATAATTACCAGCAACTGAAAAAAAGCAAGTTCGGTATATGTAATGATACAAAAGGAAACAGAGTCACCGAGTCCTCAACCTCAGTTTCAGGGTGTTTGTTTGAAATAAGCTACTTGTTTCATTATCTTTCAGACTCATATACAAACCCAATCATTTGGATTCAGGTTCGCATTACGCAGCTCTCAGTGGGTGATACGGACCTTCATTAGAAGCGCTGAAGACATAACTAGATACTACATTCAGTATGACCCCTGTTAACCTCACAAATACCTTCCACTTCACTCACCAAATTGTACAGCAGTTTGCTGCTTGTGATGTTCTTTTACAAATGAAGTGAACACAGCCTTGTTCCATGGGCTAGACATGCATTCCATCATCTTATGGTTATTTTAGGTTTGTTACGGCATTTATTTGAATTAACATTTTTCTTTATTTGCTGCTGCTTAAAAAAAAAAAAAAAAAACATTAAAAATTCCTTTGTTCAGGCAGCCCATTGAATGGGAAAAACAACACAGAAGACAAGGAAGTAACAAACAACATGGCAAAATTAGCTAAATGTTTTAGATCTCTCAGACGGCTGTCAGCGCCGCATATTTTCCGATGTCACGTCTTGAGATGTTTTCCTTGTAATTATGACTCTTTCTTTGACTCCATCACAAAGAAGATATTTTTATATTATTATTAATACGTACAGCATTCTCCGGATGAAATAATGTCAAACGGGTAAGTCCATTTCAGAATCTGGCACCTAAAATGATCACAAGAAACTGACCAACACCGATGAAGGTGTCGGATCTCGGTACGACAAAACGGCCGGAGCCGCGGAGTGCCAATGGTGGCCGGGAAACCCACTTCTGCAAAGGAGTGATACGTCTAGTTAACCTTTCAGTCCTACCCGGTCCGCTTCTCGGCTGTTTCGGGGAGGCCGCCGAATGACTACCTGCTGACCTTTAATCCGAGCAAAGAAATTTGCTCTAGATCAAATCAACAAATTTACGGAAACACCCACTGGCCTTGGCTGCAGAGAGGAGAGAGGCGGACACGTACATGGTGCTGTCCCCGAGCTCTTCGTAGAGATTGTTAGTGGTGCCGCCGGCTGATTTGCCCGCTGGTAGAGCCATCTGGATCCGTGCCGTTTTTGCACATTCAGCTTGACGCCTTTGGCAAATGGTGAGAAAAACGCGATTAGCATAATGCTGTGCTACATTGTAGGTGCTAACATAAATAAGCAGCTCCACACAGACAGCGCACACAAAACACAGAAAATCAATTACGGTACATATTGCTAGATATATGTATATTTTCATTTATTGATTTATATTTATAGACATGAGTTAAAACAAAAGGCAGAACTATCGAAAAGTACTCACTCTTTGAATCTGTTGACGTGCGATGAAGAATAAAGGCAAGAGAAGTTAGTTACATTACAGTTTAATACTGAATCAATAAGATACACACAAATTATGGGCACTCTCCCTGCAGATAGGGCATTTCCTTCCACTAGACTGAAAATCCAATGCTTTTTAATTAAACAATTTTAATTAAACATTGTACTTGCAAAAGAAAAAAAAAATAACGACTTACTTAAATTTCTAATACAAAATACATATTCACTCATGTCCTTGAGGTAAATGTATGCAAGCAGACATTTTTCAGGGCGCAGAAATGCCACTGGCGTCCTTCCTCTGAATATTATGCAATGCAGTAAAAGAAATGAGTGTTTTCATTGCATTGCCATGACAAAGAAAGTAGAATTAAATGAATCCTTCTGTGTGCTTAATTTAACCTGTAATAACCTTTAGCCCAGGGGTCACCAACATGGTGCCCAGGATGACCCCAAGGACCACATGACTCCCCCGCGGACCTGTTCTAAAAACAGCACAACTCACCAGTGAGCAGCGTCTAAAATTTAATCCTATCCTCTTGCTATTCTTTAATCACATTTGCATTTATATAGATTTGAAAATGACAATACCTAAAAAAAAGCATTTAAAACATGTTTATTATGCATGAAGTTAAGTTTAGGAGGGTGTTTCAGACTGGTAGCCCTTCGTATGGCTCAGTATCTGTGAAGTAGCTCTCAGTTTCAAAAAGGTCGGTGACCCCTGTTTTCACCTGTATCTTTATCCCTATTAACCACTTATTTACCAATCCCTCCCCAGGTACTCAGGGGGAACTGAATTCATAGAATGCTGCTGCACCTCTGGACAAATTAGATGGTCTAGTTTTTTCTGCTTAAGTCTGGCTCCCCCCCCCTACATATTTTTCATCTCCGGCACCTTCGAGTGTATTCTCAACAAGGCACATCTTTGAAAGTGCCACACGCCACTGTCCTGCTTCTTTCAAAGTGCAAAAGAAAAAAAAAAAACATCCCATAAAGTGGCTGTCAGACCTTAATATTTGGCACAGAGGGAAATAAATGATCAGCTTTCAAGCTGAGTGAGAGGGAGATTAGCCTGGCTCTAAAAGCCATTTCCAAGACAAATCAGGGGGAGACAGACATCTCCGAATACCTGCCAGACATTTATTTTCAGTGCCCAAGCCTCTAAGCCCTACTTACTGTTTGTAGGTAACCATGACGATAACGATGGCAGGGATGCAGCAGAGGATAATGATGATGGCCAGGGTCAAGAGCGCCCCCTCTGTGTAGCCCACGGCCTGTGCAGCCTTCTTCACGCTGGCCACGATATCGGGGGAGCGGATCTCCAGAATGCGGCCACCCTGGCCCAGATAAGGCTGGAACTCCTTGTTGATGTCGAGGATTTTTCCATCCAGAAACCTGTTCCACAGACAGACAGACAGACAGACAGACAGACAGACAGACAGACAGACAGACAGACAGACAGACAGACAGACAGACAGACATTCTCAATGAGCTCCAGGTCTTTTGGTAGCTGGACACAGACAGCTGAAGTAGGCCGTCATTTTCACAATGTGCACCCTAAGTGCTTTTACGGAATCCTCACACTAACATCTCTATTTTTCGCAAGTCTGCTTCTCCGTTTCAATGTGTTGGGGGATGATTCTAAATAAGGTCTTTGTATTTCCTTGCAAATCTGGTCCATTAAGTATACTCAGTACATATTTATAACTTTAAATTTCTGAATGCAGATGGAGTTCAGTGATTATTTTTGTGCTAACTGAAGCCGTTTTTATGGGAAATAAAAATCTGATCATCGCCTCATCATCTATTCCTTACAGGTAAGTATTATTTCTAATTCTTTTCAGAATACACAGCTTTGTCGAAGTGTATATCCGTCTTCGAAAACTGATCCTCTGACTGAAGAGATTTGGTTTTAATGCATATTTTATTGTTGTTGGTTTCTGTGAGAATAAACCCTCATTCTCAGGTACACTGTGGTTTGTTTCCCGGCTAGGTGACGTGCTTCATCAGCTTCATCTGAATTCCACTTCCGGCGAAGCTGCAGTCTCAGGCGATGGTTTTAACGTGGGTCTCGCTAAGTTTGGCGGCAGCTGAACTGAGAATAATCAAGTCAGGAATAGAAAGTTTTCTCACCCTAGTGACACCGCGGCTGGAAGTGAGAAAGAGGTTTTCCCAGTGCCCTGCGTTAATTACAGCCAGTCGGGCTAGAGCTGCCGTCCGCGATAAGACTGACGTGAAACAGCAATAAATTGGTTTCCGATACAGAAAACATCTCAACATCTGATACCATGCTGACAGCCCAGGATGATAAAATATTATGAAAAGATTAATATTTTGCCGGCAAAGAAAGTTCCCAACTTTGTTTTTACTACATAATTGTTTGCTAAAAGAAGCAAGCCAGAAACAGACAGGGGTGGAGAGAGGGTGTGAACAGAAGTTATTTCCCATATGGGAGCGAGATGCAGATGACGGAGAGTGATATAGTAGGAAATGTTGCCCAGTTTCAGATGTGAAGGGGGTAGTGTGTGACCAGAAGGTCCCAGGACTGCTCCAGGACTGGCTGACCCTACTGTCCCCTCTACACCAGTTCCATGAGGTGCCTCCTGAGATGCTTCTCCAGTCGTCCAGAAGGAGCTCCCACATATATGCTGAGCTCTCATTGGCTCATTCACTTTCCGGTCAAACGACTCCAAGACCATTTCTTCTGTATTTAGGACAGGTGGCCACTCTATTACTCCCCTTTGTAGGCGGCTTGGCGTGCCCAAACTTTTGATTGGTACTGTATGTATCCTAAAGTTCTGGGTCTGAAGTTTTAAAATGCTTTCATAGGATGCTGAACTGCATGTTGCTCCCTCAGAAGGAAGCAGGAGGAGCAGGGGGGCAGTGTGTGACCAGAAGGTCCCAGGTTCAAATCCCAGGGTCAGCAGTGCAATTTCACTGTTGGGTCCATGTGCATGGTCTTTATCCAACCGTCAATTGCTCATAGGCTCCTGCTTTCTCAAAAACGTATTTGGCTTTGGCTAAAAGGACCTGCTAAATAATTGTCATGCATTTCAGGTTACGGTTTGTCAGTGAGGCATGTAACCAAGCCACCAGCCACAGGGCCTCTCAGAGTCCGCCGGGCAGAAATCGTGTGGAGAGTTGTCTGCTACTGCCACCTACTCACTCCTGTCTACTGTGCATCTAGTGGTCGCCACCAGTACGAGGAGGACGTACGCATCAAGTGAACTCACTTGAAAAGCTCCTGTCGAGATATGGCCCTGTTGGTCAGCGGGTCGACGGCGTACACCATGAGATCCGATTTCGTGTAATCTTCCTGCTCGTAGCCATCTCCAAACCGGCGTGCCCCAATGGACTCCACCAGTACCTTCGCCCCGGGAATCTGATCTTGGACGTAGCGCTCAAGAATCCTACATATTGGGGCAAATGCATTTTCTGGTTAAGAAACTTAAAACGTCTTTAACAGTTCTACTTGCAAAATCGCTGTGAAAAAAAAGTCTGCACTTTAGCCAAAGTCTGAATGACTCAATCTTTCCCACTAATTTCAGTTCCATCAAATCACATCTTAACACCGATGAGGTTCCCGATCGCAGACAGAAAAGAAAAATCATTCCTGAAAGTCTTAGACTCGAACGACATCTCAGTGACCACACTTAGAGAGAAATAGGTCGATAATTACATCTCAAAAAATTACCATACCGGGAGAAGAAATTATCCTGCTTTTAGGGTAAATGCATAAAACCAAGTTAAATGTATTTTATTATATTCTTCCTTCAGATCTGTCTTATAAAATGCACATATAGGTGACAAAAGTTGGTTACATTACGTAACACATCATTTTCTTCTAGGCTGACCCTGGTTCTTAAACAGGGTATGGGGTATGGAAAAGACCATCACAGTACGTGCAGTAAAAAAATGGATAAAGGAATATCTTCCAGAACTGTGTGGCTAAATGAAATGGAATGGGAACACTGGGGCACAGCGTAGCAAGTGCCCTTTGCCTCAGCCTTTAGCTGGGACACACAGAGCTCTCATCTCCGAGCGGCCTGGCATTCTGAACCAATTACCCGTTGTGCTATTCCGTCTACTAGGGACAAAAAGAGGGGGGAAGGTATTCAGCTTAGATTGATGGGCTTCCCCTTGGGATGCGGAAAACCCAGAATAACTGGGCTGGCCCGCAGCTGTGGGGGCCGAGGTGGGAGAGAGCAGAGCCCCCCGGTCCCCGGCAACGCGTGTAGGCCGCTTTGTCGGCACTGAAAAGCAGGCTTTCACGTCGGCGTGGCCATTCTCGTGCCTGCCTGGGGGCCATGGAGCAGGACCCCGCAGGTAGCTGGGATTAAAATGACCTGCTGGATTGTTCCGGGGATGGGGGGGGAGGGGGCGGGTAAGTGATTGCTGCCTCTGGAGTACGGCGGGACAACGGTGAGGAGGCCTTGATTTTTCAGCGCTTGCTTGCTGTTCGTCAAGGCCAGCGGTTTGCCGGGACAAAAAAATGAATGCAAGAAAACATACATTTCACTCCCCAGAGCAAAGACACCACAAGGCGAAATCGGTCGCCAGGGAGACGAAAACAAAAACAAACACGCTAATTATCAAGCGCAGGACAGAAGCATCTGTAGGATGTTAAGTGTGTTCAAGCAACGCAGAAATTTAAGAAGCAGGCCATCAAAGAAACCGCTTTCAGGGAACTTATGGGAAACAAAATCTAAAAGATTCACAAGTGACCAGAATAAAGCTTTGTGATTGGCTGATGGCCTGTGCGTGAAAGACACTCACCCAATGAGCTGTTCCTTGTTCTGTTCCACCACAGTGGGCGGAACGTTGGACACCACCACCTGCATATCCAGCTGATTAACCACAGATATCTAGGACAAGTAGTGTAGATTACAATTAATTTACTCTTTGTCTTTTTTCAATGGTTTCTTGATAAATCAGAGACTTCAGATCAAGAGAAAAATGCATATGTAGCCTTAATCAAATGCACTCTTCTGAACAAAAGAAAAACAACATTTTCTGTTGATGCCAGGTACAAGGAATCTAAAAGTAGGATTCAAATTAAGTGCTTTTTTTAAGCTGCACCATCACTAAGATGCATATACAGTACCAGTCAAAAGTTTGGACACACCTGCCCATAGAAAGGTTTATTTGCGCTAAGCTTTAATTTTTAGAATAATTATAAACACATCAAAACTATAAAACAACATATATAGAATTATATAATGACCAGAAAAGTATTAAATTTAAGTACATATATTGAGCAGCTCTGTGGGTTGGGACTCAGAAGGTTGCTGGCTCAAATCCCAAGGTTGGCAGAATGATCCCACCATTGGGCTCCTGAGCAAGGCCCTTAACCCCAATTGCTCCAGGACTGGCTGACCCTACTGTCTCCTCTATGCCAGGTCCATGAGGTGCCTCCTGGGATGCTTCTCCAGCCGTCCAGAAGGAGCTCCCACATATATGCTGAGCTCTCATTGGCTGCTTTTCCGTCACTTTCCGGTCAAACGACTCCAAGACCATTTCTTCTGTATTTAGGACAGGTGGCCACTCTATTACTCCCCTTTGTAGGCGGCTTGGCGTGCCCAAACTTTTGATTGGTACTGTATGTATCCTAAAGTTCTGGGTCTGAAGTTTTAAAATGCTTTCATAGGATGCTGAACTGCATGTTGCTCGCTCAGAAGGAAGCAGGAGGAGCGTAACACCGGGAAATGGGATCTGCAGGTGAGGTGAGAGGCTATCCCCAGTAGCATGGCACACATAGCGCTGAAGCGGAAAGTGCCAGAAATGAGAGGCGTGCTTCTCCGGGAGGAGACCCTTACCACCACTTTTGCTCTGCTGCTCATCCCCTTCCCATAGTCATCTGTTGCAATAACATCGAATTTGAAGTAGGACCGCCGCATGTTCCTGTAGATAATTGCCGATTTAATGATGCCGGTGTAGGGCTCGATGACGAAACTATCCTTGCCGTCAGTCGAGGGAGGTATTATCAGTCTGTATTGCATTGCACTGTAATTCCCAGTGTCTTTGTCCAGGGCCTGTCAAACAAAGATAACAAAAAATGGGCTGGACATCGGTGAGAAACCGAAAGATGTGCCGTGTCCTTAAATTGCAGTTCTGTTACTTCACATTAGGGGGAGACTTCGAGCTTTCAAAAAGTGCAACAAGGACAGTGTATCATCACCCAGCTCAGCCGGCTTCAACATTCAATGTGTTCCTCGGCCATGACGTTGATTTATAATACCTTTTAGGTCCGGGGGAGTGTAAAGCTACAAAGATAGCAATATACCCTCCTCTGGCTCTGTCATTAACACAAATGAGGTATTTTTAGTGTAGTAAAGAACTTTTCCACTTAACGGTCCTCCCATCGTGTTAAGGACCATTGCAGTAAAGGTTCAAGGCCTTACTGGAATGTCTAACCCTGGTCTTAATATGATTAAGCAGAAAGCAGAGGGATTAAAGGTTGTTAGAGGAAGGTGGTAAAAAAATCCATATACCACATTGTCTAAAGGTACAATGGATCATCTAACTAGACTCAATGGTGGCCAAGTCATAAATATCTAAAAATGAGGCATCAGTTTGATTGCTACCATAGTGGTGGTAAGGGTTCAGGATTGATTTGGAGTGAAACTTCCATGAAATTGGATTCGGGCTTTCTTTTTCCACAAGGAAATGTGTTGTTTTCATATCTATGGGGCGAAGGGAAAAAAATGGTCCTGTAAAAAGAACTTGTTTTGTTAAATGTAGAGTGTAAAAGATCACACCAACTAATTATGCAATCAGTCAAATACAGTGCCATCTCTTCCTGGGGGAAAAAAGGAATTAATACTGTATCTATCATTCTCGTTTGCTGTTGTAACAACCACCCCGCCATACTTAGTTTAAAAACAAACAAAAAAAAACATTTAAAGATTTAAAGGTAGATTAGTCTAAGCTATAGGCTTTTGACCTGCTTTGTTTCAGTTCATATTAATGTTCAGCGCCAGGGAACTGTTTTGAATGCGCAGCGATCAGAGAACCACTCCCACTGCGAGCGAAATTCAGCACCACTGTTTACAACAAGCACCGAAGCAGCTCAATAACCCACACCTCAGCTCAGCTCAATCAATCAACTCTGTCCCACTTATGTTTTAATGATTATACCATTAGCACTCCCAATGAACAATTACTAAAAGAAAAACTCACACGATGACTAACTATCATGCTTAAACAACTCCCCCCTCCAAAAAAAAATAAAAAAACAAAAGACAAACTTCTAAAAGGAGCCCAAGGCATCCATCTAGGTTTGAGTAAGATTAGTTGTGTTTAGCAATTCACTGTTTCGTGCTCAGTTTGGGCTTCGGACAAAAATGAGAGAGAGGGTTTATGTTCGCGATTATCATTAATGATATTAATGAGAACTGCCCTCATGTCTGCGGCTGTCTCCCAGCCAACAGACCAGGCTCACATACAGCAGTAACACTACCAGCAATTTACAGATCAGGCCAATTAATCAAACAAAACTGATGGCTTCAGGGGGGAAAAAAGGCAAGACAATAAACAAGAGTGGGCCGAATAGAAATTTAGTTCAGGCTGTTAGTCTAATGGCCCAATGCCAAGCTCCTGTTAAAAAGTGCTTATATTAAAAATGGTAGATGACAGTCAACTTGACATTTATATTGAGAGGACCCATCAGCATTTTCTGACACTGCCTAGGGGTTCAATTAAATAAAATAAATTTACTCTTCAACTTTTCATACATAGCAAACACAGTGCTGAACATATATTAGGGGTAATACTGGCAAGTTCTTCCAGCTATTTTGCAAGTAAACGTGCTTCAAACATAAACTACACTGTGTTACTAACAGCATAGTCCTACAAAAACGTAACAACTGAAATGTCTCTAATACGGTTACATTTAAGGATCCAGTAAACAGCTTTTATTTTCCCTGTGGCAAGTTTACGAAAGTCAGCCAATGCCGAAAAAGCACTGTTTATTTCTTGGCTGATGTCCACCCTTGCAGTTGATCCTAAGACGGATTTGGCCTCAGTTTTACTAATCAAGAGAGATGTCGAGTTCAGATACTGCTTTTTTTTTTGCAGTGATTAGAGATAAAGAATTCATATACTAAAGCCGGCACGATTAACTGTGTGCTGTCGATCACCACCTGATATATCTCAATGGGAGTCTATAAAGCAGTCAACATGAAGAGGGCCTAGCCATGGTGAAAGACAGCAGATAATGCTTCTACCTCATGCGGGTTTTGAAACCTTACTCCTCCTGCCTCTAGTGCCCAAAGCCACACTTCAGATATGAAAATTAAATTTACTTTTCACTAATAAGCATCCTGGGTTAGCAGGTAGTGTAACTGTCAGCTGACTTGGGGGGGAAAAAATACAGGATAATGAAATACTTGCTGTATATGGCCTAGTTATATATTATCAGCCACTCACTGCATGATTCCAGCACATTTGGAGTCCCAGACAAATTTTTATGACAGGAGGAAAATTCCAGTGTCAAATCCCATGTGGATTTTTTTTGCTGTTATAGTGTGAGGTGGTAAATGACCCCTAAAGAATGGCTCCCACCATATCTAAACCAAAATACTACGCCCCATTTTTATGATAAACATCTTAGATTCTCAATTTGGTGGTATGACTTTCATTTTGTTAATGACTGTTGGTAAAAACACATTTTCTCTTTGGCTAATGGAGTAACAACTATTAAAGCACTTAACAATTAAGAGTTAATTATACTTACAGTTAATCACTGTGTTTATTTAATAGCTATGAAAGTCATGTTTTCCCATCTTGCTCGCACTTCAGTGAAACACCGCCATCAATCTGAGATGGGCATAGCAGGTACTGTTTAATTACGACGTCAGCCAGATTAAACGAGGGGATTCCTATGAAGCTTGAACTGAAAAAATTTGCAGGCAAAGCCCTCTAAAAGGCTTAAAAAACTGGCTGAACATTGCATTGGCAAAGGACATAAAGCATGGTAAATTCACTGACTTCTTGTGTACAACTGGCACACTACCTCTGACAGAAAAAGAAATAAAAGTGATCTTGGTCAAACAAACACAGTCGGACACCTTGTTCTTACTGATGAAGGGGACACACAAAGATGCAGAAATCTGTGGTCAACCAGCAGGTGTTGCAAATTTTTATACTAATGGTGATACTTTATTCACCATTGTGCAAGCACAAGTATAGGTGCATAGCAGTACTTTTACTTCCATATCCCATCTTATTCTCCTGTGAGAAATGCAATATTTTATTTTTTGTGGTTAAGGATGTCGCTCTGCGACCCTGAATAGGATAAGCGGCTACAGAAAATGGATGGGCCCAAAAGCAATACGATTACTCTTACAGCCATGAGACCAAACTGTATCAAATAAGAGCCCTGCTTCTTACTATTAACATTTGGTAGCTACAGCCACGTATTAAAAAAAATGCCACGCAAACTAGCTAAACCCGCTACTTAGCTATATTTGATAAGAACACCACATGCTAGTTAGCTATCTATATTTTCATTTAATTAAGAAAAATATTTAAGTTGCTTCTGCTATTCATTTTGAAATAGAACAGTTAATCCCATTTATTAACGTTCATCAAGGACCGAATGCAAAGAAATACAATGATAATAAAGCCTCAATATCGCCTGAAATGCTAGTACAAATAGTATATTCCAACAAAACTAGGACTTTTCTTAAAAAATCCACAGGAGATTTGGCATGAAATAATAAATGAGTGTTATGGTAAGCACAGTAAAATTTTATTTATTTGTTTACCCAGCTGTGTTTTGGAGAGATGCACCAGCTTACGACTTTGCAATTTTTACCGTAGTAACTCTGACTAAGCATGGAAGCGCGCGGCCCCTTAACCAGGCATCCGCCACATCCCCTCTCACCTGGACCTTCAACACTGATGAGAAAGTCTTGGCGTCCTCTGCCACCCCGCCGATGTACAGCTGCTTGGTGAAAACAGGCGGGTGATCGTTCTCATCTTGGACTTCAATGAACACTTTGGCTGTGTTAGCTGATAGGAATAAAAAAAAAAAAAATGACTAAATAAGAAACACGATGAATCAGCTGCAAAACATGCGTGCTGATACACGTCTGCAAATTTGCACATGCATGCAAAAAAGCAAACGAGACGAGGGTTACGGATGATGGATGTGATGTGGGATTCCGCAGTCGAGTACAGTGATGCAATGAATCACATGACATTTTCTCAAGTCAGCTGGGAGGTGTAAAATGTAGCAAAGAATGTATCGAGAGAATATATATATATATATATATATATACAGTATATATACACACATACATAGCGACAGTACAGTGAGAAGAATCATTGTTCATTCCCCAGGTGGACACATGCTCACGCCTTTACACCGCTCTCCTAATGGACTGTACGATGTAAGAGGTCACGCTGGATGCCTGCAGGCGACCACAGGGAATGCCTGTCGCATTACGGCACACAGCCCTGAATCGCTGATGTGGGGACCATCATTTTGGCAAAGCATCCCCATGTTGTTTCATGCACTCCTGACCCAGCAGGGTTCCTTCCTTCGCCAGACCCACGTGGTCCCTGTTTAACATTTTGCTGTATCTCAAAGTCAAGCAACGCATCAGGTGCCAAGAGGGTCTCTTAGTAATGAAGGGCCCTGAATGTGTTAACCGATCCCACTGTGATTTTATTTATTGTGCTGGACGGAGCTGTGTGTTGGTGCAGTTGTTCAGATGTTTCCTGTCAAAGTCCCTGCTTTACAATCCATTTCAGGCCCATTGATCAAGCGGCGCGGATCTTTCATGACACACAGGAACATCTACACTCCGCTGAAACGTTTCACTGGATAATAGGCTCATAACAAAAATGAACAAAGAAAAAGCAACTCTGTTTAAAAAGCTCTTATTTGAGAAGAAATGTTCAAAGAGCATTCTGCGGTCATATCGGAAAATGCACAAATTGCGTTAAATTGATTCTAGCCATTAATACGGAATAATCAAGATGAAGCAAGCTGAATTTAGTTAACAGGAATGTGACAGTCTTAATCAGTTACATTCCGTTTTAGCTGCCCTGGCTTAATGAATATTTTATATTTTATTGAGCTCCTCACCACTTTGGAATAATCAACAAAATAAATAAAACACAAGGATTAGCATTTTCCATTTACTTTTCTGTAGTGGTCTGCTGTGACTATTTTTAATGGTCAGTCTTTGATACGCAGTGCAGCAAACGCATGACTGGAAAGCGCAATGACATTTCAATTCTTCAGCCTTATAAAAATCTTTTTGAAGTCACTACTACATTCACAAGCTATGCATAATGGTTTTGACAGACTTACTCTTTGAAGGCACTCGGATATTGGACTCAACAATGCTCAAAGAGTCCGCTTGGACGCGGAGGACATAGCTGGTGTTGGACTCGTAGTCTAGGTCCTTGGCTGTGAATATGACTCCAGTGATGTTGTTCACAGCAAACTCTCCTGGTGGGGGAGACACAGACATGGCAGGATAACAGCAGGCATCTTGACCAACATGAAGATGGGATCTGCCACCATCTGCACAGGCTGTTCCCATGGCAGATGTAACGAGCTTCACAGAAATCTATCAGAGACCGTGTATCAGAAAGTGTAAAATCTACACGTTTCATGTCCTTGACAACGTTTTCACATCCTTGACAGGAAGTCAAAAATCTACAACAGGGGTAAGCAACCCTGATCGTGGAGTGCCGACATCTAGCAGGTTTTCTATCCTACCTTATGGGTTACTATCTGCCCAACATCAGGTGTGGCTCATAACAGACCAGGTAGGACAGAAAACCTGCCGGATACTGGCACTCTAAGATCAGGATTACCTTCCCCTGGTCTACAGCATCCATCCAGAATTGGATGCAGGTCAAGTAGCATTTGCCCAAATGCTCTGGGAAATTAAATGACCTGATTTAGCTGTGATATTTCTCCAGAAGAACGAAGTCTGCTGTAGGCTATCTGATATACCGTTGGACCCCGTATTAATGGCCATTTCCATGGTACGTGCAGAAGGGTCACAGTAGCATCTTCAATTGGTATTATCTTGGAATGGATCCATCCCATGATGCTTCATAAGATGTTTGAAAACTATGTACCATTCTACGTTAAATAGCAATTCCGCTGGCAATGCATATGTTACGCGTATTATTTTGCTTAGCATGTAACCAGGCTTTTAAATATGCATTGCTCAAAACATGCAACGCTAAAACATTTTACAGCATAAAGATGCTGACTGCATTTCTTTTGATCAAAAAAAAAAAACTTTTTGCATAATTAGACATTGGACCAGCTGCTCTCCAAGCTGAATAAAGTTACAACCACAATCATCACATATTCTTCATCCCTTCATCAGCTCCTCTCATGATAAAAGCCTGTGTTGTTTCTCAGCATGTACAAGCAGGATTAGGCAAATTAGCGGCATATCTTCATCTGAGAAGCAAAATGGAGTTACGGAAGATATGAGGATATAATATAACGTTAACACGTATCTGCTCATCTGTGGTAAATGCTGCTTCTTGGCATATTAATGACGTTCCAGTTCTATGAGGTCACATTCGAAGACCGGTTGTACTTTTGTAGCATCATATGAGACATAATCTAACACGTTTCTGCTTGTATTATGAGTAAAGACTGCTTTGTTTCTTAGATTTAATGCTATTTTATAGAATTTAATTCCCTTCCCTTGTTCTGTTTTTTTTCTTTTTCTTTTTATTACAATTTGTTTCCCTGTCGGAATTAGTTAGCTTCTATTAATGGCGCTCTGCTTTTGACGCAAAAGAATGCCTATAATAATCTCAGTCAAAAGGCAGCCTAAACAAGACAATCTGCCACTATCATGATGCGGGTTCCCAGGGCTAAACGCTGCTGGGGGATTCTTCATATCTTCATGACTGATTTTCACTGAATTTAAAAGCAATTAATCACATCGATTCTTTGGTCTCTCATTAAGCGAGTGCAGTGTTATCTGCACATTTCCTCAAGTTGACAATTTAAACTTCTGAATCACTAGAGGCACCTGGGAAAATCTCTCATCACTGTATGGAACAAGAAGACCTCTTATTATCCTTCACCACTCCTGACTCGGTGACGGCACCATGGAAGGCGAGCCAAGTCCTCGCAGATCAAGCTGAGGGTCACTGAAGACAGAACTGAAGTCCTAGGAAAGCACTGGAACTCACGGCCTTCGTTCCCCTCCACGATGGAGTAGATGACCGTCTGGTTTACGGCGGCAGCCAGGATGACTCCGACCGCCGTCCCCATGGGAGCGTTCTCGCTGACGGGGGCGAATCTGCACAGGACAAGGGGAGCGGGTACAGAGAGCAAATGCAGGGAGCTGTGGATGCAGAGAAACCACACAAGGACGGCTAGGGACCTACAGCAAGCTGCCAGCTCCACGCCATCCATCCAAATTCCGCACAGGCATATTATAGCAATTAAAGAGTTATTCTCTGCATTAAGGGATGCAGTGTGTAAGACTGAAAAGGTCATAAAAAACATGTATGTGTTTCCTAATCATTTCCATCTACATATGTTTTGGTGAAAGTCAACTCTCGGCAATAAAATTAAACATATAATATAATGGGACTTTTTGCTATATTCTGCCCATCTATTCAACCAATAATCACCCTGGTCACTCGCTGCATTGTCCCCAAGGCATTGAATTCCATGACCAAGATGCCAGTCTATCGCAGGACAGACACATACAGATTCATTCACACACTGGGAATTAAGAAATGCCAGTTTAAGAAATGCCAGTTTACCTAACTGGCCCTTAATGGTGCCCTGTCAATGTCTACACACTTTGTTGGGAGCCGGTCGGGGATCCCAGAGTGATGTCACCGTTGGGCCCCTGAGCGAGGCCATTAACCCTCTGTGGGGCCCCTGAGCGAGGTCCTTAACCCTCTGTGGGGCCCCTGAGCGAGGTCCTTAACCCTCTGTGGGGCCCCTGAGCGAGGTCCTTAACCCTCCGTGGGGCCCCTGAGCGAGGCCCTTAACCCTCTGTGGGGCCCCTGAGCGAGGCCCTTAACCCTCTGTGGCTCCAGGAACTGTCTGACCCTGATTTCTGAATTGCACGTTGCTCTGGATAAAATGTAACTGCGTGTCTTAGGACTGTGAGGGGAAATCGCCACAACACAGGAAACCAAACGTGCTCCAGACAGACACAGTGGGAGGGGGGGTTCGACATCAAACCCTGGAATGATTGAAGTGTCAGGGTCACTAACTATTATCCTACTTAAAGAACCGTTCTTAGTAACACATTATATATAATATAGCATCTTATATATATTCGAAAAAAAAAATCAATATTATCATACAGTAAAGGGATGTAATATATTTTTAAGGTTATACTTGCATAGCAAGATGGCAGGGAAGGTGCTAAAAATGACAAAGAAATGGAGAAGAGAGAGGTTCTAAGATTAAACAGCAGGATAATGATTTGCCATTCGTTAATTGTGTTAACTTACATCAGTTGGCGTTTCCTGGACAACAAAATCAATGAATATCCGCTATTTCAAACCACGGCACTGTCCAAGCAACAGAAGCACCAGAGCGGCATTCAAATCTCCTCTAGTTTTAGCCCATCACCTGTAACCATGGATATAATAGACTCCTGCCACAGAAGAACACATGTTACGATTTGTCCTGGAAGTCTAAACTAAAATATGCCATGGAGGGGAATGAGGAGCTTAATGATCTAAGCACTGCCCAGGAGACTGAGGTTGAAAACAGGTGATGCCTGTGAGGATTTCAGGCCTCGAATGCATTTCCTAATGCATTATGGGAAAAGTTTTAATTAAAAATGTAATTAGTATTTCTACAGTTAGTAAATAGATATTATTACTCCCCTCTTCTCTATTTGTGATGGATGACTGATTAACACGGTCTAAAGATCTCTTTCAGACTCTTTCCCCACTGATGGTCTTTAACATTAATGGTACACTGGTACATGTAACAGGCTTACAGGTGTAGCACACGTTTTCCAAAGGTATATTACATATGGCGTCCTTTTTACATCTGGGCTTTCGCATTACATGTCAAGAGAGACTTTCAGTAACAGCAGGTGCAACCTTTCCGCATGTTTCGCATTGGGGGTCATAATTAAACATGATCCGAAGGGGAGAGAGCAGAGGTCCCTGGGAACAGTGCTTTTAATATAGGGATAGTAATGAGATTGGCGGACAGGTTTGTCTGCTTCACCTACTGTTTCACCACCAGGGACTGGAACTAAATGTCCTCTTTGCTTTGCTGTACTTCCCAGATAGTACTATATACATAAATATGTATATATATTATATATGCATGTATGTAAATTGTTTACATGTGCACAAAAATGCATGCATGCATTCAACAAATCATTCATTCAAACACATTTCTGGCTGTGAACTTGCGTTAAATTATTTGGAGACTGAAATACAAAAGTGCACTGAAGCAACCCAATATGCAAAAGAAACACTTTTACAAGTTAAAAGCAGAATACATTTAAGTCACGAGAAAATGCAAAGTCGATGAAAGGTTTAAATATGCATAACTTGCTCAGATATATTGAAGGAGTGCTCGACTGGAACTTTGGATTAGGAGATCTGGAACAAATGCCAAATAACTAATTCTTAAACCAACTGACATGGTATTTGGCACAGCGGAGAAATTGCTGAACCGGATGGAAGGAACTATTCATTTATCGCATAATTGCTCTGTGTCCAGTTTTATGATACAAGATAATTACCATTGTTTCATAAATGGAGCCTTGATAATCTTCTGAAGAATCGGTGGAAACAAATGACCGTGGTGGGGAGATGAAGCTGTCACGGCTGTTACACAGGCCTGACAGGACGCTGTATGTTATTGACTCGCATTTAAGTACAACGAACTAGGATGATTTGGCTGAGAATGGGTTTAAAATCGAAGCTAGACGACTGAAAAGCACCTGTTTTCGTGGGGGAAGGGAGGGTTTGCCTGTTTGGTCATGATTTATTCAGAGCTTGTGAATCTATACATGTGATACAAACTGACTCTCACGACATTATGCATGTACACGTGCAGCTACGGAAACCAGAAAGGGACGACGACGTAGCAGGTCCAAGGGGGCACCTTCTGCAGGTTCAGCGTGGCCTGCTAACTCGAGGCTGACACCCTGCATAAGTGACGTGACTATTTAGAGTCAGTGGGGAAACTGTCAACCTCTGTGCAAAAACTACAGGAAAGAATATACACAGAATGCTTTCTGAGTGCCAGTATGGAATGTAAAAAAAAAATAAAAATTAGAGCCCATCGCTTACTACAATTACTCGTCAGTCTCATTACCGTAAATGCGAATGAGCATAGGAATCGAACCTGCATGCGATGGTGGGAGTTGAGCATCAAAAACCGAGCGACAGATCTGCCACTGAAACCATTAGCAAGGTGGCCAGTCTGCAACATCGTCCTGTAAATGGCTGTGTGGAATATCCCACCAATTACATGTGATACAGGACTACAGTTATCACTGCTGTCTTTGTTGTAGCTGCTAGAGAAAATTAGAAGATATAGAAATAAAGGTTTCTGTTCACTTTGCCCTAACAGCTCCTCTTTTTTTAATAAAAAATAGAAATAATTTAGTAAAAAAACGAGAAACCTGTACGCTAACAAAAAGACAACGTGTCTTTCAGCCGATCCTGTACCGCTGCCGTGACCTTTGCCCTCTAGGCACTGCTGCTGTCTCCCTGCCTTTCCTAAAGGAATCATTACCGTTTGCACAGTAAAGTTGGCTCCGTTAAACATCGCCCGGAATTACACAGGATCTTTTTAGGTGCCCCCCCATCCCCCCAGGTTACCCTGACCTAATGCTCCTCAGGGCTCTTGCAAGAACAGGCCGGAAATAACCCGATAACACATATAACCTCAGTGGTTTTCAAACGACACTGAAAAGCCGACGGATGTTTTGTCCAGACTTCACAAAAAGCTAATGAATTATGCCGCTTTGCATTCGTACAAGACCTTGTTTTTAAAGAAACGCTTCGGTATTTTTTTGGTTCTGTTCCCCTAAAAAAAGTAGATAAATCCAAACATAAAAATACCCCTTTCTTAAACTGATTATGCACTTTGCCCCGGGTTTTGCTGGAGCTGAGGGAAGAACTGATTTGAAACTGTAATTCTGACCTATCCTGCAGGAAGACCTGCTGGAATCACATGCGGCCAAAGCCACCCAACAGATATTCATCCTGCTAATGCAAAAACACAACAGCACAACACTCCAGATTCTGCTTTCTTCTTCCTTAATGTTGTTACGGAGGCCAGACGTCTCGCTCCCTCCCCGACAGTGCGTGAAATTCACTGGTGGTTTTGTTATGCAAGACCACGCCACTGCACAAGCCCTGAGTAGCTCATTCACCCCACTAATCTTGCTACCCACCGCCCCCCCCCCCCAACCCTCACCCCCCACAAACACACACTGACAGTTCCCAATCAGGACTTCCTGCCAACAGAGGGGTGAACTGTGTTTGTACAGATAACACACTGAATAGTCATTCTTCTTCTGACACCTCTCTAATAGCGGCTGAGAACAAGCAAACAGTTAAGTGTGAGAAACTAATGAGGTCTGCTGAGTGCGACCAGGATCACAACTGCCTCCATCATGCCATTATTTGCTCTGTGGGCATATTAATCTGCACTAAAAGGTAAGGCAGTCATAACAGCACTAAGTCAGCCAGTCCAAAGTTATCGTATTTTGAAGTCTTCCAAGTAACTCGTACACAGTTCAGGCTGGTGTCCTGAAAATCCCTGTTGTGCTTGTAGAAAGCAAACATACACACAAGCAAACACATGTTTTTGCACACAGTTGTCTCTGAATAAAACATACTTAGTTTTGAAAGGCAACAAGGTGAACTGAAATGCATTTTAAAAAGATCAGTAATTATCCTTATAAAGAGACCCCATTGGAAATAAACGTTCAGCATTCTAGGACACATTTGCAAGGTTAATTTTTCTGTTTTGCTGTAACAATATATACAATAAACATACTAAGACAAAACCAATGAAATCTCAAGACAGCAGGCTACATTGTAATCGACATAGGCATAAAACGAATGGTGAGCAAAGAAAACGCAACGACAGTAAAAAGCGGCATTTAAAGAACTTTCCGGAAAACGTGTGGCATTCAGAGCAGCACCAGGGAGAAGTCAGCCGGGTGAGGTCCCTCAGAGGGGGGGCACCCTTCCTCATTGCGCCTCACACTGGCCTCATCTTTTACAGGCGGATTTACGGCGTGCTTGGGGAACTTAACGGCGAGATAATTTAGCAGTTTCCCTTCCATCACGAGGCATTACGAACTGCCGTGGAGTCCTCTCCGGCACGGAAAGAACGCAAGATCGAGTCACAGCAATAAAGAACTTTCACTCACACAGACACACACGCATATATATATATATATGTGTATAAAATGTTTCTTGTAGTGGAAAGTAAACTCTTACACAAGCCCTTTAAAATTTAAAGGCATCCTGGACTATTTGGTGCTAACCTTTTCAGATTGTTAGGATTACTACTGATGGCAGAAAATAAGCAGTAAATGTGGTAAACAGTCAAACCTCCTTCTCTGGCACTTGTACAGCTTTTTGGAACCTTATCGGGTTATAGGAGAGATATTGCCAACATCACATGATGCGTAGTGTGTCACATGACTATGAAAGAGGAGCACAATGGGTCACTAGATAACTGTATGACCTCACGCTTTCAGCTGCTGCCCTGGTTTGTGTGGGTGTGCCTTGTGATGGACTGGGTCCAGGGTGGCCCCTGCCTTTTGTGCTGTGTTCGCCGTGTCCCAGCATTGGCTAAGTGGTTACAGAAAGTGGATGGATGGTTATCAGAGTGTTCCAGAGTACTAACAAGTGGCATCTGAAGTCTGCTGAACATCAAATGACTGCCAAAATGGCTTCCTAGTAGATCGTTCTTGTGCTCGCCGGCCTTTACCGCCTTTAACAGAGCCGTGACGCAAATGCTAAAAGCAGCGAGGACACAATGTTAAATGTGTAATTTGAAACAACTTCAGGTACTCAGAAGCACGGATGGACCAAGAAGAGGCTGCAGCTACGGTGTGAAAATGCGACAAAGAAAAAGGAATTACAATAAAAGAAATCACTACTTAGCTCCGAAAGGTTTCTGTAGTCGTTCTTTGTATGTCGTTCTCTAAAAAGTTGCGGACAGAAAGCTGCAGATAATGGTAAATGAGGAGTGGTGCCAAAAAACGACGCTACTTAAGAATTCTTTTACCCATAGATGATTATGATTATTGGCTGTGCCTTAAAAATGTAGGCAAGGAACCTGGAATTCATTGAGGATGGAAAAAATATGGATGATATACTATTCCTTTGCATCATAGTTTGTGGTTTAGGATGGAAGTAATTAATTTAATACATAGAGCTTGGGGGAAAAAGACTTACAAGAGGCTGTCATGGCAATGCCCTGTGTTTGCTGACGGGCTGCATGTAAAACGCCTGAAGATGAAACAGCATTATTAAGGTCTCCAGGAGAGGATATTGCCATTCCAAATATGTCATCGTTGCATGTGAGAGCTTGGGCCTGCTGCCTGTAGACCGTTAAAAGGAACATCCTTCCAACAGAGAGATGAGGGACGCTGACGAGCGACACCTGCTCCCATGTTGACAGTCTCTTACTAGAGACGGATTTCCATTCAAGCCCTTAAGATTAAGGTTTTGGAAAATTTGTCCTGAAATTTATTGAGCAATCACTGTCTCTACAACCTATTAATAATTTTAAAAATAAGTGCAAGTAATAATAATAATAATAGTAACAATAATGAAAGCCTGCATTAACCAATGTCAAGGTGTGTTTTTTAAACCATCATAGCTCTCTGAAATTATAGGGCAGTTCACAATAAAACAGAGATATAACATTTTTTGTCTCATTGTTATATAGGTAGGCAATAAGCAAGACCAGGGCTTCATAACGTGCATGTTTAGCAGATGATAGACAAATCATTCAAAGAGGTCAAGGAGAAGAGAATGACATCTGGAGAGGTCATAGCACTTGTTAACTTCATGACTGCGCAATACGCCTATTAAATCCCCACAAGCCTGAAGATCATACATGATTTATAGTGCAGATTCTAAACAATTCTGAGCCACAGGCCAGACATTCATGTTAAATTATTCATACTAACTTTGATGGAGGCTCCCAAATGAAGGCACTGAACAAATACAGCAGATAATCAGGTGTTTGATTAATATATTACTTTCATAAACACAACATAGCCTTTAGAGATTTTTTTATTAACTTCTGCACCTTCACAATCAGCTAAGCAGTGACACCATAAACTTATCACCTTTTAGTTGTTTACCTGTTATATGCTGCTTAAAACTGAAATGCAATACCAGACTCACGCAATTATAATATACAGATTAGCACATGAATGTCTACTAATAATATCTAACACTTGGGAAAAGTAAACCACCTATTTTTATTAAAAATTTGAATTAAAAATTCATATTGATGCCATTGTTCTTTGCATTCCAGAGATTAAAGTAATTTCATTGTAGCTTCCACGAGCCCTGTAAGAAACCGGTCGTGTTCTGTCAGATTTGATTAAACAACACAATTGGGAGTTACCCTGGCTGAACTTCACAATGAGATGCATACCTGGACTGTATCTGTGTACCAAGAATGACCACGATCTATTCCAGAGCAGGCAGCTGTATAAGACCTAGACATTTTGCATTTCCTTCCTACCATGTTACCCCAAAGGCAGACCCATAATCAGCCAGAATATCCAGCTGTTTGCAGTAAATGTAACTCAAGTAACTTTTATAGGTCACTTAATAGCATCTTCTAAGCAAATAAACAATGCAATGCTATCCTTGACCTGGAAGACGCTGATTTGCTGGCATTGTCAATAAGTGTCAGAACTGAAACCGCCAGCTTCATGACCTCTAGAAATGCACTGCAAGGAAATCGGAGGCTCTCCTGTCAGTGAATGTGAAATGCAATTTTAAATACCTTCCCAATAAAATAATGTGATTTTTCAAGCAAATCCCAACGTGACAACAACATCTGGCTAAGTCATATGGTCGAGCGGCGAGCGTGCTGAAGTTGCGAAAATCAGCACTACGTCCGGGGTGCCGCAGTTCAGGAATTCATGGCGCCCCCAAAGCCTGAGGTGCCATCGCCAATCAGTCACAAAAATACATGCAGGCACAGGGAGAGCAAATCCACACAGGAGTCCTGCAGCAGATACCGCAGTAAGGGTCCCGTTCGTGCAAATCCCAACAGTAATCCTGCTATCTTTCTGACACCTGGCACAAACAAGTACAAACAAACTAATGCAGTAACATCCTAAAATGCTACATGTTTACGGTACACTATTAATTTACGCACTTTGACAAGGCTGTTAGCTACATTCTCGTTTGACAATGTGTTGCTTAGCTAAATAATCTGCCTGTGTATTACAGCAATGTGTTATGCTAATGGTGCCTTTGCTCATCTGACCCATACTGGTCGCACGTTGCTCCAGCGTCTACTGAATGCATGCTAATCAGACAGGTGCTCTTCTCTAGAGAGAGGGTGTTCTGGTGCCCTAATTACACACTACAAATTCTGAGTGGAGAAGAGGTTTGATTACACTAGCATTGCACCGTACAGGCAATTAAACCTGCCCATTTAAGTGTATAAAACAAGACTAGGCATCACTTGCATGGACCCTCTGTTCATGTGAAATGATACAGTTCCCTTACTGCGTGAGTAATAAAGAGATTTAAAAACTCAGGGTGAAGTTTCTTTCAGATGCAATTTTTTCAAAAAAAGTCCAAAAACCAACGATGTGTTAACATTTTATTTTTGGTAGCACGTCCTTGAAAGAAGTTGGAAGATAGAGAAGTGTACCGCACTTTCATAATATCAGAATGTGGTCTCGGGGGGGATATCATCTGGAAAAAAAACACTAATATTTCTGTGAGTTTCTCGTGATCACCACAACCTACAGCTGAGATGCCATGATGCAGGGTTGCCAGCTGTGGTCAGCTGACTGCTATGAGATTTTCAATCCAAGACAAGTCTGCACACACATTTATATGTAGACAACTTTTAATACCTTGTAAATAGTTGGTAGGGATTGCAAATGACCCCGACGCTTTTGATGTAGCTAATTTTAGGTTTATAATAGAATAATATAGATTTGCTGTAAGATTTCTTGTGTGAGAGTGAAAGAGTGTGAAAGGGTGAGTATCACGTCAGATGCGAGACAGTTGGCGACCCTGTGTGGTGGAAGTGTAACCTCTTCTTCCTCGTCGGAAGCTGAAAAGCTCTAGAAAGAGGGCGACCTACAGCAGTACCGGGGGGTTGAACCAGTCTTATTTTTTTACTCAAGGCTGCAGAACTCTAAAAAGCTGAGAACAGCATTTCACCCTTACAAACAAACACATAAAAGAAAGCCACACGCTAAGCTTGATGATATAAATACCATTATCATCAATTCATATACAGTGTTTATATAACACCATAGATAACGACTATTACCCATAACAGTGATAGTAATCAAGCACTTAGATACAGAAATATATTTGTCTGTGTTTGTGCAATGCATGTAATGCTAAAGTAGTTCAAATTGGGGTGTCTGTCTTTAAAGCATTTGCGTTCGTCCATTCAGCGGAGGACGCAGTGGTGGGGGCAAAAGCGTGAAAAAGCACATATAAACATTCGCCAAGACGGGCGAAGAGACGAGACCCTGATCGCAGAGATCGTCAAAATGACAAACTGCAGAGCAGTGAGCAGCGAAGCCCGTGATTTAGAGAACCTTGCTGTAGCGTCATTAAGTGTTTTTACGAGATAAGCCGCATGGATATTGCACCGAGTGCAGGTTTGGAGGGCTCCTATCCCGGTAAGCCTTAGAGGGAATCACGGCGCTCAAGTAAAACCCCACCCTACCTTCCTCTCGCGGTGCCCATGGACTGTGTATCATCCATCCCATAATGCCTCATCCCACTCATTTCCATCTTCCATAATCTCTAATTAGACATCTTTCTCACAAAATTAAAAATGGTACTTTGTTTGATTTAAAGATATAACTGAAAGTATTACCAGTTTTCAGACTAATTTAGAAGGGAATAGCGCTAATTCAGTAGGGAGACTGGCGTAAACGTAAACATGTGAACATTTGGTAAACAATTAAAAACAAAAATGCAAGTTATAATTACAGTGGATGCTGGTACATCAGAGGACCTTCATTACTTATGCAAAGTGGTTCCACTCGAAACCAGCTGAGAAAACTTGAACTTGTAGCATTCAGTGTCCACTGAGGCTGTAGGTGCACCCAGAACTTGGAGTCCCACCAAAACAAGTGACGGCAAAGTCAGTGTAACTTCATTATAACACGGGACACTTGGGTTCTGGATGTGCCGACAGGGAGGCCCGGAATCTAGCGGCAGATCATACAACGAACGCTGCCTAACTGACAGCCTTGGCTTCCAAACCCTGGGGGAGTCCTCACAGATTTCCCGCAAAGCCCCCCGTGGGTGATTAGCACTGGGGAGGCTCCGAGGCGCAATCCCTCCTCTGATGGGGTAGCAGATTGGAAGGGTCCCGCCGCCGAGGGAGACCAAACACCTGGCTAATGCCTCCACAGACAATAATAAACGATAGATGCACAACAGCAATCCGATAGACGTTGTTATTCCTGCATTGCTGGGGCACGGCCATCAACTGCGACCTTCCGCTGGCGTGTAGGACGTTGCTTTAATTCAAACTCCAATTCAGGAGCTTTCATCTCCCATCCTCGTGTTGCATTTATCAATCACGAGATACAGGATGCTACCCGACTTCCATTTTCAGTTAGTGTGCGTTCCCAGGGAAACCTATACATAAAAAAGCTTTGGGTAGCGATATTTCCATTGATAAGTGTGCATGTTTCAAAACAAACCCGTTAACAATGTACAGGGAAAAGACTTTAAAAAAAAACAAAACACGCTCTACCTTGTGATTGATACCATCAGTTTGTAGCCAATGCCATCAAAATACTGAACCCATGGAGGTAAAATACAAAGAATGCAAGCATCTGAGTTCGAGCCTGATTGTTAACAAAACAAATTAGTTTTTGAAATTATTTCTAGGACAACAGAAAAAAAACTAAAATAGTTGAAAATTTAGAAACAGTTGAAAGTTGAAATTTCAAGTAAAATAGAATTTAACCTTGCATAAAATTATCAATTTTTAAGCATTTATATTCATTTAGCAAGGATAATGACTATATTACTGGCATAATTTACCCTCTAACTATTAAAGGAGAAAATTCTAGAAAAAGGTGGTCAGTTTGAATCAGCCATATTCAACACAGTTTGTGGTTACTAAAACTAATTTAATCCACAGCAAGAAGTCTCTCCTTTTTGTTTACTGCAAGCAGTTGATTATCAGTATTGGACAATAATTGAGCTCACATTTTTTAATCAATCACAGACCTGCTGCATATATCAGTCTACTGTGCAAATGAAAATCTACCAACCAAAAATCTGCAATAAAACAATGAAGCCTTTCCATTATGAAAATCAATAATGCCGATTTAACAATAAAGACCTATTCACTGCTAACTACTACCGATGCAATAAGGGCAGATTTGATTACCCACATCAAACAAATTATGCATCTAATTTTGTTAATAGAGTTCATTAATGAATTGAAAATGAGTGCACTTTGCCCTTTGAGAACAGGATTCTAATTTGGCGCACATAGCTTTGAGCTATTACACATATTAAAAATCGGGATCTTGGAGCTTTGCATGGTTGTTCGATGGTTAGCACTGTGGCCTTACGCCTCTGGGTTTGGAGATTTGAATCCCGTCTTTGTAAAAGGGCATGTTTGCATGTTCTCGCCGTGTCACATAGGTTTTCTTATGAAGACTGTTAGGCTAACTCTTTGGACTGCGGGTACCCCCAGACGGTCCACATTTTTGCTCCCCTCACGGTCCTCGGGTACCCCCAGACGGTCCACATTTTTGCTCCCCTCACGGTCCTCGGGTACCCCCAGACGGTCTACATTTTTGCTATCCTGCAGACTGTCTGGGGGTCCCTGAGGACTGGCTCACGAAAAAACTGCTGTAGTATATGATTGTATGTGCCCTGCGATAGGCTGGCATCTCTTTCAGGATACACCCCCCGCCCCCCACCCTGTGTCCTGTGCTGTCTCAGATGGGCTCCACAGCCCCCCCATGCTCTGACCAGGATAAATGGATGGATTTTAGAGAAAACAATCATTTCAGCATCATAAGAACAGCTGGACTATAGCACCCGCGGCTTCACAGGAGGTGTGCCAATAATTAACGACTGCAATCTCAAAACAAAAGTAAAGGGTGCAGCATTACATACATGCGTGTGTGCATTTCTTTACACCTGTGTACATGTTTACCTGTATTCCTCCTGGGTGAAAACTGGGATGACTGAAGGCTGAAGAACAGTTATCTCAACAAGAGTACTATTCATCTTGACTGGATCACCATCGTCATAAGCAATAACCACCAGCTGCAACGGAGAAAAAAAAAATCACAAAAAGATCAGGGCCAAAAAAAAACAGTATGATTACTGTTTAGGGGACAAAAACCAACAATGACACTCAGGTTTTGAAATGCAAGAGAAAATGTCACATTCACGCAAATAGCTTTTGTCAGGTTTCTGTAAATGGCTGTAATACAAACTCATTCTTCCGTCATTTTAGACCAAGCTATTTCCACTCTAGCATAGCATTTCTTACATTATTTACTATTTAGTATGCTTGCTTTTCTGTGAGAATGAGCTGGGATGCAAACAGTGTGCAACAAACTTACCTTAAATATTGTGCTAGGCTTTTCGTTGAGATTGACCCTAGTGATCACCTTGCCCGAATCTTCTTCCACGTCAAAAATACTCCCGCTGTATGGGGATTGGTCCAGATCCACTCTGTAACGAACACGACTTGCAGCAGTACCCTGGAAAACAGAGCATGAGCTGACTGATATGGTCAATGGCCCCAGAAATGTAGACCAGCAAATAACGATTCCGTGTTTTTGATCTCCTCTATTGCAACATGGGCGCATCTTAGCTATTACCAATGTGTGTTTACCGAAGATTGTTCTGGCGCTGACTCCATAACAGTGAATAAAATAACATGGTCCTGGGTGACACATTCTTGGAGACATTATTTCTGCCTGTCTGTTTTTCTTAAACTGGGGTAACCTGGGGTACCGGAACGCCGCATTTGTAGGCTCTATTGTCAGTGAGTTTACGATAAATCTAGTGGAAGCGAAGTAAGTAGGGCCCCAAGAGAAATCAACTAAATAAACAGAAATCCATCTTCTAACAAGCCCAATAGCGCAGCTAATGGTGCCTGCGTCAGAGGGGCTTAGTGTAAAACGCGACCAGTAAACGAGTCATTGAACTCACTGATTCATTACTGATGCGGTTACGGAATGGGCACAGCTGGAGCTGGTGTGGTTATGAGGGGGAAAAAATAACCACTCACACAGAACAATGATATGTATGTGGAAGAAATCTAGGTTTACGTCTTGCTTTGCTAATTGCTCAAGTAGCATACCAAAAAAAAGAAAACAAAACTACATTTTAATATAGTAAATTTACATCTACAGGAGCTTATAATTTGAATAAAATAAGACTAATACTAGAATAATTGTTCTTATTGTTTTACTGGGAAAAACCATTCATACTAATAAAATTGATATAATGCCAAGTTTCATGGAACAATCTATTTCATTAAAAAAGGAAATTCTGGTTTCAGTTATTCTCCAAATAGGAATATATATATATATATATTTAGACCAATCCTGGATTCTGAGTGGGACAGGGGCTTTCTAGCTATGAATATATTTACCAGTGACATAAGTATAATTTAGACCTGTTTTAATATCATACCAGCAGTAAACTATACCTCTAAGCACCAATAGCAAACTGAGAAGCATAATTTTTTTTCCTTCAGTCTATTGGGTTCAACGATATTTGCTCCACTTCTTTCCATATTTTGACAATAGCTGTCACCACAGAGATGCGAGGTTGTATTCCAGACTGGAAGGCTTACACCAGATCTGCTGCCAGCGGGTAGGAGAAGGAGATGACAGAGCAACAGATTGGTGAGAGACGACACCAAGCCACCAAGCCGTCTTGAACATGAAACATTAGGACCTACATCACTGACACCTCCTCCAGGAACACTATTAAACCGCAAGCAATGTGTACGTACTATTGCATTAAGCAAAGATTCCTATCATTACTGTTTATATAATGGCTAAGCAATCACGTGACCTTCAAATGGCACACTCTAGATATAATCAGCAATTGTCTTTCGTCAATACTTTTGAGGTTTCTGCACGAAAATCCGCAACATATCAGGAATGTCGCCGATTCTAGATGGTCACCTCCCCACATGAACCACCATGATCATGATGAACCACCGCAAATGAAAATGAAAATCTACTGTTTTAATAAAGAGTCTGAGGGGAGCATAGAGTGATTTTCCAGTTTACAGCACCATGAGGGTTTGGCACTAATACTGAAATTGTAGTACAGAATAATTTTCCAGTCTACAGAAGCATGAGAGCTGAGTGCTAACACTGAAATCAAAAGATTGACCCCGACTCAAACTTAGCGTTTACTGGGCAAAAGAGATATTTAGTAACACTTCCAATGAATGCCAAATGAATCTATGAACACACTGACAACACATTATAACACATTCATAAAGCATTATAAACATGCCTATAAAGATTTATAAAGAGATAACACATTATTCCATGTATTTATTATGCATAATGAATGGTTTTTGAAGCTGTCATCTATAATGCACTATAGATACCTTCATAATGCAGTCAAAGAAAACATCCTTAATTCTTACACTGACCTTTTAATGCATTATTATTATTATTATTATTATTATGCATATATATTCTATAGTGCATTATAGATGACAGCTTCGGCAGAGTTTATGAAGTAGTATATTCATTAATTCATAATGTTTCCTGCCTGCCTATAGAAGATGCTGTAATGCTTTATTAATTCTTATACTGATCATTATAATGCATTATAAAGATACCTATAGTATAATACATTATAGATGACAGCTTCTAGTAAAGTGTTACCAAATATTCTGCTTTATTATTATGGTGACAACTGCAGAGAAGCTCTATCTATAATGCACTGTAGATAACTTTATAATGCATTATAATAGTAGAAAAATTAAGGATGCTTTGTACTGCACTATCAAAGTATCTATAGTGCATTATAGATGAGAACTTCATAAAGCATCCATAATGCATAATGCATATAATGTTATGCCTTTTTGTAAATAGTTATAGCCATGTTTATAATACTTTATGAATGCATTAGTTATTGGAGGCCTTATCATAAAGTGGTACCCTTTTTATAAATATTTAGAACCATGTTAATGATGCTTCATGAATGCATTATAATGTGTTATGAAGGGGTTCATAGATTCTTATACACATGACATTCATAGAAAGTGTTGCCATTATTATTATAGGTACTACTACTGCTTCAGGGAAAATGCTTTGTCCTCATGGCTTTCCATCTCTCCATGATGCTCGGGGTCCTCTGTCGCTCAGTCATCCTCCACTTGAACCAGGTTTAGCGGTTAACTGCATGGATAACGAAAAGCCTGTGGATAATAACAGGCCTTCAGGACAGAGGATGAAGTGTGAAGACGCCAGAAATGATGTGGGGCGACCTCGACTGAACTCCGCGAAGAGGAAACAGGCCCCAGATGCTGAAGGAGACCTCAGGAAAGGCAAGGAGCAGGTGGCCAAGCTGCCTGCTGGACAGCAGCTTCATATTGCTCTCACGTTCTTCAGCGGGGCGGGCAAAGGGTAAAGGGCAAAGGTCATGTTTGTATGATGACTGCTGATTCACACGTGCTGCAGTAATGAAAACAGAACATAACCAAGAATCTCCTCTAGGAATCACACTCAGCCATTGGCCAATGTTTTTCCTGCATTTGGCAATGATTTTTTTTTCTACCTCAACCATATAATTCCAGAAACAGTGTATTAATTTGTTGCTGCTTTACAGAATTCCATTAATCACATGCCGCATTTTAAAGATTACTAGGAAATTCCGGGAATCAAGGTGGCAGTTCAGCTGAAATGGAAAGTTGGCCAGCGTGGTTACGTCTCCATCATTAACAAAGCTGACAACGGTACAGAGACTGGTGATAATAGACTAGAAAACGCCAAAAACAGAACAGCATATTTATAATGTCACTCGCTTTCAGTGACACGAAGTTGATACTTGGACGTTTTTAGAATTCTGCAACACACACCAGAGACTTAGATAAATTTTAAATGAAACGTTTTTTTTTTCCTTTGGCAAAGAGCTGGCGCATCGAAAAAAAGAATCGGATAACAAAAAATGGACTTAAATGGACTGGATATTCGAGACCTTTGTCTCCAAGGCAATTCATCCTTGTTTAGATGCAGTCTCACTAGTTTTTAAGGTAGGGGAAAAGAGCTGTTCACCTCCTCTACTAAGATGTTTAATTTAATATCATATTCTTTGTTGGTAACCTCATAAACAGCGTCATGCTTCACACGGTGCATTAACCCAGCTTTAAGGGACTTAAGATGCCGTTTCTGTCGCTCTGCTCAGAAAGGTCTGGGAACCTTAACCTAAAGAATGTGCAACAGGACCAAAAGTCAGTATTTAATATAAAATAGTGCTTAAATAACCCACCACAAACCATACCAGTTAGACAGCGTGATTTCCGGAGTCTTTCTACGTAGTTCTTCTTTACACCAAAATGTTCCTGGAACTTCACCATCGCCATGGCAGCTCCCACCACAAATTTGGGCACTAACTGTTTCTGAACAAAGCAACGATTTGCATTCTTGGCCTCAACCTGGGGTTGACAACCTAATTTACAGAAACAGCTACTTCAACACAGAACATTATGTGGGGAGCTACGTGTTTGATAAATGATAGCTTGTGGGAGATGTGGGGGGCGACCACTGGCCTAGGCTGAGGAGTCAGAGCTGAACTGTGTTCCGATTTGGAGACTGTGCTTGTTAACCCCGACCAGAGGTGCGTAGTTCAGGTCCAGAGAGTAAAATTCCAAGCCAAGATTTTGTTTCAACCAACCAGCAGAATACCGTGTGACTACGACTCTTTATGCTCAACTGGTTGGTTGAAATAAAATCTTGGTCTGGATTTTCTCTCTCTGGACCCGAATTACTCACCTCAGACCCCGATACCTGATTAGTCGGCCTCAAGGCTGATTGGCTGCGAATATCACACAGGACCCTCCCAAGGACAGATGGCCCCCATCCTGAAAACAAACCGAGGGGGTTGCAGTGACAGGGCCGCAGCCGGGGGTGGGGGGTGGGGGGTGGTGTGCTGCCAGAGTGTTCCCCTGGTTCTCACGTCCCCACATCAGTAACGAGAACTGAGAATTTACAACGGCATGGCAGAGAGGCCATCGAGGCTACAGTCGGGCGAGACGCCAGGCGTCAGTGTCGGGGAGAGACTGCAACATGTATAGCTAAGGAGATGGCGGGCAGCGGGAACAGCTTGGCCTTCCTGCGGAGGGGGATCATAGCAGCACTGCTGGCCCCCGCAAGCTGCGGGTCAGACCTGGCCTTGAGGATCCTCTCTGATGTTTCTCTGCCGTTTTAATCTCCACGCCGCTCACTGCTTTATGAAAACCACTCAAGTGTAACATAGCAGGGACATTTGGAAAAAGGTAATACTACTAACCCAAAAGCACTATTTAAATAAAAAAAAAAAAGGTCTGTCCCCGCCTCCATGTGGGTCTGGAGAACATAAATGAGGTTAATGCTTCTTCTGGGTGCAGTCTTATTTAAGTCCAAAAGCAACCAGGCATCTCACTGGTTACAAATCCTTTTTTTCTTGCTTTGTGGCACAAGGGTCTCATTTGTGCCTTTTCAGCACACTTTTGGCCTTTGTCACACCATAACATATCCCATAATAAGATAACACGGTATAAAAGCCAACAATAAACTTCCAGAGCCCCTGCTTGCTAGCTGGTAACACTGATGCTAATTGTGCAGGTCACAGGGTGACTTAAAAAAAAAATAAAAATAAACACTGCCACAAAGCAGGCAAGGAAGCCTGGGTACGCAGTTATCAGATCGCTTTTTGGGCTGTAAAACTACTTATGTGTGCCCATCACATTCGTGTAAGGGCACGTGGACAAATCAAATTACCCCGGGGAAGAATCCAATTATTCTGCTAATGAACTGCTGCATTCAATCAAAGATTGGTAAACGCACCTTTAAAGTAACTGAACCATTGCAGCACAAATGAGCTTCCTTGGCTCGCTGTTGGCTCCGGATGCACGTTAAGCTGATAAAAAGGAGTGAACCAGCGCGTTCGCATGGAGTCAGTGGAGCGTACGAGTCTCCGCGATTTCCAACATAAAAGCCTCAGTCGAGCCGTACGGACATATGACATCAACTGGATTTGTTTTATATCTATGTTATAAATTCGCATATATGCATACCAAATGAGCATAAAAAATCAACGGGATTTTTAAAATATATCTATAAATCCAGAGATATGCATACCATACGGGTATATAAAACCAATGGGATTTTTAGCGTATATAAATATTTTATAGACTCTGATATATGCGTGAAATATGGGCATATAACATCAACTGGATTTTTTAAATATTTATTTTATAAATTCAGATATATGCATACCATACGGGCATATAAAATCAAAAAGATTTTTTTAAATATTTTATAAATTCAGGTATATGCTGGAAAACAAATTTAAAATGGTGATCTTCAATAACAACGTTATTTATTAACAATAGTTTATTTTTTGTTCGTAAGATTTAAAATGAGCATGACAGTAACAGGTCAATCATTTTATATAAACATCAAAGGTTGCAGAGATAAAACTCAACTTCTCTGCCCCTGAAAAACATCACACTCAGGAGACTGGCTTCCATCAATGTGAGCAATAGGATTAACGTGACGTCCATTTCATGTAACGGCGAGCGCAGAGCTGTCATTTCTACTCACAGGAGGGTCCCGATCTTCCGCGTGCACCGTCGCGATGAGGCTTCCCTTGACTGCGTTCGGCGCCACCATTCCGCGGTACACAGCTTGCCCGAACACGGGGGAATAGTCATTCATGTCCTGTGAAGTACAATTCCGACTTCAGCATGGAAACCCAGCGGGAACGGGACAGACTCACGCGGGCAGTTTTGTCGACCGGCTCTGGCACATTCCGTTTTTATTATAAAGGGCATTTACAGTGTCTCGTTTCAGGTAGCGGGAAACCAATTAGGACTGAAAGGAAGTGTTAAAAAGAACTGGCATTTATTCAATAAAAAGACATGCAAAGCAATAGAAATGCAGCTCCTTGACGTCCCTCTTTGAGTGCCGAACATACAGAACACAGTCAGGTACACTGCCTTTCCAAGGGCGGGGGAGACGCCCTATTCAGGACACTTATGAGTTCTTTTTTATTTCTTTTTTGTCCAGTATGTAAATTATTGACAGATCTGACAGTGATCAGATAAGCTCTGTGACCGACTGCATTCTGTGTCTTTGCCCCCCCCCCACACCATCCCCCCACCAATCAGAGGGAAAGCACATTTATATTCCGGATACAGCCATGGAAACATGCCAATTGGAAGTGCTCTGGGAGAAGCTAACGTGGGGGGGATGTTATTAAATATAGGCTTTATGTAAATTTTTTTTTTTTGCCGGTTCATAAAGGTGAATGAAATCGCGTAGCGCAAAAATGGCCCTGGAGAGTCATTCTCTGTCGAGATTTCTGAACATCACCCCAGCTTCTCAGGTGCGCACCGCACCCAAGAATCTACACAGGAAGCGAGTTTCTTTGAGGGGGAGTCCGATTCCCCGACGAGCCGAAGCAGACGACCCCCCACACGACGTGGAAACGAGACCCGCGCACAGCCGACGCCCCAAAGTCCCGCCTGACTCCCATCAGGGACGGAGTAGGAATATAGCAGAGGAAGGGAGGTCCCCAAAGTCGAAGTACGGAGGAGTCCTTGGGTCGACCCGGCCTTACACATGGGCATTTCCATTGCTCCGCCCACATATATTTGTGTTTTTAAAAATGCATCTCACATAATGGTGGCATAGTGCGATGTGCTGTTTATCGTGCGTGCTTGTTGCTGGCACTATCTATCAGAAAGGAAAAAAACACAACGAACAAGCTTAAAAAAGAAAATGAAAGACCGAGGACAGCATGGAGCCTTTTCTGCGCTGGCTCCGCTTTCCACATTAACACAGTAGCTCCCTCGAGGGTAATCCAGACAACGCTCTACGCTCACATTTCCCGCATGTGGCAGCCAAGGCCATTCCCACTGAGGCTCAGTGTCTCGCTAAGCGCTAATCATTATCCGCGTCGCAGACAAACCAAGGCCGGCCCGTACGGCCATTAGCTGCCTCTCAGCTGGTGCATACTTTTACGTGAACTTTTTTCTCCACCTTTAGGTTGGAAATGTAGAACGGACTTTAACCGAAGTGGTTCCCGTTGGGCCCAGGCAAAGGTATAAACAGAAATAGTGCATTTCCACAGCAGGCCGGTACTTAATAATTATACAGTGTGAATACACAGTCTGTAAGCAGCAACTGGCTAGCTGGAAGCTCATTCATCAATTTTTATTTTACAAGGATTCTCTTAAATTAATTTAAAAATTTCGCACTGAAATGTAAGAAAAGTACGGCCCATTATTTTATGAGGAAACAAAATGTTCATTATCATTTTTAATTTAATTATTTGCTAGCTTAACAAATTATTTAAATTTAATTACCATTTAATTAACTGGACTAAACTCAACTATTTTACTAAATTTATTGTAATCCATGGGCATGTATTCATAAGATCATTTTATATTATGAATCCTTCAAATAAATCTGTCCACTGCAGAAATCCTATTAATGAAAGGATTCAAATCAGAATTTCATTTATTTAATCAAATTACATAGAATGAAATTCCAAAAAGACCTTGCACGAATATTCCTAAGGTCATTGTGGTTTTTTTAATGTGGTATCGCCTTACTGGTTTGCAAACTATAAATAATGGAACAAGAGTGGGACCCTCCTGTGCTACCTCACTAGCTTGTACGAAAACAAAACCGTGTCTTCTGGAAAGTCGTGCTCTCGTGACTTAATGATCCAGACGCCTTACCAATCACAGATAAAGGTACTATTCATTGGACTATGGTTTTAAGCCTGTGGATCGTTTTTTGCATATTTGTGAATATATTGCATTTCTTTTTCCAAGGCGTCAACATTGTTCAGTTCACCAAATGGCCGAATGTTACTTTACTTGTTTCTACCATGATGACTTCAAGAAATAAGGGTCTGCTTTAGAAAAAGGATGATCAATCACATATCCAAAGCTTTGTTTCCGTTTAATACAGATATTAAACTAAGATGATTCTTAAGGGAAAACTAATGGCAAGACAAGGCTAGCTAATTAATAAGTCAGACTAATAAAGTATTGTACTTCAAGCAATTATCACTTCAAGCAATTATCACTTCAAGCAATTATATAATGCTGTCAATTTACTTTTACTACACAGGAAAGATGTAAAATCTAAGCCATAATAAACAGTTATGTTAAAATTACTACCCTGTTCTGCATTCACAAATGGGAGTTTTAAATCTGAGTAAATGCTGAAGCGACTGACATATCACCATTTTGTTTTACTTCCTAGCTGTAATTATAACATATTATAATCTTTTACATCCTTCCATAGATCTTTCACATATATATAAAGCAAAATGGCAATATTTCAGCCTTACTCTGCCATTTAGCTAACTTTGAAATAGTTGTGAACAAGCTTTAAGGAATGACCCAATACCATCACTCAAAGATGGAAATTAATTTGGTTTATTCCTCTAAATTCATTCTCTCTAAGCCTTCAATAAATTGCAGTATAATCAGTCATTTGTTTTTTTTTTTTATAAACTCAAGGTTTTCCTAGATAACTGTCAGCGGTCAGATTCAATGTTGCCATGAAGTATTTTGCAGTTCTGCACATCTCACTAGTATTCCTAATGGCAAAAACTGACGATTCTATCTAAAGATCCACTTCCACCTTAAGGTTTCAAGGCGTACCTGAATTTTTAAAAATTGTGAAATTCCACCTGATGGACAAGTACATAGGCAGTCTCATATTACACGTTTACGTTCTTGCAGTTTTACGATATGAAAAAAAACTACTTATGTTCACATCATGGGACCCATCTCACCATTCACTTGGCTCCCTAGTGTCAGCTGGTTTATGTCCAGAAGCACCGACTACCAGACACCCATAATACATAGAAAACAGAGCGGTCACCACAGCCACCGTACTGTAGCGTGGTCAATCCGGCAACTTTGCAGTAACTGAAGAATCATCAAGGTCATAGCATTTATGAACCATGAGGAAAAAAACAATAATGTTCAACATTAATCAATGACCACGTTTCTCGACCCATTGAAAGGATGCAATCGGGATGTAACACAGTGGTAGAGGGAGAACTGTCCTACCAATATTTTGATGGTGACGGTAGCCAGGCCGGGGGGCATGTTCCCACCGACATCTGCGGCCTCCACTACAAAGGTGTACGTCGCCCCCGAGCTGGCGAGGTCCTCAAAGTCCAATATCTTCAGCAGTGACAGGTGCCCCGTCAAGGGGTCGACGGAGAACAGCTGTCTGGCCTCCACGGTGCGGATGCGATACGTGATGTTGGAGTGAAGGTCAGCATCGGTTGCCTGGGAACAGAAGTACGGGGACAATAACTGGGTGGCATCTATGCAACACGCGCCGGAGTCCGGATATATCTATACCGTTTCGTCGCCCTTCTTCTTACCCAGATCGAATTCATACCTTGCGTGTCCCAATGAAGCGAGACCCATGAGAATGGCTCGACCAGCATGATTTCGCCGAAGTAGAGTAAACCGCGACCCTCAGAAATTAGAGAGAGGCACTCAGCTACACGAGTCAAAGTTATCTGAAGGTGTGAATGCCTTTCGTGTGTGAGCCTTTTATGTGGAACACGCAGGGGAATTGCTGTACACATTGATAAAAACCCCTGAGTGCCTTCCCAAGCAAGAGGCACCCCTTAATCTGCCTGAGATCTCACCCGACGAGAAGGGTCTTTTTCCCCGTGTCGCCAGGGACTGATTACGGGTGTGATGGTAGGTGTGTCGGCAGAGGGAGATTAGAGGGGAGAGACCGTGCTGCCAGTGGCTGGAGAATACACTCGCCTTCAGGATCTCCGGCCCGTTCGCTCATTCAAACGCGTCTTATACATCATGCATTTTGTTATGAGGCATGGCGAGCTGCACCAAAATATAACGCATGACTGGTGTCTGATACTCATAGCAGTGCAACTCAAGGATTTATTTCAGGACTGAAGTTAAAAATTCACAACTGTACAGAGACAATGTAGACAGTCACATGGTCTTTTTTCATTGGGTATTCTTATAGATATAATATTCATATATACTATACAGGAGCAGTGTGTGCTTCAGCAGGTTAGGATGCTGTGTCTATGATGGGAAGGTCATCACCACTGGGCCCTTGAGCAAGGTCCTTAACCACCCAATGTCTCCAGGGACTGGCTGACCCTGCATACTCAACTGTATGCTAAATAAATAAGATGTATACGTATTGGTATATAGTACTTGGCCAGCAACGGAACATTCCAAGACAGAGATGAGCATATGCTAGGATGCCTGGAAAAGTGTGTACGGGCAGACAGACGACATCACGTCACTCAACTAGCTAGAGCACAGATATAAAATATGAATGAAGGGTGGCGCTACTGTAGGCCTAAACTTCCAAACTGATTACATTCACGCATCGTTAAAACGGGTTCTGCCTGCGCACCTGTCGGCGAGCACGGCAAACAGCGCCCCAGCGTGGATCAGACACCCAGAGATGCTGTGGATCCCTGTCGATTGGCTCAGGAGGTGCCAGACGCCCCCCCCGGCTTCATGTACTTTGATGCTGAGAGACTCTCTTACAAGGTGTAGAGTTTGAATGCAGGTTGTTTGCTGTCGCTGTGGGTGTCTGTCTGACTCAGGCTAAGCAGGAGCACCGGCGCAGGGAACGCGTGGCCCGACTCACCAGCAACTGCAGAAACACCGTTCCCACGGGGCTGTTCTCCGGAACAGCGGCCGTGTACGCACTCTGGGAGAACACGGGGCTGTTGTCGTCCACGTCCAGCACCTCCACGGTGAGTCGGGCTGTGGCGCGGCGCGGGTCCGGTGCCCCGTCGGACGCCTCCACGATCAGGCTGTACTGGCTCTGGGCCTCGCGATCCAGGGGTACTGCAGTGAAGATGCTGCCGCTAGAGTTGATTCTGAACATCCCGGCGTGGTTCACCAGTTTGTACCGCACTTGCCCATTAAGTCCCGCATCTGGGTCAGTGGCCTGCAAGCACAAGAAATCGATTAGTCCCTGCAGACGAAAAGTGAATCGGCAAGTGCGATCACAGGCATCACACCTGCTTACATTTACGTTTATTTTAATTCAGCAATTTTGTCCAGAGCGATGTAAAAATGATGCAAAAGGCACGTTATAGACATACAGCTGTTAAGTACTCAGCTAGGGCTCCAGTGAAAACCCGGGTACAAGTGTAAACAGTATTGGAGCAAGAGGTACCCAATATATTCCAAACAAAGCAAGAACCTAATAAGATTACCATTCAATCAGCAGAAAGTGCAACGTTAGGCAACATTTTAATGCGTAAAAGGTTACAGAGTTTCTTCATCAAGATCAGAAGCTGCTTCGCTTATATATTATATATCATATTTTAATCACTCATATTGCCCGTGGTTTGTCTCTCTCCAGGTCAGAACCGCCTGTGATCGGAAGGTCGGCTGGTTCTAATCCTATGGTCGACAGGGTGAAGCCACCGTTGGGTCCTCAAGCAAGGCCCATAAGCCCAATAGCTCCCAGGGTGCCAGACACAGGCCGACCTTGAGCTGTGATCCCCCCAAATTGCTCTCGCCTGTATATGTCTGTATGTCTAATTGAGAACAAGATGAGATGGACAAAAACCCAATTTCCCCACAGGGATGAATAAAGAACTACTATTCCATTCTATATGGAATAAGTAGATCATTTTAAAAATAATTTAATACTTGAAATGCTGTATGAATTCTTTATTTACTAACTGTAACTTTGTAAGCAAACAGCTTTGGTTTAATAGCTTCGGCTAGTACATATATGCATGTGATTATGCATTTAGTTTGCTTTTTTAAGTTCACAATTGCAATGTTATTTCATTTGAGTACTCATTCAAGCACATGAGCATCTATGTTTTTGTACATTACCCCAATCTGCCACATGTACTTAAAGCTAACACTGAAAATATGAAAATGAATGCATTCTGCTGAGGATTCATTCGCAAAACGCCAAGCATGTTGCTCTCATAGCTTTACAAATGTGCTACTGTATTTGCATTGTGATGAAGACGACGGCCCGCATTTAAGCTCCACTTTCTCTCGCGGGGGCAAATGAGACCTTCAGCTGTGCTTCTACATGGCCGATCAAGGTGAGGTTTTGTGCAGGAAGGTGGTTTGATAATTAACAAAAAGCTGGATTGATATAACAGGTCTCAAAGAGAACGTGCATTCATGAAAAGACAATGTAGGGCTTAAAAAGCTGCCTGCATCTTAAAACAAACAAAAATAGCATCCTGACTGCTATTCATTATAGTCACTTTTGGTGTCTCAGGAACATTGATTATTCTGATTGTAAAAAAATCGTTGAACCCATCTTAAATATGAAAAATCAACAAAGCAAGGGTCAATACGTGAGAAAATACAGTAAAATAATTTTTTAAATACTAGCTGTAAGAAATGAGTTTCACTTAAGGAAAAATTGGCAGAGAGTAATGAAAACATACATCTAATTAAATATCAATTTAAAAAATTGATATTTAACACAGTTGTTTTTGCTGTGCTGCACACTCGTGTTCGTAAACACTTCAGGTTATCATGGGTGTAATTATTCGGCCGTGAAGAATCATGTCACAACATTGCTAAACCGGTGATTCCTCTGACCTCATTTTTGCAAATTTACCTTACAGACACAGTGACGGGACACAAGCACCGCCGAACAAAACAAACCGGCACGCGGAGGCGAGCTTGCCATCATGGGATGGTCTGATTAGGCTACGACGGCATGACGACGCGACGCGGCAGGATGCCATTCTGCATCGCCACCAATTAGGCCTGCCGGCTACATCCGAAACGAGCTGTACGTGTCACGCCGCCGACACGAAGGCAGAAACACCGACGTTCCGCTGTCTGCCCCGACAAAGCCGCTGGAGCAGCCATGTTGAACATTACGGGAAATGTCGTATAACACCTAACGAGCACAATTAGAAAACCTGCCTGGAGCAATTTAAATGCCAGTAACGTGGCGACAGGTTTTAAGTAGATGGGTCACCTGTTTGCATGCCGATCCAGGCGGATGCTGTGCATCCTTCAATCCGCTAGACTAATGTATTGTGCTACATTTGCCCAAACAAATGAATTCCTAGATATCCAGCATTAGCCATATGTTCAATGGGGGCGGGGGCTTGAGGCTCACACCCTGCGTGTGCGACGTAAATTATTCGCAGGCTGATTACTGTTTGGTAATGCTGATACAGCATATGGCTTGATGTACTATCCTATTTAATGCTGGCAGTGCTGTGATATTTCCGATAGCTGACCACGGGGGCCGCTTGCTGTTCGCAGGCGGACCGGATCCCGCTTGAGGTGGGCCGAGATTTAGGGGATGTTAACTTTGGACTGTCTCCAACATTCATGACTTTAAAACTTGCTAAAACACAGAATAAGAGCCAGACTATGAGGACAAACGGGTTAAACTCGGGCTCAGGTATCCGTGATCTCTGAGCCGTCCAGCCGCCACCCAGGTCAGCATTAAATTAACCACGGCGAACATATACATAGACGTACGGGCGCTCAGCGGAAACATCTAAACGCGTTACCCTCCATATATCCCCCCAACAAGCCAAAGCTCTATTAAACTTAACCACCAATTAAAACTCCTTGCTGCTTAGCAGAGCTGAACAAAGCTACTCATTACGGGACGTCCCTGAAGGTAACGAATTATTTAAATTACTTTTATTTAATTGGAAAATTATAAACAGAGAAGCGTGCGTGGGCACTGCTGAGGGATATCGAGCTGGCTCTGCTCTTTGTCGGCTTGGCAGCTAGACTGGGCTCACGTGGCAGACGAGTGGGGTATTCCAAAGGTCATGAAGAAATGGCTACCTTCGGGATCAAGTCCTCCTTCCACTGAGGCACGCAATTAGTCAAATGGGGCAGGCTTACAAACAATTACTAGCATTACAAAAGGACCAACAGGTGAATCTTCTATAGGATCACTGAAGAATGACGAGAAGGAACCTAAAAGCTGTTTCAAAGCCAAAGTGGAGGGCAGCTACAGGCCCCACATATTCGCAACGATACACACAGGGGTTGGTCATTTAAGTAGCGTTGCTTGTGACAAATGAAGACATACCAAATGCAGGTGTGAGAGTCCTACCTTAACTTGTCCCACAAAAGAGTTGGCCTCCCCCTCTTGGACGGTGAAGTTGTTTGGCAGAGATGGATCGAAGACAGGATCATTATCATTCACATCAGTGACCACAATGTTCACAACAGCTGTAGAGGTCTGAAATGAAAACACATATCAAACCAAAAATATATCTATATATTAATACCAACATTCTTCTGCATTGCAGAAATACACTGAATGCAATTATACATTTATTAGTACATCAATAATTGTAATTTATATTTAATATAGATACAATAATAAATATGTTATCACTAGATAGCGGTTACCTTAGTGCCTATTATAACATATAATTTTCTTCTTTTTGAATTATATATTCTATTCAACAGGAAATGTAGATGTTTATTCTGTAGGCAGAAAAATTGCTCACCCAGCACAAGGATGCCCATCACTGCTCAGCAGAGAGCAGAATCACAATATCCTTTCCTATATTCTTTGTGTATATAGGATCATAGATTTTCTATAGCGGCCTATCTAATTATGTTTGCCTGTGACCCGCAGACTGTGCCAGGAAGTATAAAACTCAAAGCAGGAGAACATGGGACGCCCATAGACGCAGATCTACATGTCTTACAGCTAGAGAAGTGGGTGCGATTTTCTCTGCAGATGCAAAGAGTGACATCACAGAGCCCCAACGCAACACAAAAGGATGAATGTGAGTAGGGAATTAGGTCAAAACCAATGCATCCTTCTTTAATGGTGGCATAATGTCATTTTAGAAGTTCAGTGGAGCACAAAAACATGCCTTTTGCTAAAAACCCAAAGAGGGTCTTCCACAGCATATTAAATGGCAGTCAGAAACGCTATTCATTTCTTGGCATATGTGTTTGATTTATAACTCTACAGATCCCTCAGTTAGGAGCATATATTCAAAACAATAATGCTGTATTTCAGAATTCCACTACTGTCAAAGTATTTCACGTGCTTTTTCTACAGCATTTTACCATTCATCCATCAATTGCTCATCGAGTATACGGGGGCCTGGAACGCATTCCAGGCAACGTAGGGGAGAAGGACAGGATGGCTGTCAGGACACACACACTACAGGCAATTTGGAGTCACCACTTCATTCAGATTTTTGCCCTTGGCCTGCGGGTGATAACACATGCATACAGAAACCTCAAGGAGAAAACAGGCAATCTCCATACACACAGAGCAGTGGCAGGGTTTGAACCCTCAACCTTGGAGGTGTGAGCATTCCCCACCGCCCCAACACGCCACCAAACCTATTACCACAAATATTAAATCAGCACGTCAACTGCGATTCTGCCTGTCAATACCAGGTTGAATAGAATCAGGAAAATCTGAAAATACTGTGGTCTGCCCTACACCGCAAAGATATAAGCTCTGTCACCTTGTCATGGCGAATGATTAACCAAAGGATGATGACACAGGACAGGATAGAGCTGTGGTGCAATGGTGTATTATTTTCAAACCAAAAAGGGAAAAAAACGAAAAAAAACAAAAAAAACAAATTGTAAGTAAGCAAGTATGTAAGCAAGCAAGCAAGCAAGCAGACAGATAGATAGGTCATAAGACAGACAGACAAATAGAAACTACCGAAACAAAAAACTAAAATTCCTACCATTTGCATTTAATTTCTACAAAGGTATCTGCTCAAAAGCTGTTTCCTCCACCACCACCAACCCCACAGTGACCCCCCGTGATAAATCATCAATGTGACTAACTCACTAATGCACATTCCAGCCACAGAAAGCCACTGACTCCTGCAGTACAAAATGTCAAAAATGGGAAAATTCAAAACCACGTTCAGTTTTAATAAGCGTGTCAGCACACAGTGACCATCGCACCGTGGATACGGGTGCTGTCAGAATGAAAGGTCAACCTTTGCTGAACTGCTCAAAGTCCACTTGACCAAACAATACATTGACAGAACAGATGTCGAGCGGGACAACCTTGTGGTTAAAGCTGTGTTTAATGTAGCGTTTCATGTTTCAGTGCTGCAAAGAACTGCGCAAAAATATGCCCACAAATAAAGTGAAAGTCACGTTTTATACACTCAATTTGTCTGAAAGCTTTAATCACTGAAACATGCTTTAAAATAACCTCTCACCTCTAACTGCTTCTTGAGCAATTTCCTTTTAAAAAGATAGTTGATACCAAGGAATTCAAACAAATTTAATCTGATTCGCAACATGGATGAGAGAGATTTACATACAGCATCATACAAACAGGAAAGATTAATATCCTCTGAAGCCAATTAGATTCCTTTCAGCCTGGTGCAATCAAAGCAGAGCATTTCATTAGGCCTCTCACTGTCATTTTGGTGCCGATTAATTAGTTTCTATAATTCATCACGTTAAAAGTCTCCTCTGTGATACGTTCCCCTTTCCCATCTGATAAAACCATAAAAGCAATGGGATCAAGGTGCATATATTTTAAGTAGACAGACTAAAAGGTAGACGCCCTCAGGAACAAGAACACTCAAGTAAAAAATTATTCAACATAAAAAAGTTATATTATTATGGCTCACAATTCGACTATAGAATGGATGGATGGAATTCAACAATGGAATACTTTTAAATACAATTACCTGGATCAAATAAGTCCAGTGTAACAATGTGCTACTCTAGTACATGTGCTGGGCCCTTAAACACTCCATATCTATGAGCTCTCCAGATCAATTGCCAATTGATTAAACACAACTTGTGGGATCTAAACCATAGCCTGTAGTAGAAAACTAAACTGTCATTAGAGAGTACAAGGACACCATCTTGTTAGAGAATAGCAGAGGCATCACGGCGTGCAGATCCACCACGCCGGAGTGTCCTCGCAGCAGGAATCGTGCACCAGCAGAACTCTGACACTTTTGATCATTTTCTTAAGGCTCTTGTGTGGCGCAGCCTCAGCTTGAGAGAGACATCAAAAGAGCACTCAGTCACAAGCCAAAACGGAAATAAACGTCCCATATCAATTGCAAAACCGTTTCAGTTTACTGCCCTTTTCAACCAAGCAAGGTCATCCTTGCTTTCATTTTATTCTGCCTTTTTACTTAGTTTTTTTTAAAAAAAAAACCAGTTCATTTCAGTTCCGTTCATTTCAGTTCAATATAAGTACGGTCATTTCTATTTGATTGCAATATTAGTTTGCCTTTGCTTTTCATCCATTCATCCATACATGTTTTATACCTGCTAGTGCTATGCAGGGTTGTGAGGCCCGGAGCCTAAACTGGAAACTACAGGCACAAGGCTGGGAATAAACCAGGACAGGGCACCAACCCATTGCAGATTTTTTTTCAATATTATATTATTAGTTTATTATTCTCTTTCATATTATTGTTTGTCTGTTAATTTCATAGCAGCTCATTAGCTGTAAAACAATGAACTCTCTTTCAAAGATAATAACGGCGTTTTCAAATGAGCAGGATTTATTTCTGCGGCTCTGCATCAACATATTCCCGAACACTGCAGGGTCCTCTTACAACAATCCATTCATCTTCCAACCGCTTATGCTGTTCAGGGCTGGGGGGGGTAGCTGGAGCCTGGCCCAGGAAGCATAAGGCAAAAGGCAGGAGAACACCCTGGATGGGATGTAATTCCACTGCAGGGCACAAGACAGGCTAGTCGGGGGTGCCAATTAGCCTAACTCTGGAGTACCTTGAGGAGAGTCACGTGACGAGAGGAGAATGTGGAGCGGAAGGGAGATCGGAACCCCTGCAGGTGTGAGCTAGCAGTGGTACTACACATATAATTGTTGCTGCCTTTATTTTGCTTAATTATCATCATATTACATTATTACGTTTCCCTCCTCCCAACAAAGGAATACGTCTCGGCATGTAAGCACCAAAGGAAAGTTTTAGTCTTTGCACCAAATCAGTGCATCTTTTGTTAACATATTGCTATATTTACAAACACGGGCCCCGTTGTGAAGGCAAATGCGTAGGTGGGGTGGCCTCTTCCTGCAGCGAGGGCCCCCATCTCCTCGGACCGATTCCGATTGATCGACCTGGCATGCGGAGAGTGGCCCCTCTTCAGGCCGAGGTCACCGAAGTCGGGAGGCAGCGTCTGACTGCACCCCTCAGTGAGCCGTCTGAGCTCGGCGAGCTGCTACGGCAAATCAGTTAATGGCCGTCTCATTTTAAAAGGTCACTGCATTGCAAGGATGTCTCTCCCACACATTTTTTTGTTTGATTAGCAACTGATGCCTGCAGGATTTATATAATAAAATGCTTTTCCTTGCTGTGAGGTTCAGCACCACAGAGACAGTAAGGAAATTGGCACTTTCAGCACCATGGACAGAGACTAGATGCATTACCCTGTTCTTCCACACCACAAGTCAGTCAGTCAGTCAGTCAGTCAGTCAGTCACTCACTCACTCACTCACTCACTCACTCACTGGAAATCAATCTAATCTAAGCAATCTGTCTGTCTGTTTATCTATCTAATTTTGAATATTGGGCAGCATCTTTCCATAAAAATGGTAATTACTTCTCCAAGGTTGACCCAGCTGTTTATGGCCTTAAGTTAAAGTTGATAATCCGCAGTTACTGTCTTTCTGTCTGTCCATAGACAGACAGACACTTACAAACAGCCATACACTTACATGCCACCCCTCTCACACACACACACATTTCAAATAAATGTTACTTCTATACAGCAACAACACAACATCCCACTCTGAAAATGAGCAGGGCTGAAAACGACGGCTGTGAGAAATCTGCCAATTAACCCGCAATCTCTTTAAATCCGACACCGTTGCTTTTTAGCTATCTGTGCCTGGGCAGAAGTTGGTATTAATCTTCCGTGGAGGTCACACTGTTCCCATGCCAAATGAGCCTTACAAAGCTGTATTACTGAGTATGATATTACACAAATCCCCATGTGACACTTCTGATGCTGGGTTAAGAGGTATGTCACAAGACACAGGAGGATTGAAAATATACATTAAACTGAACAATCATAAGTTTTGACTGAAGATGATAAAGGAGCAAGAATTATGTATGTTATAATGTACAAATGTGTACAAACATGCATGTGTATATACACACACACACACACACACACACATACACAGGTTTGTAATTATACCTGTGTGGGGATTCTCCATTCATTTATATGGGGAAATCTCTAATCCCAAGACTGCATTCACAGATCTTTGTGGGAACCTGAAAAATGGTCCCCAACACTTCAAAATAACAGGCGCTTATCACATTGAGGGGGGGCATTTGGTCCCCACAATGTAATATAAACATAATCCACACACACAGACAAACAGGCACTGGGGACTTCATTCATCGACACAGCACAAGAGTAATTAGTGGAATTCCTCAATATTGTAAATACTCCCCTATTTCAAAATGAACAGCGGCTCAGCTGTCGATACCTCACCGTGAGCTGGGGGTACACTACAGTAAATCCTGGGGGGGGGCACAGCTTAACGAATTCTAATGGTGTTTTATATAAATGCTAAACATGAGCTATATGACCTTTTCATCTCTGTCTTCCCGTGTCTCTGAGGTCTCTTACAATCTTACAAACTCCCACTGTCATGTGCCCAGGAGTTTCTTTTCTTATTCCTGAGCCCATTACAGATTCAAAATGGCACCAGGGACCCCTACTGCCCTCCCAGGTCGGAGGGAAGGACTCTGCGCTCTCTCACCAGCGTCATTAAAGCCATTTGTCTTGCTGAGAAAAAAAAATATTCTTCACCACCTTCTTATGGCTTCTGTAGGTGATTTTTTTTTTTCTTTTAAATCGATGTATCATATCCTTTCCCCACGGAATTCTTTTAAACAAATAATCGCAAGTCGCTATATCCTAAACATGCATTTCTCGGAAGCCTCAAAAATAAATGACTGTCCACACAGCATAGCTGCAATCGCTGTCCAATAACCACCTCATTGTCTCCGGAACACGATCTGCTCCATTGCTCATACCTCTACATTTAGATAAATGACCACAGCGTCCACCTTTGGCCGCCGTCCCATCCTCCTGACGACGTTCAGTGGGTACGGATACAGATGAGATAGGGAAAGCTGTCCGCAAACTAATTCTGGCCCCTGCAAGGAGGGGTCAGTGGTCTTGAGACTCAGAAAGCCTTACCCCGTCCGGCTTGCCATCCGAGGCCGTGACAGTCAGGTCGTACCGATCCGTGGTCTCCCTGTCAAGGGATTTGCCCAGTATCAGCAGTCCTGACCTGTAACACAAGAGAGCACACGGAAACCTCAACGACAAAGCCAGCTACTGAAATAAGCACATTAGTACTTGTGAAATTGAGTTAATTATAGTCATTTGGCAAGACAGCGACAGTTTTTTTTTCTCTCAATATCATATTAAAGTGCTTTTAAAGTGTCAAAGATTAAAGCAGACATTTACAATAAGGTACTTCATAAAACGGTTTAAGCAAAGCAAGAATTACCATCTGGGGATGCGAGGCTCTTTAAAAATGACAACTCCATCAATAGACTAGATGTTTATTTAAACAGAAAAGCAGCAGGTTATGCTGAGAAATGTGAAAGTGGTAATAAATTGCCAGAAATATTTTAAAGACTAACCAACGGGGTCATGGTGAGCATTTACTGTCACTCAGAAACAAAGAAATCGGGAGATGTTGCAAAATATTTAAAGACCGTGTTTGATTTGGTAAGTCATAAACAAAAGATGCAATGGTATTTTTAAATATTAAAAGGCCATTTAAAAATATTTGTAATGTTTAATATTTTTAATATTGCTACTCGATGTGTTATTTTTATGATAGAATCTTTGTTGGAGAAAAAATGAATGGATCTGATGTTCAAATGAAGTCTTTCACGAATCAAAACAGCCTTGGAAACTGGATTAATCTCAGCAGATCAATATAGCGCTTGGTGGAACAGAAGAGTTTTTCCTTTCCTTTTTTTTTCTTTCTTTTTTACATATTCTTCCCCTGTTCAGCTACTGCAAATTACCGCCCATAAAATAATGGGAAGGAGATGGAAGAGATGAAGACTACAGTGACCTGGTATCTGAACTACTTTGATCAGAAACAAAAACAGAAGTACATTAGCTCCTGTGTACTAATGCCCTTTTGCAGACACATAATCTATTCACAAAATTATCAAAAAGAATCGCAAACACATGCTCACAAAGGTGGAAAAAACACTCATGATAGTAACAGCAAATAATGAAGGATAATTAGAATTAGCAGAAGAAAACATGAACATGCTTCACAACAAATTCAAGGGAAATAATAATTATTAGGGCTGGTTTTGAAGTACTAAATCACTGGGAAAAAGTTCAGAGAAAATTTTCAGAGCCTTGCACAAATAAAACCACACCGGAGACGTAGATGTTCAAATACTTTGCAAACTGATGTGTTGCTTGGGAGATGTGAGAGGGGTGGGATGTCACACAGTCTGAGCACTAGTTGCATTTCCTTCCATTCTATTTATCCAATATCCTCTCAGGACAATAAAGAGTCATCTGTGCATGTCTAATGAACTCGTTTAGCAAAATGAAGACCAACGAAAAAATGTTATTTACTGTAGGGTCTCTCTCCGTTTTATATAGATTCTACACATCCATAAAGGTGATTTGTCCAATTTAGTGTCATTACTCCAAGCATATTAGGGCAATTCTTCCCCCAAATCCCTGCTCTGGGCTTGTTTTTCAGACATCATTCATGCAAAGAGTGCATGAATGCAAACACAGTTATGCAACAGCAAAGTATTTCAGTACATGTTTAATTATGTGACTTATCTAGCAACTTTAAATATACAAACTTGGGGGCAGCGTGTGGCTCAGGGGGCTGAGCCTCTGTGCCTGTGATCAGAAGGTCGCTTGTTCAAGCCTGGTCGCGTCACGTCTGTGGGTCCTTGAGTAAGGCCCTTAACCCCCAGCCCCCCCGCCCCCCCCCGGGTGCCACAACAGGTGGCTGCCCTTCACAGCCAAGTTTGCTCTCACCTACAGAGAGCAAGATGGCGGAGGCGAAAAGAGAATTCCCCCACAGGGATCAATAAAAAGTACCAATTATTACTGAAAAAGTAGCGGCATTGAAGTGTGTATTACAAAAAAAATAGTGTCATTTCAACTGCTTAGGACTCAATCTTTTGTCACAGAAATTGCATGAACATGGAATTTATGTTACATCTACATTTATATATTCAGTCGCCATTTTTATCTAAAGTTACCTTATATTAATGGCATACCCTGCCCCGAGTGCATATAATAAAAGTGTAGTGCTTATCTGTTTTAAGTGCTTCTGGATAAGTTTCGCAACTAATCAGAACTGGTCAATAGGACGTACAAAAAAGATACTGCTTCAAAGTTTGAAAAATGGACTGAAAAAGAAGCTACATAAGTCCAAAAGAACGCCCCAAAGAACACTAGAATTACATCTAACGATCTGCTGGACCCCAACATTGTACCTGTCGGCCATATTTATACCCTAACATTACAATACTTGCTGAATAGCAATGTTACTCGTGGGCTGGGCTAGAAGAGTGGGATGGGGTAGAGAGCAAAGTTTTACTGCAAAATATAAATAAATAAAAATGAACTTTCTGCTTATTTATATGGTTATTTGTGAACTTAAGCTGATTCTGCAGACTTCTGGAAAAATGTTCTTTGGAGGGTAATATTAGCCCCTTCTAAAGATGTCTGCCAAAAGCCCTAGTACAGTCTATCATCAAATTTACCTTATCCCAGCTATTAAGCCTGCTGGTGGGAGTGTCATTGTTTGAGAGCAATTTTCACCCTGTGCTCCTGAATGACTCGCCATTATCGCGGGAACGAGGAGTCACAGCACTATACCCAGGAGGGGAGCGTCACGCTCCTCATCTGAAAGTTAAAGCCGAACCGAAAATAGGTACTGCGGCAAGATGACGATCCGAAAAATTCCAGGAAATTCAACAATGAATTAAGAGCAAGGCTTTCTGCGAGCTGGAATGGCCAAGTGAAATTCCAGACCAACAGGAAAGCCGTGCGATTACAGGAGCCTCAGTTTTTCAAGCAAGGCAATCAAAATCTGGAGCACTTAAGGTGGCACAGGAGAGAATGTAAGAGCTGTTTGTTAACTATAGGAAACATTGAAGTTTAAAGTGATGCCTGCAAAACAATGCCCATCCATCCATCCATATTCTAATGATCCCGTAACTGAGGCACAGGGCACGCTGAGCGTGATGTCAGTCCCACACAGGGCACATTGTTAAATAACGTGCCAAGGATTGCAGAATAAAAAGGGTAAACTTGTTTCTAGAATTGAATAGAACAGAACAGAATAGAATATCAATACTTTATTCATCTTTGTGGGGAAATTGTCTTTTTGCTCGTCCCTTCCTGCTCTCCATGTGACAAACAGACACATATAGAGGTGAGTGTGAAGCTTGCGGGTCAGTTTGGGGGTCAGAGCACAGGGTCAGTCAGTGTTCCAGTGCTCCTGGCGCAATTGGGGGGTCGCGGGCCTGGTTCTGCAACCAGGAGACCATGATGATCTTCAAAATCCGTTGAAGTTCGCAGTGTTCGCTGAAGCTGTTCATCCGAATGCCTGGATGCCAGCGCCGACGTCTGAACTTGATGTGGGCGGCAGCTACCAGTCAGCAGAGACCGGGAATGATGAAACATGAATTCTTCGGAATGGCAAAGACGAGGCCTTCAATGGTTTTCTAAATATGCTGGAGGGCATAAGCAGAAAGCCCTGCTAGAAGGTAAATCCAGCAGCAAAGTATGGAGATGATCACAGCTTAGGTCAGCATCTGAGTAGAGGCTTATGAGGGAGGGACCATAATGCTCTACAGAGCAGGTTCTTGCTCGTAATGTACCATGAGAAGCTAAAGTTAATGACAGTGACAAGAAGCACCTGCCTGCTTTCCTACGCCATCACATACAGTTTTCACCTATTAGTCATTAGGATGGCAGCTTGTATTAGTTCGTAATTATATGACCAGATTTATGCAGAAATACATTTTTGTACTGGGAAAAAGGTAAAACATACTAGTTCGTGAATTTGCCAAGAAGATTCAGCATTAAGATTATGGAGCGCCATGAAATCAGCCATTGGAACGTTTGAGGCTTTCACAAAGTGCTACTCCGTGTCTTCAGTTTCCATTTGTGACTGGTTTTTATTCCCCCCCTCCCCCCATAAAATGAAGAAAGGCGAAAGGCAGCAGATGAACCAGGATGCAGGAACAGGATTATTGGCAGCACCTGCTGTTCAATCAAATGCACCATCTTTACCTTCCTGTTTACTGAAGGGGAAATAACAGAACTTGCGTATTAATGTTTTATACAGTTGGGTTCCTGAAATGGTGCCGGTTAATCGTGATTTTCGTAATGCCTGGGAGAACTAGCTATACGAGACTGAAACAGCCCATTGTTTTATCTATCTATCTATCTATCCATCCATCCATCCATCAATCCATCCATCAAAGAACAGTCTCCACTGAAAACTACTGAGGCTGGACTTTCAGGGGGCTCTGCAAGGAACGTTTCATTGCCCTAAACTTCTGAACAGCATCTCCCATAATCACATCAGTGCCATTATGCTCCTTTATAGAGTCCTTATGCTTTGGTAATCTGATATAACAAACAGATGAAAGAAATATTTACTATATTTATGCCGAGACCTTCAGCAAATTTATTCCCCGCTGCAATCTATATTAGAGAGGAGTGTCACAGTCAAACGGCGCTAAAACACAATTGCTTTGCCTTACGGACACAGTGTGGCAGGATGTGAGGCGCAGGTGTAAATGAACCAAATGAGGAGACAAAGGCAGGGGGCGTGGGGGTTAGGGGAACAGATGGACTTTAATACTGGAAAGAAGACAAAGACCTCTTAAGAAAGGCAATTCGCCAAGACACAAAGGACTACAGCAAGCCCCGAAAAAAGCGCTACCTATGTGGAAAAATCCAAGCCCCGCTTTGCCCTCTAAGACTCCACCTGAATACACTGAACTTACCCCATAAAATGCTAACAAGCAATTACTCCAATCAGGCCCAGCTGGGATTCATTAACCGGGTTACTTATGGGCATCGAGCTGGTGATCAATCATGGTGGAGGTGCAAAAAACTACCCAAATTTTCCTCTACCTACTGCCAGCCATATATATACACACACACAGTGTTACTTGTTTCATTTATTGCTTATTACTCTTATATACAAAAAAACCCAGCAGAAATCCCCTTTTGCATTCACAGGATTAAATCTGCAACAGCTGGAAAATAAATAGATGTCTAGGTTGCTTTAAAAACATTGGGTTACATTTTACTTAGAGCAGTCAGCATAATGCATTATAGATGCACTATAGATACCATCATAATGCATTATAAATGTCAGTATAAGCCATTATAATGTATTATGAAGGTATTTATAGTGCATTATAAACATCACTATAATGTAGTATGCCTTTTTATGAACATTTATAGCCATGTTTATAATGCTTTATGAATGCATTATTATGCATTATGAATGTATCTATAATGCATTATACATGAGTGCTTTAAGTAAAGTGTTACCAAACATTCTCTTTTTGATACAGACCATTTTTATTTCCCATTTTAGTAACAAAGTAAAATGGATGTTTTGCCTCTCTAAATGTAACATATTTTCAAAAACAAACACTGACTAATATGCCATCTGATGCTTCTGGAAGTAAATGGGAAAGTAAATAGGAAGCAATATTGGCAATCTGAGGACACGTTATAATCTGGTAGAAAGAGTAACCAACACACACAAAAAAATGTAAAGCTAAAAAAATAAAACTGGCCTTCATGCTCAATGAGGAATTGGGCTAATATAGAGGGTAATGACAAGAACTGTCAAGTTTTAAACCTGAAGGGCCCTTACTTGTAATAAAAAAGCAAAGTGTTAAAACGTTAATATGCAATTTCAGTGAGCAGCATGGGATAAAGGATGCAAATTTGGAATCAGAATAGATAAAGAAAATTTTGAATCCCTGATTAGCATGTTGAGTATAGAATTACCTGTAGAGTCATGACAGACTTTCACATGGGAATCATGCTTGAAACATAATTATTGATAATGATAAAACCATTAATAAATTATTGCTAAATATGAGGAAGAAACCTGACTTCGAAATTGCATTTTGATGTTAAGAAAACATGGGATTTTGTTTCCAAAATATCCTTTAATTATGTAGTTAGGACCAATTTTCTTATTCAGGGGTAAGGATGAACAGGACAAGAAAACAGAGTGCTGAAATAAGCTTACGTTTCAGAGAGGTTGAAGACGTTCTGCGGATCCCCGGTTTGGATTTTGTATGTAATAGGATCCTTTTCTCGATCTGTTGCCTAGAAAGATATAGAAGATTTTGCAAGATTCTGAAGATGCTCTTATATAGCTGGTGTAGTGTTCATTTTACAGTAGTTTCCTTCAGGAGAAGCAATACTTTTCATTTAATTGAGGTTTTCCTGAAATTCAAATAAACCCTAAGGGGCCATTGCTTTTCTATATTTTCTATAATTCTTAATATATTTTGCTTAACAGTACTCAGTTCCATCCATCCATCCATCCATCCATCCATCCATCCATCCATCCATCCATCCATCCATCCATCCATCCATCCATCCA
>JAODJU010000041.1:10283793-10319391 GCA_026776725.1 Gnathonemus echidnorhynchus
TACAGGGACACACACAAACATAAACACACATATACACACATATATACAGGGACACACACAAACATAAACACACATATTCACACATATATACAGGGACACACACAAACATAAACACACATATACACACATACACAGGGACACACACAAACATACTGTAAACACACACAGCACATGTGTTGCCCACAAAGACCCTAATGAATATAAGGCCAAAGTGAGACCCATGTCAGAAGGCATTTCCTATATATCAAAAATATAAAATTTCACCTCAATGGCTGTGATTCTAAACACCTACATAAAAGGGGCCTTACCCTAAAGGTGTAGTTCTGCTGTACTTCACGATCTACAGGCGTCAGCAGCTTCAGGTACCGCATTAATCCAGACGGGGTCACTGAGAAGACTGTGGTGTAGTCGTCCAAGGATATCTGCACCATTGGGTCTTTGGTCTAAAACAGAATGTTAAATTGAATACTAGTTTCACTTTCACTTTCCCTTCGTGGAGTTACAGGGGAAAACGTTTCGCCGCATTGGAGAGGTATGGAGAGGTATCACACCCATGAAGCACAGGCAGGCAGGCACAAAACATATGAAAATCATCCACATCAAGAATGCATTAATTGTCTGATAGCAACCGATTACAGAATCCCTTATCAAACAAGACGGGAAGTGTATCTCTGTGAATGGAAATTACAGCACTACACAACGAACTACTGCAGCAAACAAATCATCGTCTGAAATCACGCAGCACACCACCTAATTATAATTGATTAGGCGATAATTGTTTCACTTATCCGTGAGATAATAACATATTATTCTGAATTTGGAATAAAGACAAAAGACCACAAAAACAGGATAGGGCATAGCAGCTCTTGAAGGAAACAGCTGAAAAATTAACTTGAGGTTTATGAAAATATGTATTATAATTATGTTATTACACAAATGTTTAATGAATTATATTAACCGCTTTCTTTTATGATGACGTTTATATTGCAGTTATGCTATTTAAATCGGATCAGCAGGTGACACATGAGACTGCAGGTGAGGCAGTATGCTATCACGCATCAAAATAATAGCCAGCAGTGGTACATTAATGTGAGCACCCTGGGGAGAGACACAGCACTGGCTTCCATATCCAGTTATGGTCACACGTTCATTCAGAGAAACTAAGTCTGCAGTCATACAGTTTCCAAAATTAACTAGACACACTTAAACCATTATGGGATCCTTAAAAGCTCTTTTTATCTAACCAAATAGGGTAATTTATAATTACTGATTATCAACAGTCAGCAAAAGGCATACATACAGACAAATACATTTGCATTCAGATTCATCTGAGATTTAAGTCTGTTACCTAAAGGCTGGATCCAAATACAGGAGCTGCATCCTTCGAAGGACATGGTCTACGAAGGCGCAGCCTTCACAGACCGCGATGTCAAATGGGACAGTGTGGCCCATGGATAATCTCCTATTTGCATCAGCAGCTGTCCCTGCCCTTACCCTGGAGTCACGAAGGGCCGCTCCGATCACCTAGCTGGGACACGCCCACTTTACCTCTGTGCAATAAACCTTGGGATATGTTGGGCTGTGAAGGATTCATCGGGCGCATCCCTCATGACTCAGCAAGAGGGGGGACACATTTTCTAGACTGCGTGTGAAAGAGACTCCGAAATGGGATGGCCGTCTCTCAGCGCTGTCACGAATTCGGCCTTCGAGTGACTGAATTAAGACACAGCAATTGTATGACTAACTGAATGTTTTGTATATCTATGTATTCATATGCTAAAGAACAGAAGTCTCTGTCTAGCTCATTTTAAGTCTACCAGATTCAACACAATGACAAAGCACCGCTGATATAATTAATGCAAATATCTTTAACCTTATCGGTCAACTTACTCAAGTGCACTACTTTTTTGCTAAGTACACATTTAGCTGAGGTAATGCTAGGTAACTAGAACCATCTGTGCTGATTGACTTCCCCTGTCCTTCATTAATAATCTGTTCATCCTTGGGCCTAGTAAAATCAACCAGGTCTTGAGTGCAGTTAATGCCATTCACGCTAGCATTTTTATATCATCAAAATAATTATTTTATTTTCTGCACTCTGTTGACTCTGTAAATGCTGAAATGGTAAATGCTTTATGTGTCCAGACCATGTGGATCTGTAAAGCATCTCTCTGTTCTCACGGCTCCTTTTAAAATGTGGTTTGTAATTTCAGATTCATGACATTCTGGATTTTTGCATAAGTTCTAATACACACATCACAACTACTCCGTATGAACCACAGTTGGACAAAAAAATAAAGGAGAACACGAATAACAATCTAGGAAAAAGCATCAATAATTTATCTGCTAAAAAAATACCAATGTAATATTTCATAATTCCAGTGTATTTTAGTGAACCGATTATAGCATAAACTCGAACAGTGAATTCAAACCCCTGATAATTCATAAAGGGACATAGGCAAACCTGGTAAACAGAAATTCACTGGTGAAAGAACTAGCATGCAATAAAAGCATAATCAAATCAAAAGAATTACACCACAACACTGCAAACAATCATTAAAAATTTAGGTGCAAGGCACTTATAAGAGCACTTAATACGTACAGGTGTGGCGTTAGGCTTAAGCTAAAACAAGGAGACAAAAGATACAAAATAGCTATCAATTAATGAGACGTTACATAAAACCGAGGGCAATATATATATTGTACAAATGTATCTTCCATATGCCTCAGTTACTGATTTATTTTTTACCATTAGTAAAGTCAGTTTTGCAATTCGCAAGAAGACAAAAATAATGTTCATAAATAAATTCCAGGAGCGAGGTCCGTGAAAAATGAATTAAAATCCTTCTGAAACATGGACACCCAATGAACGATTACGCACAATAGATTCAGCGGTTTCAGTCTTACCTCCTCAATATCGTTGTCCAGGGCAATAATTCGGAGTGGTGATGTTAGACTGCTGCTGTTGGAGACAGTGGCGCCCACAGGGGCTGATTCCAAGATGAAGCCCTGGTAAGTGGACGCTTCAAAGTAAGGTGCTTGGTTATTCTCGTCGAGGACTTCTATGTGTAAACTAGCAAACGCTGGGAGGGGGTGTCCGTTATCCTGTTCTGCCTACGAATAAAATGAAATATTTCTCATGTATAAAAACTGGCAATAAACAACATCCTCCAAAAGGATGATTTAACCATTATACTGCCAAATACAATGTTTATTCACAAATAATTTATGCTGAGGAGAAATGTATTATTTGTGAGAGCTGGCCGAGATTTTAAGCACATTTTAATTAAGATGCATCACATAATTAGTTGCGGTCCATTTCTCCTGCAATGGTTGGACAATATTTGTTAAGGCTGCATGTGTGCTGTCAAAATTGACTTTTGAAGAAAACTATTTAGATAAGTATAATTTGTGAAAAATAAAAAGAAGAAATCTAGCACTGATCCGAGTCAAGGGGTTCCCAAATATGGAACCTTCCAGGTATTATTCTGCCATTGTCCTGACTGATCAAGTAACATCAGGGTTACTGCATAGGGAGGGGGGGCAGTTAGGACAATTCTAAGGGCCCCTAAGTGACAGGGGCCTTCAAAATATTTTAAACATAATGTGATTGGTCTGGGTTGGGGGCCCAATATGATATGCTTTTGTGGGGCCCAAAATCTCTAAGGACACCCCTGGGTAACATTAACGGGTATGGAGAGAGAGACAGTGAAAAAAACTTGTTAAACATGAAAAATCAGGAATTGCTATTTGAAGCATTTCATAGTGATTTTGAGTGTTTTTACCACCTTAAAAAATTACGTAGCTTGACACACATAGAAACATAATCTGACCAAGTGGTAGACACTAATATCAGTACATCCAATGTGCACCTTTTTCCAACACAGAGCATGCTCAGTCCACTAATACTATCACAAAATGATTTTACGGAGCAAAGTAAGATTAGTGACCTGACATAAATAAAAACAGGCCCAAATCTCATATGAATATTGCCTTGATAGTAAGGTTGGAGAGGTTGGCTACTTCTTACTATAGCTCAGAACAGAAGTTGAAATGTACAGTAGGTGTGGCCTAATTATCGCTTTGATCTCAGAAAAGTTTGCTGAGGAAAAAAAGTCAGCAGGAAGAGTAACTCACTCATTTATTTTTGACAAGCCTGAAAACCACCATATAGAAGTCACACCTTTGTTACCACTGAGTGCTGATATCTCTAATAGCAGGGAGGCTATACCAATTAAACCTTATCTCACAGGAACTATGATCCTTCTAATTACAAGGACATTTGGGATTGATTTGGCACCGTGTCATTTTTGACTAAAGCTGGTCCGGAATATAGTTATTTTTAATTTCCTCTGGAATTAGATCAGAATAGCTGGTTGAAGTGCTAACGTATAATTACAGTTTAAAAATAACTAACCACATTCTGTTCTACACATAGGTGAAGCAAATTTACAATCAACAAACGAAAGCAGTTGCTCCCCAAAAAATAAACAAAAGGCTTGGGATTTATAGTATGTGGGGAATGGACAACAGGACTGCACTGCAGCATGGGAGCAGCCCTCCTTAAAAGGCACATCTCACACACAGAACATCTCACACACAGAACATCTCACACACAGCGCTCTGCAGCTTCCCGCTGCTGATGTGCCAAAGTTGGTACAGTACTATGCCAAACTCTCAGGGGGCCAACGATAATGTTTAAGGCTATTTATCTGTGTAGTACATGTACATTTGCTCAGAAAAAAACAGTTTAACATTAGAACATATACAAATGAACAATAACAAAATAAAAAACCTTGGGTCCCAGTTATGTCTGTGACCTCAGCCATCCATCCTCTTTCTTGGTCTCTTCTCTCTTCCCCACATTCCTACTTAGTCTCCCTCCTCTTCCTCAGCATTCCTACTTAGTCTCCCTCCTCTTCCTCAGCATTCCTACTTAGTGTCCTTCCTCTTCCCCACATTCCTACATAGTGTCCCTCCTCTTCCTCAGCATTCCTACTTAGCCTCCCTCCTCTTCCTCAGCATTCCTACTTAGTGTCCCTCCTCTTCCTCAGCATTCCTACTTAGTGTCCCTCCTCTTCCCCACATTCCTACTTAGTGTCCCTCCTCTTCCTCAGCATTCCTACTTGGTGTCCCTCCTCTTCCTCAGCATTCCTACTTGGTGTCCCCAGTCAAAAATACATGTGTAAATTGGATGATTACTGCAAATCCTGGGATGACCTTAGGAGAGGTTTTGAAATGGCTAAGCTGACACACTTTCACAGAAAAAAACACAATTTTGTACCAGCATGAAGATCATCTGAACACAGTTTTCTTTGACTGCCTAAAAGACTTTCGCACAGTACTGTAAGTCTCCGCTAAACAACATATTTTGAATTTTGCCTTTAACATCAAGGGAGGCCCCTCGACATTCGGCAACAGCCTTCGGACTGCAGCATCAACGCGTGAACCATCTCCACTATTTGTGCCCTCAGCTACCCTGTCCCTGCTAAACTCAAGCCAGCTTTGCCTTCAATTAACGCCTTTATTGTTATACTCTTCTCTCACTCCATCTCCCATAGCATTGCTGGTTCCTCGCCACTCAAACCCTCATAAAGGCTCTCTTTCTGTTTCTCGTGAGGTTCTTCCCTAATCTACAGAAACACAGATGCATCAGGATGCCAAGGTAAATGCACTGCATTTCAAAAGTATTAATTTCCCCTGACGTATTTAGGCAGACACATTTAAGAAAACAGTTTCTGCATCACCTGGCCAGCAGTCATTAGCAAAACTTTTAGTTTTTATTATTGGAATTATATCAGAAAGGTCACTTAAATGTGTTTTCCCTCCAAACAGGCACTGGTGTACCCTGCTTTGACGGGTGCCTTGAGACTGCATGGAGAAGGGCATGCAAATAGTTGCAAATTTCAGCAAAACCTGTGGAATTCAGAACCTCCAAATGTACAATCCTGGCAAATTAATATTAACGGAGTAGCTTTCATCACGCTACTGATGGGAAGGGAATCTTGTTTGCGGGTTGAAAACCATTTCGCGAGTCATTTGAGTGTAACGGCTGATTGATATATATATATATATATATATATATACGCTCTCTGGGTGTTTTCCCTAATTCACTGGGAGCCGAAGCTCAAAAGACAGATAGCGGAGTTTCAACAAAACCTTGCACGTATAGTATGCCTTTCATCTGAAAGGTTATTCACTTTCTCTGCTGCCAACATACTGTTCAGTACGCTGGGAGAGTGGTAGAAGGAAAAACAGCAAGGAGAGGAATAAACTGCTTCCTCAAGAAAAAGGGGGGTGGTGGGGGGGGGTTTAGCTCTTTAATCCCGTCACGCTGACAGGGAGATGAGCAAATAGGATAGTGTCAGCTGGCATAGGATCGGAATGTACGGGGCGGCTGCTCTTTCAGGGTTACACAATGGCTCAGAGGAGTCATAATTTAGCAGTCACGTTCCGTTCCGGCGTCCCCAGTGCCACCCGAGCAGCGGGTGCAAGCTCCGTGAGGCACCAGAGGGGCCATGAGCACGACGCCGGGATCGACGCCGGGATCGACGCGGTCTACGTTTCCTCTAACCTCCCTGTGCCAAGGGAAGGGTAACAACTTCTGCAAGCGCTTCAAGATCAATGGCAGTATGTGTGTCCCACACGAGTCACAAGCAGCCTAACATGGGCGCTCGCTTCTCCTTCTGGCTGACACTATAGAAGGAAAACACAGAATTGAAATCTGTGCAGCTCCTTTAGCACAAGAGAGGGCCTCTTTACATTCAGCCCCAGCAAGGAAACCACAAGGGTTAGCGGGCAGAGTTACCGACGGAAGCTATATTTTCATTTCCCGCGGTGGTACATAGAATGTTCTTTACAGATCATCACCTTCCACAAATTGGTCCAACAACCTTTACAGCGGTATAAAAAAACTCTCCCTGATGTCATCGCAATAAGGGGCGAAGCACAAACACAGAGCACATAAAAACAGAGCCATTGCATCATTTTGGAATAACTGCAAAACGGTCAGTCTCCCAGGCAAGAAAGTTTCGCTCGTATCACCTTGATCACCAAGTCGAATTTGTGGTATTGATCCCTCCTAATGGGTTGCAGAAGTCGGAGCTCAGCTGTGGTCTGGTTGAGCGTAAAATACTCAGGATATGTCTCTGGTTTACCTAAGGAAGACGAAAAACACACGGCAGGTCATTCCGTGACGTTCGGAGACCAGCGATATCCCCCTAGTGAATGACTTATCTAGAGCATATTAAGTATTATTAAAATAATATTCTTTGAAGTTCTACATCCTGTATGACAGCGCCCCCCCCCCCCCCCCCACACACACACACACAGAATATTCATGTGCATATAAATTATTCAGCAAGGTTTATTAAATATGCAGTCTTTATTTGGCCAGTTTATTTAAAAAAAAAACAAAAAAAACACCTGGGCTTGTATCTGACAACCTGAGTCTAACCGGCTGCAGCGCTTCTTGACAGCCCTGAATGAACAGGAAGCTGTGGATCACCCCCCCCGCCCCCCCCGCCATTCCCACAGCTCATCTCCCTCCACAGGCGGCATCGCTCAGGTGGCCCCAGGGCCCTCGGCGTGAGATGCGGGGGCCTCCCGGTGTAATGCCTCTTCCACAGTAAACAGTTCCTCTGCGAGGGCAGGGGGGGCGTGAGCGGTGACTGATTGCAAATGACAGTGCGTTTGACAGACACCTACCAATGAGGATGGAGTAAAGAATGCCTGGTCGATCCGATGGGGGCTGTATATTTCGATCTTGATCAACTGCCTGAATGGTGGGAGTAACGTTGACTGGGTTTACTTTGCTCTGAAAAGAGATTTATTTATTATTATTATTATTATTATTAGACATCACAGGCACAAAAACCACCCACTTTTCCCAGCTTCCCCCCACCCGAACTTTACAAAGGTGTCGGAAATGATGCATTCCTATGATAAATGCTGAGAATTGAGAAAGGGAATAACTGCAAAACATACAGCAGCACTGTCTGATATTTCCTGAAATGTAACAATTCCCTAAAAAAAAGGCTGGAGCTCAGAAATAAAAATAATAATTAACATCTTACACTGTATTACTGCGCTAAGGATTACTACCTTAATTCCTGCGCATGAGATCCATTTTAAATCCTCAAGCTGAGATTGCATTACCGTGGTAATAACGGGGTTGGCTGTGGGCCACTGGCTGGCGTGAGATTTTCAATTCGAGACAAGTCCGAACACACATGCACACACATTCACATGTATGCAACAGTTTTATGACATTGTAAATAGTCTGTAGGGTTTGCAAACTGCCCCAATGCTTTAGACACAGCTGAATTTAGGTTTAAAATGGAATAATATAGATTTGCCGTAAGATTACTTGCGTGAGCGTGACAGTCTGTATGTGTGAGTGTCACGCCAGATGTGTAGGAGTTGGAAACTGTAAAAAAAACAGGTCTTCAGCGATGAACTGAGCTGCTCTGGTGATGGGTATGATTCACATATGCTGTGAACAGTGTCAGGAAAACACGCAGAAATGGCAGCTCCATTTTAAGCGCGAACACTTTCCGTCCACTGGATCTGAGCTGGGGTCTGTACTACGAAGCGGGGTTACTGGCTTATCGGGGTAACTCGTCGGATTTAAGGCAGTCTGGGCAAAATGCAAGTGAACAAACATGAATTCCATTTAAACTGTGGTAACTTAAATCCGACAAGTTACCCCGATAAGCCAGTTACCCCGCTTCGTAGTACAGGCCACTGGTAAGCTTCAGTGGATCTTCAACAGCCAAACAGCACAGGTGATCAATCAGGAGGCACTGAACGCTGACTCAGTATGTCCAGGTCCATAGCCATGAAACGTCTTTCAGATTTATACACAGCTCTCATTATTACATTTTTGCTATGACAAACCATATAAGCATGCGAAAAGATACTTGCAAAAAAAAAGTCTCATAAATTACTTACTCAATAATTATTTACTCAATAAAATGTAATTATTTTATTTTGGGTTTTGAATAATTACTTTCAATACAATTCAGTATTGTTACCATGTAATTTAGTATTGTTACCAATTTTTTATTCGAAAACATTCCATTTTCATTTTTTGTGCAACTCAATAATTCTGTACTAAAAGAAACACACTATGCACAGGAAGGGAAATGATTTGTCATTTTGTATAGTTCAGTGCCCAGAAATGAGCATAACAATTTTATTCTGTCATTTCTCCGCACATCCTGACAGCTGAAGTCTACATAAAGAGAATATTATAATCCATATGTGGGACATCCAGCTTTTAATGAATCCACACTGAAACTGTGGACGTCCTACGCCTCAAGCACCAATGTGTTTAATGCGATGAGCAGTGTGTTTGCAGCTCGCTTCAAATGACTTCAGACGCATGCACTGCCTTCATTTATTTTTGTTCATGTTAAAAGAAAAAAGTGTAACAGATGCAATGTACACATCAGTGGTCGCCGTGCTTTCCCTGGGCTACAGAGAACATAAGCAGGTCTTCAAACAGGTTAGAGGTAACTCTCACACTTCCAACATCCGTGAATGGAGGAAATCAAAGGAAAGGCTTTTTAAAAAAAAATACAAATAATAATAATTAAAAACCATTTGCAAGGACTCCACTAAAAGCATTTTCAAGAGAAAATATAAAGGTTACCATCACATTATGTAACATCAGAGCTTGTGTTCATTTATTAATTGTGGCTGTGTATATATATAATTCATCTGAGAATGAGAGGAATAATGAAAAGATAAGAAGACACTGTCTCTCTCAATCCATTTCAAAGCATTAACGGCTACATGAAACAGCAGGCAGTGTTATGCTATGCAGGGTTATGTCTACACTCGTTTAAATGATTTGATGACATATATTTACTTTTTGAGCATCTATTCATTCCTTTCATTGTCCAAGTACATATATTCTCAACTGAAAGTTTGGGGGAGAAAACTTTTGGTAACACTTTTCTCAAAGAGGTCATCAAAATGGACTACAAATACCTTCATAATGAATTATAATGATCAGTATAAGCCATTATAATGCAATATGAAGGTATCTATAGTGCATTTTAGATGACAGCTTCATAGAGCATTCATAATGCATAATAAACATGACTATAATGCCTTTTTATAAATATTTATAGCCATGCTTATAATACTTTATGAATGCATTATAATGCATTATGAAGGTATTTATAATGCATTATACCTGATTGCTTTAAATGAAGTCTTACCACTTAAATTTTTGCTTTGTGACTAATGCTGCTTAATAAGGTTATGAATGACAGTAAACTGGCTTTCTTCACATTATGAAGAGTGCACCTGAAAGCAAACCACAAGCCTGAATCAGAACCCACTGAAGATATTTAACTAAGAAATGACTCCTTGGGTAGCACTTTCATATAAATCCACACTCAGATAGGGAAAGAGAGAGAGAGAGAGAGAGAGAGCAGTGCTCACTCAGCAATAAGCACCGTAATGCTCTATGTTCAAGAGACTCTTCAATCAAGCTAAGACAGCACTCGCCGAATTAATTAACAATAACTTTGTCTCCTTCCATTTCACCACTTTTGACATGTTCGCAAACATGATGCACATTAGGACCAACCATAAAGCAGCCGGAAATTTTTAGATTTGCTTTTAGAAAATGAGGGCAGGCGGTTTAGCTATTTGCCAACCTAGAATTAAATAATTTAAACCCAACAGTTACTACGAGTAATGTAATGCGATGTAATGTAATGTAATGTACTGAAACGACATGCCCATTCATGACAGTACAGGCTACAAACTTGTTCTCCCTGGGTCGGAAGTTAATTTAGTCTGATAGAACACAGGGCTTTGGTTCAGACATCATTTCTGTTTTAATAATTATAATGCACAAATGTCTCTCTACATTTCCATGAGTTCCCTGCCCTGCCTTAAGCTTCCTGGAATAAGCTCTCTCACTCAGGCTGTGATTGGAAAAACAATTACTGAAAATGAACAAATGCAGAATGCATAAAAAAATGCACCCAGATTGGCTCTGGCATCCTTTAACTGGCTAGGAATGATTGTAAAAGCACTTGGCCTGGTGGGTAACACACCTCTGGAGTCGGGGGGCTTCCCCCCTCCCCGTGTGGTGCAGACACTCCCATTCCTGCCCAAAACACATGCCGCTGGACTAATTGGAGTCTCTGAATTGCCCAGGATGCACATGCGACTAGGGAGAATAGATGGACTAAGAGAGAGGGAAGAGTCTCTATCCTCGAGCTGTTAACTGGGAACACTTCAAGGCTTTTCATGCACCAACTAGCTGAGCTGCACGATTTTTACCTGACATACTTTTTAATGTGTAACAAGAGGTGAACATAGTAATACGGGCGTGTTTTTGCAAACATTAAACGCCGCTAGAATACCATGAGCCACCGTGTCGCAGCGATGTTTACAGTGACATCTGAAATATGCCATTTGTATTCCATTCTGCGCCTCCTTTTTATTAACTACTTTTACATGATTAATTACCACCCTGTAAATGTAATTTTGGCAGCGGGAGATGTTTCACTTATTTGAATAGCAGCACACAACGGCAGCACTTTGTTTGTTTGTTCTCGAACCTCAGATTCCAGCCAAAAGCAGATTCGCTCGCAAATGTATGAGATATTAGGCTTATGTGTATTCAGCTGAGCAATTAACAGTTACATTAAAGAGTTAGATCCTCTGCAGCTGTTGTAAGATTTCATAAATCTCATTATGCATCTCCCAAAGACTATTTGCATTATCCTTTCCAGTGCTTTGCGACATCATACTCGAAAGCTCAGTAAACTGGCCTCAGTGCTAACCAGGAACACTATAAATTAAATAGGGAAAAAGGTGGTATGTGGCTCAGTGAGTTAGGATTCTCTGCCTGCGATCAGAAGGTCTTCTGGTCTTCAGGTTCAAGGCCCTTACCGGCCAGCTCCAGAGCTGCTGCTCTGCTAAACGCTAGCTGACCCTGTGCCGTGACCCCCAAACTTGCTCTCACCCATGTGTGTGTCTGTACGTCTCAGGAAGGGAAGATCTCTCTTATTCAGGAGACAGAGTCCAATACAGTAGACCGTGCAGTGTTACAGTGCACATCCCTTCACTGTGGTGGGGTCTCTCGCGGCCCACATCCCTAAGCCAGTGCTTATCTGTCACTGCTGGCACGTTACCTTACAAATACACACACACTCTGCTCCTATGGCAGTCTGATCCCCCAGCAGTGATAAATGCACAGCAAGGCACCATTTCTCCACGCTTCTGTAACAATAAAGCCATTTGCCGTGATTTTATTCCTGCTTCCCTTACATACGAGAAACGACTTGGCACCGCTTTTCTTCTCCTACTTACGTCTACACTCAAAAATAAATAAATAAATAAATTATGGACGGAATTAACTACTAACACATTGCCGGTAAACACTGCACACGTGACTATTGACAAATCACTTTAATTATCGCAAAACATTGCTATTAATGAAAGATATGGAAAACATGTTTACCTTTCACCTACGAGACTGCATCAGGCACTGTGTCGACGCACATCCTCAGCCTGAAGCTTTTAATTAGACATAAATAAACGATTAGCGTTTATCACGGCAGACTGCATTGCAAGCTCAGCTCTCTAATCTCTTAGCCCACACACCCTACGGTGTCCCCAAACTGTGATTGCGGAGATTTGAGAACACTTTATATAATAAATCTTTTTTCCCAATAAAGTAATTACAAAAGGCATCTGGCATACCTGATTAGTTAAACACCCCCCCCCTTTTTATAAATAAATGCTGATCTTTTGCTATGCTATGTAATTGTAAAAAGATTGTAAAAAATCTTGCCTTTCAATTTGTATACATGAAAATTCGGAAGAAAAAATAAGCAGCTGATGAAGTTTGATAAGTTTGTGCAGGGATAGTTTACGCATTGATGAGAGCTAGATGATAATCGAGACAATGCCTGTGTAATTAGATATATGCATACGCTATGCTAGCGATCTCATTAGAGGCTTTCAATGCTCTGACGTATTAATTCATAGGCTACAAATCTGCAGTTAATGTCTGTTATTCTGATAAATCCAGCTCCTGCTTGGATACTATAGTATTAGTCTCTGCTGGTATGATATCCAGCCCTTATCCCCAGGGTCTCAGTGAGCTGCTTAGCAAGCATGCAGCTGGAGAGCTGCAGCCCCTGAGCTGTACATCTTGTTGGGTACAAGGTCACAGTCAGCCTCTCACACAGACCTCGTCGACGGGCCGGAAATCCAATGCATGCGGTTTCTCCACAGCGTCCCGCGTGAGCTGAACTGGAAACGGCCTTTATTCGGAATTCCAAACGCCGCGCTGCTGCAGCGCGTCTGCGGAGCGCGCAGGGAAGCATCCGCCGTGTTTGTACACTCTCCTCCTCACCCCGCGGCCGGCAGTGCCCGAGCCTCGTGCTGGGTGACCTCTTTGCTTCTTAAGCGATTTACAGTGTGCGCCATACGAACTCTGCTTATTCATCAGGCCCCCGGGGCAGCTGGCCTGCTGCAGTTTTGCTCCTTTTTTCCAAATTTGTCATCACATATTGTAGCTACTAATGCAACTTAGCAATCAAGCTAGATAGCGGTTCAGCACAATCCAAGAGAAAGAGCAGCAGATTATAACTCTAAGCGTGATCCTGGAAATATGCAAATCTGCAATGGGAGCAGTGCCGCACTGGCAGCTGATAAAACCAGTAAGTCCGATGCAGTGTTGTTTGATGCTGTAGATTGCCTTGTGTACCAAACAGGACTGCAAAGTGTGCTTCTGTCTATATACAGTACACTAAGTGTAACCAAAAAACAATCCAAAGACAACACAGAGTTCACCCTAGTTTATTTCAAAACGGCAATTATCTAATAACCTCATAACTTGAAGGATTGCTAATTATGTATTTGTCCCTTTGAAACGTATGGGTTTGTGTTTTGGGAACCCCACAGGGTTCCTGGGGTCCGTTTGGGCCCCTAGCAATTAAATTGCCTCATCAAACTTCTGTAATGCTCCTGTTTAGTAGTGACAGTTGCTCCTGTTCTCCCTCAAGCTTTCGAGTTATAGAGACCCCAACGTCACTTAATTAATTCACCTCTCTTGCTAATTAAAACACAAAGACAATCAAATATCCCTGCCGCATGAGATCCTTTAGCCTTAAATTATATATATATACGGTCTGTTGTCAACAACAGCCGTAGCGAGCTCTAATGACCTGCAGATTTGTCTGAAGACCATCTCCCACAGCGTTTGCCTTGGGCAGTATCCTTCACTTTAGAGACCTGAGATTGCCACTAGTGCTGCGTCCTTCATGATAAATGCACACTGAGCAGGGGAGCTAAAACCTCCCACCCCTGAGAACCGCCGATAGCTATGGGGGGGGGTCCGGCAACCGTCCTCAGGTGACCCGTTTGGTTCCATCCACTCCTTGCACTACGGGAACCGGCAGCCGCGTTTGGGAGACGATGCAAAGGGTGCCAAGCGGTTTGGGGGGGATTTAGTGGACCAGCACTTCAGCCTTAGTGCAAGAGCCTTCTTTTTATACAGAGGCACTCAAAAGTGCTGCAGTGAGGGGAAAAAAAAATACAAAAGCAAAGATCAGAGGTGATCGGTTTTAAGGGACAAAATGCTTCTTCGCTTTCAAAGGCGTTCAGAAGAATAAGAAAACCCTTATGTTCCTTAAACTGCTATTTTCATGTTTCCACCCCTGCAGGTATTTCATTTCTGTCCTCAGGTTTTTGAGGTCCTGTTACAATGGAGCGTATGTGTGTGTGTGTGTTTACTAAAATAAAGCACAGAGAGCGCTTTCAGTTAAGGATACAGGCATGAAAATGTAACAGACAAGGTGATAAATGTATATTAAATGAATGTCTTCCTGATCTGAACATTTAAATACAAACATATCAAATATAAAACAATATGAGAAGCATGTTTTTCTCCTTAAACCAACAGTGGAGAAATTCCATACCTGAGGATCATGACAAATTTAATGACAACTCAGCCCACGGCGGTTTTTTAGTGTAACTAGTATTTATCACCGGCGTTTTCTGTATAAATAGACATACTTCTACAGAGCCTGCACAGATTTTAGGCTAATCCTGGGACATTTGGTGGTGGTTGAAGTGCCTCCCCACCGGTTCTGTAAAGCGCTTTGGGTATCTTGAAAAGTGTTACATAAATGCAACATTCATTCATTCATTCATCATTCATTCATCATTCATTCATTCCTCCAACATGCTGTGTAGTAACTTGCTGGACATTTTTTCCAGCATCCATTTGTAAACAGCAAGCTCTCTTTTTCCAACAAAGACAACATTAAAAACAATCGTACAGTCACATGCTCCATCTAGGTTTATGGTACACTGCAGGTAGATGCAATGTGCTCCAGAAACCACGATGCTCTCTCATCCACTCATTTCCCCTGTACTTCTGACACTGAAATCCTTTCTCCTATAAAGCAACCTCCTTCACTCCTCCACAGCTGTTATCTTAATTCCGCCGCAGCTTAGCGCTGCTGATGAGCTCCCCAAATCCCTGCTTCATTCTGCCAGCAAGAATCCTCATCTGATCTCCAACCACTGGGCTGATGCATTCGCAACCACCAAAAAAAAAAAAAAAGCGTTGTGGTCACCCCCCCCATGCCCCCAACACCCCCGAGGGCACTTCAAGCGATACATTATTCAGTTATTCACTACTTTTTGTGGCTCTAAGCAACAGGTGCTAAAAATGACATTTTCAGACCGCTCATTAACATGCTTTTTAAACTTCCTGCAAAATCAGGTTGGGACTGCTGAATATTACATATATAATAACTTATTAATCCATACCACTAGCACAATGTTCACCTCAGGGCAGGGGAACACCCTGGACAAGGAGCCAATCCATCGCCTGGCCAGCACACACATACGCATCAATAATAATAAAAATGGCAATTCATAAACACTGAGTATATAGTATATATATCACATATACATTTTCCATCCATCTTTCAGCTGCTTACCCAGTGCAGGGTTATGGGGGGGGGGGGGGGGGGCTTATTTGGTTTAATTAATATGCAAGTTTACAGAATGTAAAACCCAGCCGAGGAAAAATTCACAGAATTACTTCCTTGATTCGTTCTGTGAAAAGGCCCAGTGTTGCCAAAAAAATCCGTAATCTGTTGATCGTCAGAAAACCTGTCATAAACTTCTCAACATTAGTTTACCTCCTGCGATGTTTTCGATGTCAAAAAGTGCACAGACGTCTGTATATTTCGGATTGTCTGCGAAAGGCGTCAAACTGGCAAATTACGGTACCAGCGGCCACGGAATATCTGGTTTTGCGCATTTATGAAAACCAGTAAACAAAAGCAGCTGTCAGTGGTGACATATCGTATTGTGCACTACAGAGTTCATCATTTCCTGTTTGATTAGCTGTATATCGCAGGTCTTTTTTCGCCAATGGTCCTCAATGAGAGGCCTGCGGGCCACTGGCGCCCCCCAGAGGCCAGTGTGGCAGCCCGTAATTGAATTAAAAAAAAAAGCAAACTATCCTGACCATCTGATTTATTATTTTTTAAATTAGTACTTTTTAAATGTTTAAATTATTTTTTATTCTACACGCAATACGACTTCCCCAGTAACGTGCAGCTACGTAGTCACCTAACAATCAAGCGAAGCAGCGGCAAGATTACTTCCGGCTAGCCAGGTTTTAAAAAGTAAACCGTGACCCCCCCCAGCCCCCCTGTACACTGGTAAGCGTGGCCCTCGTCTAAAATTCAGTGAAGAACGCTGTTCAACAGCTACAATTCTATGAGTACAATCTGCACTAAATATTTAGCAGTGCTTTGATATTGAAAATACATTTGCATTTTCCGACTATATCAACTGATAATTAGTCGATTTCTTCCTGGGGGATGGAGGGTTTAGCTGTTAGCTTAAAAAAAAATCATAAAAATGGTGCAATTATACATTGGGGGAAAGAAGTACTAAGACTTTTTTTTCATTAAAGATGACATGTCCTAGTCAATAACCAGACTTAGACCAGACTGAACATTTATAGAAGGAACTGAAAATCAAGATATACCTGCAGCAGGGCCCCGGAATCGTAAGGATTTAAAGACTGTCTGTGTAGAAGAATGACGCAAAATCCCAACCTGGACCTACACTGTGAGAGATTAGCTTCTTTGTATGGAAGGCGTCTTGAAGCTGTCATAGCAAACAAAGGCTTCTCCACCAAATATGAAGTACATTTCAGTTAGTGTGTTTGGTACTTTTTTTTTCCCTGTGTCATTCCACTTTATAGCACATAACTTTATTTATGGAATAGAACGTAACGTTTTCTTTAGTAATGTCGTTTTATTGAGTTCTTACCAATGACTGCTCTAAATAGCAAGCGGAAAGCTGCACTGGAGGCATGTTAAATGCGAAAAATGTTGATGAGTTGAATACTTAACTCCCCCCACTGTAGACACATACAAATTAAGTAAAGATCATTTTCATAAATGCATAACAGCACTAAAGGAAGGGAGGTGGTGCAACGGTATAACACAGGCGCCTCACATCACATCAGGGTTCGAAAATCCATCCTGACTCCACACGTTTGGAGTTTTTATGCTTTTACATTCCCCCCCCCCCCCGAGTTGCCGGCTTCCACCTGGTTCTCCGGTTTCCTCCCACAGTCCAAGAACATGTTGAGGTGACCTGGAGTCACCAAATGGTTTGTGCACCCTAACCCTAGGTCATTCCCTGCCTTGTGCCTGTAGCTTCCAAGATAGGCTCCAGACCCCTGCAACCTTTTATAAGACAAATGGATACAGAAATTAGATGGATAGTCGATCATGTGTGAGAAAAGCCTTGGCACTAAGAAGGGCTTTTGCAGCTTTAGAAGAGCTGAGGGTCACATCCCAGAATGTGGGTTTCTTTTATTATAAAAGCTCCTGAGCTGACTGGAATACAACAAAGCGAAATGCTCTTAAACAGCACAGCTAATAAAAATAAAGATGCAGCAGATCAAGCCGTCTGTATCTTGGCTGGCCATTGAAACTGGCATAAATCAAAAGTACAGCTACTGCACAGAGAAGAACACTTACAAAGAGATTTTATTTCCAAACTCCATGTTATTAATCAGTTTAATCTGTTATGGTCACATCTTTACTAATTCATAATTAAATAAAACATGGGATGACGAAGTTCAATTTCATTAAAAGCTGCGACGCTAATTTTTATCACAAAGTTTGCAAACTTGTATCTCTCCAACAGTTTTATTATTAATCAAGGCAGATGTAAGTGCTGATTACCATATCCCAGCTGTGAGGAAGAAAAAAACATGTCAATTTCATAATGTAATTTAACACATAGACCTTTTTTTGTAGTTGTAAACGTAATTTTTCAAAGAGACAGGAATTTGTTAAGAGTGTCAAAAGTCAAGAGATCTTTGTTACTCAAAAGTTTACAATTTAATTATGCGTACGGTACATCAGTCAAGCAATGACAATTCAATCTGCTCCCCCCCCCCCCACCATTTCTGACCTGATGACCGAGTCTCTCTCTATTAAGAAGGCTGCTCAGACAAGTGGCTTGACCGATGACGCGAAACAATGCTGACAGACACACTGCCCTCTGCTGTCGTCACTAAAACCACGAGACGTGCGACCTGGAAACAAGCCCTGAAGGCCTACTTTCTCCACTATTGATGAAAACATTTCTTGGGATCAACGCATGTTAAATACCACAGGAGGCCCGGAGTGGAGCTTTTTCCATCACTCACCGCGGCCCACAGCCGAGGATCTTTGCATCCATCTGCCGTGTCAGACATAAATCACTTATAATTACTGCAAGCCAGGGTCACCGATGCCGTGCGAGTTATCAAAGGTTCTGCAGCCGACGAATTGACAGAAGCTAATTGCCTGTAAATTCTACTTTGCCGGCGCGATCACTCTGTTCTTGATTTGCATTTATTTGTATTCTGCTTATGCTTTTAAAGACAGCGTCGTACTGTAGGAACCAAACAAAAATAAGTGATTTGGTGGACAATTAATGCTGCACTTTTACTTAAACATGACCTGACAGCTCTGAATAAAATTTAACATAATTTATTTGTCATGGCGTCCAACTTCTGAGCTCGCGATTTCACGCGTCACTCATTAATAGACCGATGCATTTGCTCCCTCGACTGAAGTTAAGGACATACTCCAGGGAGGTAGAGAGTCATTCTCCGAGGTAATTAAACTTGCAGCTTTCTGGTCAAAAGTCCCATTCTATTATGTTACTCGCTACACATTCACCAGGGCCAGCATGCTAAAACAAGCTGCTAGCCATTTCGGTGTTGAGATAACTGTGCAAATCGTACAGAGCTAATTATGCGTCATTTGTCTAAGACAAAGACAGCATCTCTGGGCTTCTCCGCCAACAGAGAAAGTGGCGCCATTAGCAAAGACACTGTAAACTGTACAGGATAGCACTCCATCAACATAAGTAAGTAGCTTTATTTAATAATTATTCATCTTAATAGTACATTTTCGCTATTTGTGGTGCATCATTATTCCTCACAAAAATAATGGTGTCTTAAATAAAAATGCACTAAATCAAGGGCAGCACAATAGCTAGCAATCTTTTCCCCTTATTGTGTCCCAGCACACTTCATGTCTCTCCCCAGAACACCATTAGATCAGAGTGTTCAGCTTACAGCTTATCATCACAATACAATCTGATGGCGAAAAATCGCTCTTATCATCACACCGTTTGTGAACAGCACTTCATACGCGACGCTTCAGAATAACCAAGCATTTATACTAGTGGCTTCGACACACATCAAGGTCTCTTTCCACTCATTAGAAATCAAGTTATTTGTCACTGGACATCGACCTGCCACTACTGCCAGTTTGCAAAGTCGAGACAAAAAAGGCACTTAAAATCAAACAGAACACCAGACAAATAAATATGTTACCCAGATATTTCAACTGATACTCACCATTTTTGCAAAACACTGATGGATTTCAAAATGAAAAAAAATAATTGCTTTTTTGGTGTTGTAAATACAGAGCAAGTCATTATTTGATAAAATATTCACAGTACCTCACTGAAATTTGCAGCTCTAGAGATTCAAAATGTAAACAGAGCTCAAGGAAAGTTTGAAATGTTTGATATCTCCTTCTGATATCAGTATCTCAAACTGGAGAGAATTACCTTAATGCCAAAGTGTAATTGCCACATCCAAAGCGTATTTGTATGTCCATGTGCATAGTGGCGGAGTCTGACATATGAAATAATCAGAGGTGAAAATCTCAAGTCTATGAAGTACAAATCAAGACCAAGTTTTTGTTTCAACCAACCAGTTGAGCATGAAGAGTTGCAGTCACATGGTACTCAACCAGTTAGTTAAAACAAAAACTTGGCCTAGATTTCAGCTTTCTAGACCTGAACTACCCACCTCTGTAAATAATGGTATCATCAGTATTATGATAGTTTCTAACTCAGACAGAGGTGTGAAGGCTTACGGGGTCGGTGAGCTCTGGGATGGCGGCCCGGTACGTGATGGGGTTGCAGTCCCGCGTGTTGTTGACCAGAGTACATGGAAGGAACATGGGCCCCAAGTCGTCCCCGTCAAGCACGTCTACAGTGAGCGTCGTGGTAGCTGTGAGCCTGTCTTTGGGGTACGGGGCACGGTCCTGCGGGAGAAGGTTACTGTAAGAGCCTGGAAGGCCTCCACATCTTCATAGAACTAAAAATGGTCAGAAAGAAACGGGCAAGTAGCTTCCTCAGCTAAATGTTAAAAATTCTAAAAATCCTGTTCTTGCACGTCTCCTGCTCAGCTCGAAATATGTAAGTAAGTAGTTAAGAAGTGAGCATAAGAGCAAGAGCAGTAAATAGAAAAATATACTTTTCAAATTAAAACTAGCGCCACATTTCCCTATGGCGGTTTTGTCCTGCTGAAAAATAAAATTGAAAAACAAAACAAAAAGACAAGTAAAAGGAAAATGGAAAAGCAAACGCTGAGTTACAGCAGTGACAACAGATCCCACTGAAAAACTGAACCCTGCCAAGAAAAGTGTGTGCTGCCTGGGGGGGGGGGGGGCTCATCAGAGGAGTCTCCACAGAAAATCCCCCCACGCGAAGCCCTGCAGAGAAATGACAGCTGCCTCATGCCACTCCTGCAGTACATGACGCACTGCATTTCAGCAACCAGCCTTCCTATATGAAAAGGGGGGGGTTAAAGGAACAGAATCATTTATTATCGGTGAATTCTTCACACTACAACAAAGCATCGGAGCCACATATAAGAAATAGCTGTGTCATAAGACCGTTTGTGCTGTGTCACACACAAAAAAACGTATTATAAAAAAACACCCAATACGAACAATAGTTTATATGCCAAGCAGAAATAAATGACTTAACATCCATAGAAAGAGTTCCAGATGTCCTGGTTTGCAGATGCAAATCAAAAAATAAGAATTTAACTTAATTGCATTACCATGACATTTTTTTCTCTTAATGCACAACCTTAAGTGACTATAGATTTCTCACAGACTGCAAGAAGGCAAAGCCATCCTTGAAATTACTAAAATATGTTTATGGCAGGAAATGTATTTATTACTGCTACCTATCACAAGTATACATAAATACATACGCACATATACGCACACACAAGACACATCGTTTGAATAATGATGTCGAACTGCAGTGCTATTTAGAGTGTTGAACTGACATAAAATATTTAAAGCTGTCAGCTGCTTTTCAACTAATCATAATGGGAGGGTTAGGGAATGCAACTCCATTCGAGCCCAACTCCAGAGTTCATTTAATAACTCTATCATGCAGGTAAAACATTTTCATACTGACTGGCGAAAAAAATAGGCTCCCCTTGTTGGCAGACACATTACATATTTGTCACTCAAATATTTAAAGGAATAGTTTGCTGCTCTCAACTAGGATTCGATTGCTCACGCAGTGGTAATTTATTGTTCATGGAATGAAAACAAAAAAACGTACGACATAATTTCAGCTACTTTTTAATTTCTACCGGTAACATTTTGGGAGATTAAATAAATTTTCAAATTCACAAGCTGCCAACCTGTTCTTTTTCTTCTATAATGAACCCATATATCAAAATGTATTTCCTCCAGTTCACACATCATAATTTCTGATGATTTAAAAACTCATCATCCACACCTGATGGGCGTGACACACCGAGGGAGGTGGTATTAATGACACTCCATTAATACACAGACATCGTTTGACATGCATAATGAAGCAGAAATGTAAGGCACATTTCACTGGGAGGCACTTATAAATCCTTCCTTAATTGCGATATCACACCGTAAATACTGCCTCGTAATTGGCCGACAGGGAAGGACAGATTCCGCCCCACAGGACTCACGTTGGCCTGTATGATGACCAGGTAGCGTGTGGTTTCCTCGTAGTTCAGCCTCTCCCTCAGGACCACGGCGCCGGACAGGGTGAGCGGTATGTCAAAGGTTCTGTTTGCTGTCTGCAATACAGACGGGCCAGCTTCAAAGTGAAGTCATTACACTGCAAACACTCAATGAAGATTACCGGCCTGCCAGGAGTGGGGAGACTCCTGACCGCTGAAGATACACCACATGCATTGTATGAGTCTATATATAGAGCTCTAGACCACATCAAAATTTTAAGTTTCCAGGATTTTTAGAATTTATTCTTTCATAAACTATTGATCACATATGGTCCCAAATTCTAAACAAAGATATTGTCATTCAGAGTATTTTTTTTCAGATAATGACAAATGATCAAAATGCTGAAAGGCACAATGCTGTTATATGTGGAATACTGCAAACTAAACAAGTTTATATCCATTATTAAGTAATACAATAATAATATTGCATTTGGTGGAATGACCCCAATCTTTTCTCAGCTTTGATGCATCTTGGCATGCTCTGCACCACAATCTCCACCTTCACATTGTTGTTGGATGACTTTGTCCCACTCCTGAAGCGCAAATTCAAGCAACTCAGCTTTCTTTGATGGCTTGTGACCATACATCTTCTGCTTGATAATATTCCAGAGGTTTTCTATGGGGCTCAGGTTTAGGGTCTTGATCTGCTGGTCCTCCTCCACACCTCGATTGGCCTGGCTGTATGACACAGAGCATTGTCCTGCTGGAAAGCTCAGTCAGCTGAGCTGGGGAACATAGTCTGACCAAATGGAAGCCCAGTATTCTTCCAGGAGAAGCTCATTCGTTGCTTGAGTCATGTGTCCTTCACAGAGATGAATATGCCTGATTCCAACCTTGCTGAAGCACCCCTGGGATCATCAGCAAATCCTCTGCCAAATTCCACATGGGTGGAGGACACTGGGACTTGTAGGCCTCTCCAGGTCTCCATCTAAGCATCAAACTGCTGGTCAGAGCTGAACATTTTACGCCCCAATCTTTATGGTCTTTTGTAAACTCCAGCCTGGCTCTTCTCTGCATCTTACTGATGAAGGACATCTGCCTTGCATTGTGGGACTTCAGTCCTGCTTCTAGAAGGCTATTTCAAACTGTCCTAGCTGTGCACTTCACACCACTTAAAGTTTCCCCATTCTTTTTGAAGGCCACTTGATGTCATTCTTCTATTCATGAGGCATGCTAAGATCAGTTGGAGGTCATCTCTGACAAGACAGTCTCTTCACTTAAGACTATAGAAATCTTTGTCTTTGGCACAGTCAGTGGTTGTTACATAATGTTTCTAAATTATTCTGAATGTTTTTATGACATTCATTTTGTCCTAGTAAGATAGGATGGCTCCGTCCATGGCAGTGCTTCCCAAACCTTTCCTCGTTTGCTGAGGTTTGGTTCAGCTAATCAGCGAATCGCTAAGTTGAATGAGGTATGTTTGTACTGAAATTCAACAAAAATCGCTCGTAGAATGGCTGCCACAGAAATTAAAATATTTAAAAACATACGGAGTGGTCTCTTAATTTTTACATATATAATGTTCCATATATCAAATTTTCACCATACTTGTAGTAATCTACAGTAAACGAATGCAGTGTTTTTTGAAACAGAGCAGTCAGGTACTGCACTATATTATAACATACTATAATACACTGTATAATCCGGGATTGATATAACTGATACAGAAGTACGCATTCGCAGTATTTTATTGTCATAACAGCACACATCCATACTTATTTTATGTGCATTTGCATGCTTATGGCAAGGATTTACAGCACATTTTAGCTTCATACCCTACGATCTTGTGTACCAGCTATGTCAATCCTTGTATATAATACTATAATATAGGAAAGTACAATGTATGTTGCTTTAACATACCGGGTCGTTCGGGTTGTACTGGATGACGTACTCAATCTGTCCATTCGGGCCATCGTCAATATCTGTGGCACCATTGTTCCCAGAGAAGCCAGTAAAGATTGTGGTCCCCACTGGTGTCAGCTGAAAAGAGGCAGATACAAATGGACTGACCAGCAGCTCGCCAAGGAAAAAGCAAATAACAACAAACTCCTCAGTGCAAGTGGAAATCTGCTCAAACGCAGCTGTCTCCTGTGCTCTGCCTTGTACTGAGGATTTACACCCGTCCATCCATGCATTTGCTGTGGTCACTTTTCCTAATCAGGGTCGGGGGGGGGGGGGGGGGGGTCTCGAAAGCTGCTGGCGGGATTTGCACCAAATAAGGGTCATTTTGTTTCCATAAACAATGCAATGAGTGCTTTTGCATTGTTTTTTCGCTTTATACTTCATTCCAACATGCTGCAGTGTGCCAGACCTCATCAGAGAATCAATTACCCCGGATGAAAGTGGATTCCGGCTAAATGAGGACAAAAACACGCTTCAGATCATTTATGGAAGACACAGCAGTACCTTTACGTTAACCTGTTTCAGGGCAGTGAAGCATGTTTTTGTACTGAAATTGGCTTATTAGTATTTAATAAGTATGTCGGCTAGAATCTATCTGCCAGATAAACCCAGAGAAACAAGAGCTGCTTATCCTTCAGTAGGCTGATCTGTACATGTCTGTCACTAAAGGAAACATGGGAAACTGAGAATTAAACAGCAGAGATGGGAGAGGAGGAGCCCCCCCTTAAATGAAAATCACAATCGAGGAATATTACTGTAACGGACAGAACTTGCTGTGAAAGGGAATCTTACTTTCCATTCAGTTTTGATACAAACCAGAAGATACTAAATGACTTTTGCTCATTTCAAACACTAAACATTTTAGAATGGTTCTCCTTTGGATGAACAGGAAATTGTCAGTAATAAAGAAAACAGCTAAACATTATCCGTGTGTGCAATCCCTACAGAGGTTAAATGAGTTAAATTTGTTTCTTGTTTGTTTTATTGGATTAAATGTCATCATTAATCATTCCTTAATGTACAATTGGTGTTCACAGGGCATGTGATCCAGTGCATGGATCATTAATCATTTCTAAGCATGAGTCTGACTAATCTGTCTGTCCATCTGTCCATCTGTCCATCTGTCCGTTCATCCATCCATCCATCCATCCTCCCTCTAACTGCTTATCCCGGTCAGGGCTGTGGGCAAAACTGAGCCAATTTATTTGAAAACAAATACTAATTATGAGTAACATTTATAAAACAATTATTGCAACATATTGCATGTCTTCAAAAAAAAAATTACAATGAAAATGCTGTTATTGGAAATTAAAGGCGAACGTTTTCAGTTGACCGAGCATCAGTCCAAAAAGCAAACAGGAGGCAGGATGTGAGGCAGCAGTATATAAGTTTTGTCTAAAGTGATGTACAAATGAGGATCACAGAATAACTGGGGTTAAGGGCCTTACCCAGAGGTCCAACATTGATGTGATCATATTGCCAGTCACGGGATTTGAACCAAAAACCTACCGATAACAAGCACAGAGTCCCAGCTCACAGAGCCAGACACTACCCCCTGTAGCACTCTGAGCCACTGCACCACAACAACGTAACTCGCCCATTTTCCAATGAATCTGTACTTCAATTTCTATGCTAAAAAGTATGGATTTGCTGGACTTATTTTGTACCTTTGCTTGGTAAACTGAAATGCAACAACTTCAAATTAATTTATAAGCAAAAGAAGTGCAAACATATACAGACAGTAGAGAACACTCTTATACTCATAAATTTCCCTCTTGAAGATCTATATTCTGCAGAGTCGATAATCGGATTCTGTTTGCTGGGAAATTGCATAATCTGTGATGTAACTGTATACTGTACTTAAAGACAGCTAATGTTTACCTCCCTGTCTATTATTTTTCTGTTCCATGCAAATTTCCACACACTATCCCACTATGGATCCCTTACGTGTCATATTTATGAGTGTTTACAACCGTGCAGATAATATGCCGCATTAGCACACAAACGATATTGAAATGCACGACTGCTTAATGAGTTTAATGAGTTGCGACGCCAACCCTGCATCAGCCATCTCGGCCCCTCTTGTGGAAGACGCCGGAATCTGATCTTGTTTCTCTCCCCCGGGCTCTCACACTTCGGTGCCTCAGAGACAAAAGCGGCTGAATCGCTGCCAGCGTGCTGTTGTTTTTTCTTTTTAATCAAAATGGGACACCTATCATTTCATCATTTCGGGGGAAGAAAGGATCCACTCCCGCTGTCAATGCAGAATGGATACTGTCCGTCCTATTCAGTCATTCATTCAGCTGCTGCTCTCCGCAGCCTCTTCGGGATATTTTACATGACAAAAAATGAAACCCCAGTAGGAAGCATCAATCAAAAAAAGAAAAAAGGACAAAGGGGCAGAGGAAAGCTCAGATCGCAGGGTTATGTTCTGTCTTTTGTATGTCCAGCGGGCCCTTATCGGTACAAGCAGGTCCGGTCCGAAGTTTCTTGGAAATAGAGGGGCTGTGTAATCACGCCATGCACCATCACGTGTGCGAGTGTGCTATATCAGCACCGGAGAGCTGCTGTGGTCTCAGGGAGACCTGTGTCGGGCAGCGGGGGGGGGGGGGGGGGTTTGGGGGGGGGGGGGGGGGGGGGGGGGGGGGGGGGGGGGGGGGGGGGGGGGTTTGCGCGTCACTGCCGTGTGACATTACTGCCTGTCATGAAACACTGATCTCACTGCCCCCACTGCCCCCAGGCAGAATGAACCCACAGAATCTTAAAGACCCACGAGGAATGGACACAAAATAATTGAAAGACATGATGAATCTGCATTTATGGATCCTTCACCTTTCATAACCACTTACTGAGTGGCCAGATCATGCAGCACAGACTAGCCCGCCTCGCCAACACAGAGCACATACAAACACTGCAGGTAAGAGCCTTTGCTCAGGGGCCCAACGGCAAAATCACTCGATGCGATGGACATCAATTCACCAAACCACATGTTTTTAAATTGCAGAAGAAAACCAGGCTACCCAGATGAACCTACATTTGGTCCCCACAATGTAATATACACATAACCCACACACACACACAGGTTTGTAATTATATCTTTGTGGGGACTCTCCATTCATTTCTTTTGGAAAAAATGTAATCAATAACATGACAATCTTAACCTTAACCCTAACTTTAACCATAAGTAACCCAACAAAATACAAGACTTTATGCATTTTTACTTTTTTCGTTGCATTCACAGATGTTTGTGGGGACCTGAGAAATGGTCCCCACAGCATCACAATAACAGGTGTTTATTACATTGTGGGGAACATAATCCAAATACACACACATACATGCACGCACACACACACACACATACACACACACACACAATAAAAACTGAACCCTCAGTCCTGGCATGTACGACATCACAGAGCTGGCCAGTAAACTCTGAATCAGGATTAATGTTGCAGGTTTAAGAGCATTACAATACACACTGAATCAGGGCGATTCTAAAAGGAAATACTAAGGTCACCTTAAACTTTCATAGCATGGGATACAGAAACATGCATTAGTCAAAAGATGAGCGAAAAGGTATACATTATTCAACAGCAGTCTTAAACTAAGAACGATCATTCCCTGAATCATTAAGTTTATTAATACTGGTTTTAAAGTTGCTGAGTAATTATTATTCAGTATGGCGAAGGAAGAGTTATAATTTTATTGCTGATGAATGACAGTTACGCTGTAAAATATGCATATCAAAGACTCATATTTAAAGCATGATTACAGGAGCAAAAACAAAGCGAATGCTGACCGCCCCCATCACACACTCCGAGACTCTGCAGAGGACAAAGAAAGTACCAACATCCAGGTGCTTTTAAGACAACAAACTTTTGTTTTTTACTACATACTACAATAGCTGGGAAATGATGAAACAGTATGACAGACCTTTGAGCATGCCTCAGTATCCAGATAGCGCTACAGTACGTATCTGCACCTTTGAGATCCAGTGAGGAGGGGGTCCTCAGCAGTACACTGCCAGTGTCAGTCTCGCTTCTGCATCTGCATTTAATGCACCCTTTATAACGCATTCTCCCATTTCCATCTGCAGTACTGTGCTGTCTTCGATCACCTAACTCCCTCCCCCCCCCGGCCTTGCTGGAGAAGCTTGATTTTATCTGACACTTCAGACTCCACGAGTTAACTAATGGACTACACTGGAAACAACCACAACACTAATCTACGTGTCAACTCAATGTTTAATTCTTAAGAATCGATATTAAGAATATTGAGATCGGGCCACGATTTAGATGCATATACCGAGCAGCATGCCTCTGTGCAAGGATGTTAACTAATGAGAAAGAAAAAAAAGACTACCAGTACTGCACTCTGGGAAGCCAATTTCAATTAAGGAAAAACGCAGAGAATCACTAGGTATCTATTCCGCAGTACAGTATACTCGGCGTGATGACTATGGTGGATCTATTTTTAGATCACACGCTTGAAAACCACATCCCCGACCGCACGTCCGATAAGCATTTGAATCACAGAGCAGATAATTGCATTATAGACACTTGCTGGGAGATATCAGTATCTTGCCTTGTGGCCAACCAGTTCTGTAGTGACCAGAGCTTGTAATTATTGAAAACTGAAACTCCTCGCCATTAAGAAACAGGAAATGTTTTCATTTCTTAACATCGTACTGCATAATAGTAATATTACTATTATACTATTAAGGAGTAAAATTCTGGACTATTATACTAATAGGCCTACAGAATTCAGAGAACTCAAAAACATAAACACTAACCATCTGAATACAAAACAAGTGTATTATTCCAAATAAAACCATTGTTTATAGATTATTTCAGTATTTTTTGGATTTCAGAATTTTATGCAGGTCTTGATATCTGCAAATTTTCAGCAGGAATCAGCTGCTTAACATTGAATCTTCCATGATTGCACTAAAACAATTTGTACTAACATTTAAAAAAATGTCAGCCACAGCTGTAAAACTTGCATTTGTGACAGTGAAAGCAATGATATCGGTAGCGATGCTCCATGGATATGTCTGAACTTCACATCCTGTCTCAGGCAGACATCAGACATCGAGTGCCTTGTTGCTGCAGATTCAGAGTCATTCAAAGTGCATTCAAAGTGTGTTTAAGTTCCGCCCTGCCGGAAAAGTAGACGAGAGGGGTGCTTTTAAGGGCAGACATTAAGAGGATCTCCACTTCAAATGCTCATTTAATTAGTGCTACTGAAACCAAATTAAATGCCAAAATGCCCAAAAAGAAGTAAATGGTGCAACTCAAAACGAGCCAAATGACTTTTTTTAAACCTTATCATATTATAGTAAGACCGCATTTTCTGGTAATGAAAACCACTAAATTGTTTTTGTGAGCTGTCTTGCTGTGGATTTGCGAAATTGCCGTAGTTCACAGGATGAAGTTAATTGCATTACAACAATAGGATGGGCGATAAGGGACATCTGTTATGTTAATTGCACTCCTGTTTCGGAAGCTAATCGCCGTGGAAACAGAGCTCACCGAAACTGGCAGGAGTGGTGGCTTCCATCACTGACCTCGTTTATGGCGACGTAGTAGCGCGGCTGCTGGAAGCGCGGAGCGTTGTCGTTGCGGTCCCTCACCACGATGCGCACCTCGTGCAGGATGAGCGTGCCGACCAGCTCGTTGATGCACTTCACCTGCACCACGATGGAGTGGATGTACATAGGCGGCTGCAAGGAACCAGAGCAATCGTCAGATTTCCTGGAATAACGTAGTAGGCAGTCTGGCCGCTGGTATGTTAGAATACAGCCAGAGTTGGGTAATTCAGGTCCAGAGAGTAAAAGTCCAGTCCGGGATTTTATTTCAACCAACCAGTTGAGCCTAAAGAGTCACAGTCACAGAGTACTCTACTGGTTGGTTGAAACGAAATCCTGGTCTGGACTTCTACTCTCTGGACCTGAATTACCCAACTCTGAATATAGCGTGTGGGTTAGGACTTTTTGCCCATGATCATAAGGTCGCTGGGTCAACTCCCATGGCTGCCAGAGGGATGTCGCTCTTTGGCCCTTGAGTAAGGCCCTTAACCCCAAGTGCTCCAGGGACTGGCTGACCCTGCTGTCTCAATTGTACCTTGCTTTAAATAAAAATGTCTGCTGAATAAATAAACGTGGAATACTTTTGTGGTAACTGTAAATTAACATTTCTCAAACTCAACACTTGTTTCCTAGTTTGCATCGTTATTTCTACTAACATGCTACAGTACCTGTGGCTCTACCACTGTACTCTACTATAGTATACCATACTCTGTTATGTACAGGTAGCTTACATATCTATATTCATATTGTGCAGTTACATGCTGTACTTATGCATAGAAAGGTTATATTCAACATTATAATGTAGATATAGTTCACATGCATTCTATTTATGTTACATATTTCACATTGTTGCTATATTATGTACAGATAGTATATTCATGTATATACTGTGTGTCTGCCCTCCTACTGTGACATTATATGCTCGAGGGAGTTTTACTTACACAAAAAAGGCAGAATGAAAAGTGGCTGGTTCAGAGAAATAACCAATCAGGTGGTAGAGGTGGTGGGTCCAAGCAACTATAATCTGATTGGTTTGATTGATCTCTTTGAACCAATCATTTTTCATTCGGCCCTCAGAACATTTTTGTGTACGTAAAACTCCCATGAGCTGAAAACATACACTATTATGCTTAGAAAACCAGTAACAAACTTACAGCTGCTCTTGGTTCCCAGATGTCTAAATTAGTAGTTAGATATAGTGCAATCCAATTAGTTCTCAAAAGCTACAGAGATAATGGAGAATATGTGGGATCATCTTTTTATGGCTAACAGCCAGGGATTAAAATGAATTTGGAAATGTCCACCTCGAGCCTGTGGATCTCTCTTCTTTGATTCTACCTTGTTCTGTGAACTAGATGCGAAACAGATCGATGCGGAGTACACCACAGAACGGCCCTGACAGGGAGGAGTGAAGTTCGGCTACGTCTGAAAGCCAAAGTGCCTAGATATTGCACTTAGTATTCGTCGGGAGCCTGAGGAGGAGGCGCAGAAATCTGCCGGCACGTGCAAAATTAAGCACGGCTCGGATTCACAGAAAACCAATATCTGGTATCAGCGAGGACAGATCCAAACAGCTTTCATGATGTGCATCTTATAAAACGATTTTAAAATCCAATCCCCCCGCTCTCATCATTGTGCTTGTAAACGCCCTGGATTCTGCAGGGGAGGACAGGGAAGCCCATGTCTGTCCATCATTAATCGCCAACTCCTGCCTGGTTTATGAACCACCACAGTAGAGGACTAACTGCTGACAGGAGGTGCACTCCCCAAATTCAATCAGTAAAACTCTATGGTCGCCACCGGCGCCTGACGGACTCAGTGGTGCCATATACCGTGAATATATCCCAGCCCATTCCTCTCCCTGCTTCACCCTAAAGAAGACAATTTATGGACTTTATGTGACGTGTGTTTCCCAATTAAAAAGACACAGTCCATATTGGATCAACGATCTGGGCTGCAGGACTTGCAGTCAGTGAATAGGGTAAGGTCGATAATCAAATTCTCTCAGAGAGCCACGGTTATTAACATTTATTAATTTGTTATTTCGCGTGCTGTTATGACAAGCTCTTATCTATCATTTGTAATTAACTGAGGAAGTTTAATTAAATCTAACCTGGTGCAAGTGTAGTCCACAATATCAAAGGAGGATTGTGAAATTAATTCTACAGATACGTATTGTGTATTGCAATGTCGAGCCATTAATGGAGATAGAAAGCGGTAAATGGAATAAATAACGCTGGTAATTACATTTTTAAAGACCTTACGTTTTACACGTCAGATACGTACATCTCTGTCAAGAACACGGCCGGTGCTGTTCAGGTACAGCCGCTGTCTCATGGGATCCAGAATAACCCAGTGGTCGTAATTGTCTTGTAAAGATAAGGAAATGGTTCTTCCTGGGTCTTGAGCTCTGCCATTTATTTGCATATTTTCAACCAGAACAGTCCCTGTGACAAAACAAAATATTAATTATTCACAAAGAGCAACTTCTATTTGCAAAGACGGTGTAAACAGCCAGATCCTTAGTAAAAATGCATTTTGTACTTTGATTGTATCACTTGCATAGTTTGTTCTATTTACTTCGCAGAGATACGGCAACATGAACTTTGTGAAAACATACGCTTGTAATTAAGCGTTAACATTTAGACCTCGCATACTGAAAATGATGGTCTTTTTATAGTAAACGTTCTGAGCTGATCCCATCTTTACAGAACTGGTAAGTCACAGAATAATGCATTTCCCACGGTGCTGGAGCTTCCAAACTGAATTTCATCTCTTCTGTTTTTCAATTGTACGGCTACAGACCACCGTCCAATCGCTGAGCTGGGATACACCCCGCACATGCCCTCGGGGGTGCAGTGCCCCCTCGGACCAGTGCGCCCACCTCCACTCCGCCTCTAAAGGCTTTGCCGGCCTGTCAGCTGGCCTGGCATCGGAGGCGACCCCACGAGCACAGAGGTGCCTAGCAAAGCGATTCGCCACCTGTTATCTGAAATCCTGGAGGCCGGGGGGCGTGCGGTTTAGGTGAATGCCATTTAGTTCAGATCCCCAAGGATGATGTCACCCAAGCCCTTCGGATGTCACTGTGCTCCGAGCGGCGGAAGACAGGAAAGGCGAGGGAGTTTTAAAATTCAGATTCACCAGCGTGCTGACAGAAACTTCACAGACAAATTAGGGGCTATTTAACATCTCACTACACATCCAGCAAAGGCTCTGCTGGATCAAACTGTCCCAAGAACGCCCCCCCACCCCCACCCCCCCAAGGCAGGAAGCAGTCCAGCCAGGGAAGGGCCAGTAGAACCACATCATGTCTTAACCGCTCTTCAAATTTACATTGCATATTACCGTGTGCATATACTGAATAATACCTATATATAATGACAAAATTCATTCCAATTATCATGCGCGATATAGCTGTTCATTCACACCGTGTTAATTTGTTGTGGTCTCTAGTCCTGCTAACAGCTATACCATTTCTTGTGCCATTCAACAGAACAATTAAGCAATGACAGGAGTATCCCATCCATACTAATATACAGAGACGGAACAGCTCTATTGTGGCACTAAATGTGCCATATGCATTAATCACAAGTGCTGTAGCATTTTCCAGCATTTTTTTCCTGTACTTTGTAGCTGGGCTGCAGTTGCGTATTCAGTTTCTACAAATAAAAACGGGGGTTATGACACCTCTGTGGGCAGCACTACTGCCTCGTATGTCCTAGGGGGCTTCGAATGGTGCCTCTGCTCTATGTGTGCCTGCTCTGCCTGCGTTTTTTCCAAAAACATACAGTTTGGGTAGATGGTTTCCTTAAGTCCTCCACTGTGAGCGCATCTGCCCTAAGATGGACTGACAAGGAGTGTCTTTGCCTTGTCGCCTAAGCTCTCTGGGTGAGGTTCAACCAGGAAAAGCAGCAGGAAGGAGGATGAAATTCTTCGGAAACTTGATAAGCAGAAAACTGATATACTGAGAGACGAACCGCAGAATCTCCGTGGAAGAAATTACTCCAGCACCAGGGCACCCATTTTTACCCGAGGCGCAGCTGATGGGAAGTGTGTTTTTCGAGAATTTCATTTGCTTACTTGGCAAAACAAAGTTGCTGCACACACACAGCGCTATACAGTCGCACAGCAAAACTAAAAAAGGAAAACACAGGTACTAGGAGTAAGAACCACGAATTGATGATCACTAGGCTGGTCAAAAGATCTGTTATTCAGGTCGCGGATGAATTTTGGGATCGTTTTCATAGAGCAAATATTACGATTACTGACACGGATATGCAGTCAAGCAGGAAGTAATAAAACGAAATATTTATTATCATTTAATTTTACTAATGGAGGAGCCAACTAGACATGTAGCTAATGGCTCATTTAATCGCTCATCCAGTTAGTGTTACAGGGATCAGACCCCTGTCTCGGGAGGTATGAGACACAAAGCAGGGTGTAACCTTGACAGTCTGCCGCAGGGCATTTAAGCACACAAAAACCCACACAACAGTAACAGCATTGCCTACTGAGCAAACGGGCCACCTAGCTTTAAATTCCACTCCAATAAAATTCTGCTTAGAGACACATATTTTGAACACATAATCTTTTTAATAACCAGCCAGAACAACACGTCTTACAATTTGAAAAAGTACGTTATTTAACAGTGCATCCATAAATGGAACGCCTCGCTAAATTCGTTTAGTCGTATATGGTTAGCGGCGACGGCACATTACAGTGTATAGGTGGATCGATCGCGTTTTACACAAATAGCTTGATAAAGTGGCTAATATGTGTATCGTGAGTGGTCGTGAAATGTAGGTGTCCAGGAAGACAGGTCGAAAGCAAATTACAGAAAAAAAAAAACTGAATCATAAATGGGGTCAATGGCCCTTTAAATTAAGGAAACTAGAGTGGCAGCAGGTACAAAGATAGCAGAAATGTAGTTATGTAGCTAATAGGGAACAGCAGAGTTTAGCTGTAGGGATCTCCCTCCCCTAGAGTTTCACAGAGCCAGCTGGTCCCACTCACCCATGCAAGTAGGTAATCTCATCGTGGCCTGTGTGCCACCAACTTTCTTTCATTAATCGCGCTGACTGTTGACACGAGCCTGGTAATTACCTGCCGTATCAACCCAAAAGTCGCATGGAGCTGGCCCAGCTGTCATCCTGCTTGTTTTTTCCCCTTTTTTGTGCATTGCCTTGTTTCACATTTCCACTGAAATGAATATGTCTTGACACTACCTGTTACAGTCAAGAAGAAAGATGTAATGACAGCGTACGACGTTCCACCGCTCGCAGCGCTGTCTGCAGATGTAAAGTGCACCTTCTCCTGCACTCATCTCTAACGTAAGACGAACGCGCGCAGCACATTTTGACGTGCCGATAATTCGCCGACTGCTGTGGTTGTGACATCTGCCCGATCATTCTTAGTCAGCAGGTTGAGTTCCACTTTATCAATTCAAAAGTGTAAAGTCAGTATTAGACAACAGGTCATAAATTCCCCACTATCTTAACGCAGGATAGAGGCGGTCTGTTGGAAGACCCCCAGGGCCGGAGTGGAAGTGAGTTCCAGCCTGGGATAGTCACACCCCAGACCGGCTGTTGCAGGGGATCGGGGGGCATGGTAATGCTGAAGTATGTTGAGTGGGGGGCACGGAAAGAGTGTGCAACGATTAAAGTTTATTGAATCGGGATCCAACAATAATGTTTGCAAAGTTGGTGGG
>JAODJU010000041.1:10319491-10329975 GCA_026776725.1 Gnathonemus echidnorhynchus
GGGGCAATGATTAAATAAGTTGAGTGGAGGGTAGGGGAAGAGTGTACAATGATATGAATGAGGGGGGTTCCAGTGATAAAATCTGCTGGGATGGAGGGGGTGAGGGGTGGGGCGGGCAATGGGGAAATATGTTGAGTGGGGGGGGGTTCCCAGTGATATAGCTTGCCGAGTTGGAGGGGTAGTCAAGGGGCAATGATAAAATATTTTGGGACGAGTCTCCAATGGTAGACTCTGAGTTGGGGGTTGGGGAGGGCATCCAATAATAAAATTTGCTGAGTTGGAGGGGGTGAGGGAGGGGTAAGATAAAACGATAAAATGGGGTAAGCGACGATAAAAAATTTTCACCATTTCAGGGCCTGGGCAATTCTCCCAATCAGCCACTGTGGCACCGAGGTCCCTCCTCATCATAGTGCATAGCGCTCCTCACTGGCTAATCTCACTGGCTAATCATCCATCATCAACAAGTAGCAAACATAAGGGCTTCTCGAGGATGCTGGACACCTTGAGGTCCTCGACCTACCTACTTAGAAGTTATAAGTACCATCAATAACAATTCTCCTTATGCGATCCAGAAACTGTATGAAATCCAAGATCCAGGTATTCCACACTGCCAAATGTAACACCACACTCACAAATTACCCAGAAATTACCCATAACACTTTCATTCTGGCCAATTTTCTGATTCAAAGAGGCTTTCGGAGGAGCAATCTGAATGAGCAGCTGCTAGGAGACAATGGCCACCTGTTAAGCACACAGCTGACGGGACTAGACGCCATGCCGGCTGCACCGAGACGTTCACAGCCAACCAGGGCTTCACATAGGCCTGTACCGTAACTAAGCAAATGTTTCAAAAACGTAATCCAGCAATCCCGCGTGAAAACGTAATGGCTTCGAATTTCTCACATCCCTAATAATGCATGTCCATCAGAAGCCTTTTGATGATATTTTCCTACTGTAGTTACTATTATTAATGCTATCTATCTAATCTATTATCATAGCAAGGGCACACGAGGGGTCATTTACAGCCATTTCCAGGGTTGCCGTAATCATGTGGCATTAGTGCACACAACGAACTGTAAGCACGACGCAGAAAACTTTCACATAAATGTTCTGTAGTTTTCCATAACCTGGACAGGATGCCAGTCCATCATAGGGCACACAGACACAATCACACAATGAATTAGGTAAATGTGTTCAGGAAAGTCTTATCGTCCTTGCAAGTTCTTACTGAGCATAACCATGTTCAGTCCCGAAACTCAGTTACAAATAATATTGCATATATTACATTCACTGATATTATATCTGCATACCTTGTTTCAATACGGCCCCAACTAAAATAATTGTATGCATTACTTAAAACTATAAGCTGGCATTCAACAAAGCACTGAGCTATTCCACTACTTAACCAGTGAAAATCATAGTAGTGTTTAGCAAATGCTACGCTTTAGGAACAATGTCAAAGAACGTCACCATAGTCAGCGAGCCTCACCTGCTTTCATTACGGCGCTAACAAAATCACGTTTTTCATGTTCGGTTTCCACAGCTGTGCTCCGTGGAAAAATCCCTTAACAAAGTTATACACCTTCACGCCACATGAATCAGAAAAATGTCTGTCGGCGGCGACACGCGGCTCCACATTCAATGCCTTTCACTACCATCTCCATTTATACCCCCCAGCTTTAACAACGTAGGTTGTCATGCATACCACAGTATTAATTGTGTGTTTATTCAAAAGCCTTATTAGAGGGAGCTTAGCTGAAATAAGCTCGAGCAGATGGCTTTTGCACGTGTACGCCTTCTTAAGACTGTACGTGCCACAAAGAGCATTCATTCCCCATGCCAGTACAAATCAGCGCTGCATAATTTTTCACAAGACATCTTATTAAGCAAGGGCAGCTGGGGTAGGGGGAGGTAACTATTAAGAACTTTGACCTTGTTAAATCTGGACTATAACTATGTAATGGCATTCCTATTTTTTTTTTTTGTTTGGTTACAGGAACGCAATATTTGATTTGATTACGCAGTCTCGTGTTGAATACAGGGCATGGCAGCCAATAGCGCAATCACACTAAAACGCAATCAGCTTGGCCCTCTGCTTAGAAGGACTGACAGGTCCAATGCAACTGCATCACCAAATTATTTAAAATACTGACACAAATCCCCTGTTCTCAAAAATATACCAATTATTTATCAAATACAAATGCCAATCCCCTATCATTAATAAACAAACCAAAATAAAAATAAAAAACGTTCAGATGTAGCATTCATTTTCTGTACTAGGGGCCCTATACTTGGTTTTAACAGAGCAATAAAAAATGGCAAAAAAAAAAATAAATTATTATGCAAAAAAAAATCTGCGCTTTGAGTCGTACACGAGGATGGGAAGAGGCACTCTCATGCCACAGCGTGACACCCCGAAACCGTGAAGGACAGCGGAGAGGGGACTCAAGATCAGGGTGTTACCATCTCCTCCCCCGCTGGAGGAAGGGCCCAAGAGATACCCTTCCTGGCAGGGGGCTGGAAATAGGAAGGTAAGCTGCGATAAGGAGCGCTTAGCAAAACCTCAGCACGAAGTATGACTGCAGCTCCGGGCACAGATCTCTGCAGAATGCCTGAGTATTACGGAAGCAGTGAGCAGTTACAGAAATAGATAAGGTCTTACTTTAATAGTATATTTATACAGCTATAGGAAATAAATTTATATTAATGCTTATTTACAGACACAATTTGCTGTGGCGCAGGGAGAATGCCTGTCAGAGGTGAGACAGTGATTAGTGTTGCCTCCCTGCTCCAGGCCTGAGGGTTTGATTCCCACCTCCTGCTCGGCATGCGTGCGCAGGCTCTCCTGCTGTGCAGGTTCCCTTCTGGTACTCCTCTTTCCTCCAGAGGTAAGAAAAGAAAAAAAAAACCATGAAGCTAGGCGAAACGGTGTCTGTAAATCACCCACAGTGCCTGATAGTGTGTGGCCTGTGATGGACTGTCATACCACACAGGCAGTCTCCTGGCTCATGTCCTGCGCTTCCCGTGATAAGCGCCAGACTCACTGCCACCCTGCACTGGATAAGCAGTGTGGAAAATGGGTGGGTGTCAGCTGGTTAGAACCGCAGCCGATACCATGTTCTCCATCATGCACTTGCAGCGTTCGTTCGAAACAAACCTCAAATTTAGAAGCAGGTATTCTGAGGGGGCTTGCTGTTACATTGGCTCAGATTACCTGGTCTAGTTTTTGCATTTATATTTCTATGCCGTTTCAGAATATCAAATGGGCAACGTCACAAACATCATAAAGGTTTGATGGGGCCGTTATCATCAGATCACCGGATCAAGACCATTGACCTTAATCTAGCTTTACTGAATGTACGTCTTAATATGAAATAAAAAGAATGTAGAATGTATTTGCTTTCAGCCTGGGCACTGGAGTTCATAGAAAAATAAGAAGATTCAAGAGGTTTATTCGTTGTACACATACAACATGTAGTGGAATGTAACCCTGGTCACCCCGAGCAGCTGTGCATGATAACAAAATATAGAAAAAAATAAGGGAAAAATTATATAAAATAAAAAAAATATATTAAATGTTCAGCTGTCCATAATCTATACATAAGTGATAGTTAAGAGATATTTTGCAATTTGGCAATAAAAGTGCAATGTACAAGAGGCCTGAGGTATGTGCCAACGATTTGGACAGAGTGAAGCAGCACCTAGAGGCATTGAGCCTTATGATCTAGGGGAAAAAGCTCCTCCTTAACCTTCCCAGAACAGAGAGTTATTGGGGTGGGATGGATCCTTGGAGACTTTTGTTCTGCTCTGGTCCTGCAGAGGCTGTTGTACATTTCTTGTTGGGAGGTCAAGGCAGATCTGATGCAGCACTCAGCTACTCTAACCACCCTCTGCAGGGCTTTCCGGTCCTGGGCAGAGCAGTTCCCGAACCACGATGTGATGCTCATGGTCAGGATGCTCTCCATGGCAGCTGAGTAGAAGGTCTTCAGGACAGCAGGAGAGACCTTAATCCTCCTCAGCTGCCTCAGATGGTAGAGCCTCTGCCTCGCCTTGCTGACCAGAATAAGTGCCTGTGTGGACCATGTGAGGTCCTCCTGTAGGTGTAGGAGGTATTTGAAGGTGCTCACCCTCTCCACTGTAGCACCATTAATGTGGACAGGTGTGTAAGAGCCCTGCTGCCTCCTGTTGTCCACAATTAGCTCCTTTGTTTTGCTGATGTTCAGCTGGAGACTGTTATGCTGGCACCACCTTTCCAGGTTCTCCACTTCCTTCAAGTAGGCCGACATCATCGTTGGAGATGAGGCTGAGCTCTACTGTGTCGTCAGCAGATTTCACATAGGAATTTGAGCTGAGTGTGGCTACACAGTCGTAGGTATAGAGGGCGTACAGCAGTGGGCTAGAGACACAGCCTTGCGGAGCTCCTGTGTTGAGGGTGATTGCACTGGATACACAGTTGCCTACTCTCACCACCTGGGGTCTTCCTGTAAGAAAATCCAGAATCCATCTGCTCAGCTGCTCACTCAGTCCCAGATCCCTCAGCTTGGTGAACAGTCTGAGGGGGACTATGGTACTGAATGCTGAGCTGTAGTCTTTAAACAGCATTCTCACATAATTCCCCCTCTTTCCATCCACGAGTGAGGGTAGTGTGTAGGACATGAGAGATGGCGTCCTCAGTGGATCTGTTGGTGCAGTAGGCGAACTGCAGTGGATCGATGGAGTTGGGGATGGAAGAACAGATGAAGTTCTTAACAAGTCTCTCGAACACCTTCATGACATGGGATGTTAAGGCCACGGGGCAACAGTCATTGAGGCTTGAGGGCTCGTTACTCTTTGGAATCGGGACGATTGTGGACTTTTTAAAACACGCCGGTACGACAGACTGAGCCAGAGACTCGTTGAAGATATGGGTGAACACATCGGCTAGCTGGTCAGCGCAGCTCCGCAGTAAACGTCCGGAGATGCCATCCGGTCCGCAGGGCCGCGTTCACATCGCGTGCCGTCACACACACACGGAGTTCACCCCTGGTGCCCCCGCACTGCGCTGGCAGGCAGTCCGTGGACGGCTTGCTGTTCATATCAAACCGCGCATAGAACAAGTTAAGTTCGTCAGCAGACACAGAGACCGCCGAGACGGAAGTTAAAATGAATGAGTTTCTCTACAGACAGATATTTGTTATATAAATCAGGTCATAGAAGGACACTTAGCTATATTAATATCTGGCAGAAATCAAAGATGAAAAAATTATACGTATATTAGTGCTTGAAAAAAGTGAGTGGGGGTCAAACTGGTTTTTAAATATAAATGTTTAACACACAAGCACCCAGGTATCTGGAAGTGACAGTTCCTGAAGTGCTTAATGGACCAGTAAACTAAAAATATAGGTATAGTAGCTCACTCTACTTTGACATGTGGAAGAGGTTATTATTATTATGCTTTATTCAAACTGGTAAACTAATTCAAAACAAAACAAAAGAAACAAAACTTTTGTTGCAAATAATAACAAATAACCTACACATGCCAGGACTTTTAATGACTATGAATCAAAACCAATAAGTCAACAGATACTGTACCATGCAAAATGCCAAATGAAAGATCTCAGTTCTAATGCTGTAATACAGTAACAGGAAGAAATCCAAACAGCATAAAAATACAGATATAAATATACACAACTTTTGGAAAGAGCAAGACAGGTTCACGCCTTTCTCTCCCGTTCACATTCTCCTCCTCAGCTGAGAGTATAAGATGCAGACTGGTATTTTGGCTAAAAAATATTTGCCTTTAATACATATTTAATGTCCAAAGAAAGATAATTCCGTAAAGGCGAATGCATTACGAGACAAAATGCACATTGCATATTACAAACCGCGTCAAACAACATAACTCGAAAGCTTCTCTTGAGCTAAAATGCTGAAAAAGCTTTTTGACTAGGATGAGTTTTATTAAGATGCTATCAAAAGGGATCAAACATTACATGATGGACCAAGAGAACAAATTAAAATAAATGGATATCTGTCAGACTTTATTACTCTATTACTCACAGGATGAGACAAGGTTGCCCCCTACCCTCCAAAACTAAATATAGAGCCACTTGCCCAGAAGATACAGGACAAACTCTATGACAAAGGATCATTTTGCTGTACAACAAGGTAACACTAACTAACCAACATGTTGGTTTGCTAATGAAATTCATAGATTATTATGTTTCATTTGTGGGTTATGAGCCAAATTTCCAAGGGAAAAAAAACAAGTTGTAGCTTTACTCAAATAATGTAAGAAGAAAAGATCCCAAATGATAAAAAAGGGGGACATCCTTACCCAGATGATCTCTACACATCTCAACGCAAAGCTTAAGATAATCCAGGGTAGCAAGCCAGGTGGAAAGTCATTATGGTATGCCAAATGAATACCCCCCACCCTGAATTTAGGCATTACTCAGTGACAAAGACTTATGGATACATACTAAATATGAGGATGAGGCCCTTACTAAATTATATGGAATGCAGATAGGAAAGAGTCCCACTGAAATGGCATAACAGATACTGTAAAATACTTCAGCAGTGTGCCTGTGATTGAGAGTTTAACCCAAACAGGCTTGATAATAGATTTAGAATGGCACTGTGTACTAGGATGGATAAGGCAGAGCTGGATAAATATATAGCATTTGAAAGAGAGATATGAGTTTTCAAAAGGTTTTTTTTTTTTTTGTTTTAATCTCCAAATTCCCCCCTGGTATTAGATGGGGACACTGCATTACTCTGAAGCGGAGAGCATGCCACCACGCAACGGGATGAAGTCCAAACATCGCAGATCCCAAGTCTCTAGCCGCTGTCCTGTACGCTGGGATGCCCCCAAAACAGGGCCTCCCTGGACAGACATACAAGGCACCGCAGGATATTTTCAAAATGTGTTTCCTCTTTTAATCAGACGTATTACACACTGCCAAATTATTTGCTTGCTCGAGGGGCGATGACGAATATCTATGAGGAATCCTTTTACCCGAAAGCAGGACAAGTGCAAGAAGGCAGCTACTTCCTGGCCTATAAAGAATGACTGGACCGGGTTAACAAAATTAATTATTTTAATGGAAAAATTGGCATTTCGACATTCTTAGCAGATGACAACAATCATTTATGATCAGATATTATTGAGATTCAGAATAAAATGAAAGGCTGAATGCATGACTTTTGATCTCTAACTTACTGTGATGTTCTCATGAAAATACATCCTTTGATTCCTTTTTATTAAGAAAAAAAAGCTTGCAAAAACATGAAAAGGTGAAGAGCAATATGTCTGATGCCAGTGTTTCTGAAACCAGTCCTCGGGGACCCCAGGCGGTCCACGTTTTCGCCCTCTCCCAATTCCCTGAAAGTTGGGAGGAAGCAAAAATGTGGACCGTCTGGGGCTCCCCGAGGACTGTCTTCAGAAACACTGTTCTATGCACGTCTGCAGTAACGCTGATATTTGACAGTGTGGCCGGTATTTTAAGTGTTTAAGTGAACAAATCTCCAGTCTGGCTTTAACATGGTATCAGCCCCGGCAGGTAGTTGTCTGTAGGGGGCCGGAGGGCCGTGCAGTGGGGGTGGGGGAGAACCCTCACGGGCAGCCCCAACGCTGGCAGGCTCGCAGCTTGAGAAAGTGCTGCGCTGCGCCCCCCAGAGAAGGCCACAGTTAAACATGCCCTTCCAGCTGTTTAAGAAGGGCATTATCATTGTTTGGTGCACTGCAGAGAAAGCGGGCAGAGAAGATTCTGCTGCCCGGCAACTCGATCAGAAAATCAGCAATAATTGGAAGGCAACACAACGAGATGTGAATGTCCAGTCATTTAAATTCCAGATTTTCATAAATACACACACAATGGTTTTATGATAGTCAAAGCCTGATAAATATTAAGAGGTTAAACAATACTGAGTCCATTTATTAAGCTTATTAAGCTGGAATAACAGTACTGTCGACTACAGAAACTACTTTGAATTTAGGAATAATACTTATATATGAGAAGTCGGCGACAAACTGAACAAGTTTTAAAAAGCAATGGTTTTGGGGGTAAAATGGAGTTGCATTGTGAAATATTTAAACCACACAATTTATAAATAAAATACTATTTATAAAATATAAACATGTTTGCATTATATGCATCTATAAAATAATCCCTGACTTTATAAACACATGCATATAAAAACAAAAACATGGTAACAAATAACTTCAACAATTTACAATAACTTAATTAATGACCACGTTGCCATTTCTAAATGTAAGTATATATTTACGGGTTGACTGTAGCAGAAATGCCACATTTCCATCTCTGGCACGATTTAGCGTCACACTACACTTAGTGCTGGTTAAACACCTTACTGTGAAAACGTATTCCCAGAATACGGCGCTACTGGGGCCACTGGCCATATAATTGCATCGCAGATAGCTGGGTATTTTGCTGACAGAAATAAGGCACAGCTGTTTCCATTCTGAAATTAATTGTTTCTGGATGTGCTTCAGAAATCCATGGCATTTAAGTGTATAATAAGGTTAAGTGTTTTAAACAATTTGGCCACAGACTTGTTTTCACAATACATAATTCTATCATTCAGTCTACTACCTCAGTCAATGGCGTATGAAATTACATATTTGTATATTTGCTTGTACCTAAGGTGGAATTATGTCAGCCTCTCTGCTACATTGATGCATTGAAAATGGCTCCCGTGTTAGCTTTATGTTTGCATAATCACACAGCTCACGCTTTCCTAACACACACATGGTCTGGCATAAATGACTGTAATGCCATTTGCTTTCCACAATCTTAAAACAGCTTAACAATTGTTTTGAACCTTAAATATAATTTTAAATTAATGTTAGCTTAGTAATGCAGTCTGTAGCCACACGTGTCCAAGGTAGGGAGCTGTAATCCCATATCTGGTTTATACCGTTTCGCTCTGGGTGTCCAAACATGTGATCTTCTATTAAATGCCCGTAGCAGGTGTCCTGTATAGGACTGGCATCCCATCCAGGGCGTCCCCACCTTTTGCCATGGGCAAGTCGGGGATAGGCTCACTGTGGCTGTACACAGCATGCAGCTTGATGCATTAATTCTGGTTTTCTATATAAAGTGTAAACTGGGGGGGGGGTTTCTAGCTATCGGAAAAAAAATCAGGGGTTAAGTCAGGTTTATCTGGGGCTTGAGCTTAAGGTTTTTTTTTTTGAAGTAAGACTGACATCGGGGGTAAAATACTGAGAGTTATAGCCCCGAGTAATCGGACCTAATGACACCCATGTTATAAACTCTAACAACTTTAGTAAATGTGACCATAACCCCAGTCTTCAGGGTCTGTCTCAGTGTTACTTGCGGCGTGTTCTTCTTGCAAAGAGACAAATTTTACATGGATCCCATTTTCTGCCACTGCAGGATCCAATGATTAGTTTCTAAGTCCAGGTGATAGATGCTGAGCGCAAAGACTGGCTACACCCATGTGCTCAGTCCCACCTCCTGCACCTAACCCCCCCAAGAAGGTGCCGCCGCTTTGGCTCTTTTTACATTTCTGAGGTTTTTAATGCAACCAAACCCTCAGCTCTCAATATCCCCACCTTTCTAACACTGGGCAAGTACAATTATTAATGCACTTCATCATTCAACGGAATGAAAGGTGAATGAAATCCAAAATGGACTTTAAAACGTACTCTTAATAAATGCCTTTAGTGTGTCTTACAGATTTCTGCAGCTCAGTATTTTCAGACTATTGCACTATTATTACAAGCTGAGTTCATTACCTTTCCCAGGGACACAATAATATGGGCCTTTTGGGATTAAACCGGGGATGGGAAACAAGCAAAGTATGAATAAAAGGGGTGTGCAAATCCATAATGCATTATAATTACAACGACATGACAATTACACCAGGTGTGGAAGGGATATACACCATACATACAGCTGTGATCAGCTGCCTTGGTAATAAAGACCAGTCAAAACCCAGAACATCAGCAAAATGGCAACCGGTACCAGAAAAGGTAAAATCAACTAAAGTCGAAAACAGAGAAGGCCAGAAATACAGAAGAGCACAGGAACCACCAATAGCATGGAAATAGGCAGCATCACGGCGACCGCAGACCCTCTCCGCGCGGCGTTGTTTCAGAATACAGATAGCGGCTATCAAGCCTCATGGCGGATGACAGGGGTGTGGTCAGGTGAAAAACCTGGCCCGAGGATTCCGGACCGGAGGGGGTTTATGAGATACAAGACAACCTGAAATAGAGCACGGAGAACTGGAATCGGAACAAAGGAAACATGGATCTTCACACACAACGCAACAAGGTGAACCCCCTGGTTCTTAAACGCAAGGCCCCTGGCTACGATTAACCTGCGGAAACTCTTTATTTCACATTTTAGCTTTATCGCTTATACTCTCCTCTAAAGTACAGGTGTCAAACTCCAGTCCTGGGGGGCCAGAGCCCTGTGTAGCTTAGTTCTTTCCCTGTTCCACCACAAATGATTCAG
>JAODJU010000041.1:10340218-10350712 GCA_026776725.1 Gnathonemus echidnorhynchus
ACCCCCCCCCCCCCCGTCTAACTATATTACCCATTGTATGATGATTATTATGTTTATTGCAACATTTCTTGCACATTTTCTAGAGTTATCAAAAACACAAGCATTGTTGTATATATTAGCCAGACTGCATTTAACCATTGTTTTATTTGTCTACCATATGCATGATGAGTAGTCGTATTATTACACTGGAGAGCCATTGACAAAGTCACATTCCCTGTGTGTGACCATACTCGGCCAATAAAGCTTATTCTGATTTTCCACAAAGCCACCCCAGGGAACCGAAGGCTTTGTGCCGTGGCCTTGTGCCGCGTGGGACGGGGTTAATTTACAGCTAGAGTCAGTTCAGATGAAGAGAAAGAAGTGACAGTGAAGAAATAGGAAGAGATCTATTATCTTACCCTCATACTGCCAGTCTGGAGTCAAAGTTAGTGACGATCAGTGGGAAGAGGGGAGGCAGCGGAAGGATGGAAGAGAAGAGAAGCATGAATTGTTCATCCATCCAAGGCTCAAAAGATTGTTTTTAAAGATAACAACTGACAGCTTAAAGTGTAAAGCATACAGCAGGCAAGAGAGCAGGAACATTAACACTTCATTTGCTTCACACATGTAAAACATTTTGATTTATTAAGAATACAACCCTAGTAGTCAAACATACAAATATGCATCAGAGCAGCACACTACTGTGTCCTGAACTTGAACTATCCCGTATCTGGCAGTAAATACGTACTATAGCATGTACATTATTCCTAGCGCAAAATAACAGATGAATGACAAACAGCAAACACATTTTTTTGAGCATGTTACTGGTAATCCGTGCAAGGTAGTTAAACACAACACATAATATTGTGCTTCAGTACATAATGGAGACCTGTTGCAGAAAGGGGGCTGAACATTTTACACCGTAGGCGTGGAGGCCAATCCAATGACATGTTTAATGGAAGGCGGACTGATGTCAAGGGTTTGGACAGTTCAGGCTCTGGAATCCTTTTATTCTCACACAAGGACTCATTCATTAAGCCACATGTGGTTATTCAATCCAACAGCACAGATAACTCACTGAAAGCATCAACATGGTCCTCATGTTTTTCGCGGTACTGTCTCTAGGAAGATCGATAAAAGTGTGGGTTGGTGGGAATGCAATGTGCTGTATGTTGGAGCCCACGTTAGATGTCCAAAGGGCTAAGATTTCATTCCACTGCTTCCACTTGAGTGCTTGGAGACACATAGACCTTCACCGGAAATATATGAGGGCGACGGCCCAGCACAAATCACACAAAACGGAAACTCTAATGTCACAGAATTCGCAGTAATGAAGATCGCTGGCAATGGGTGGGAACGGATTTCCCTGACGATTCGCCACATTAAAAGGGTTATATATGCCTGTGTTCTGCCACCACATTCTTATGGCTGGCAGACTGCGACAGTGATAAAAACTGGGACATTGCTCCTTGAAACAAAATGCTCAAAAAATGTCCCATAACAGAGACTCTCCCTCCTCCTCCGGTTACGGACGGGTCAGCCTGACTCAGCTAACAGTGGGTTATGCGGGGTTATGCTGGACTGCAACAAGATGTTGTGTTTAGGGCATAAATACACACGGCATCAATCTCAGAATGAATTTGCATCGATTATCCAGCTGAACCTCTTTGTGTCAGGCATCTGATAAAGGATCTCTGTTTAACATCCCTGACATTCTACACCCTTACTAGCCAGTTGTGTCATTGACATCACAATGGTTGCCAAAACAGAAACCGCTCTTATCAAATATGCATTTGGGAGACGCCTTCGCAACAAGGAGGACGGTGCATGAACCGAATAGAGACAAACGCACAAACCGTAGTCACATGTCTATGCAGCGCAACACAGAAATTATTTAAATTAAGCTGACAAAACGTGCGCTTTGCCATCGAGACAACCCAATTATTCGCATGGCAATTAAAAGCATACCATGTCTGCAGCTCACTCCATAGAAAGCATTTCAATAGAACACGTGATCACAGTCTGGGCACCACCAGCAGTGCTCACATCAAGATCAAACCCTATTATCCTCACACTAGTCCTTCCAGTGCACAGACAGTGCCTGCGGTGGTAGATCAAACTGCTCCCTTGTTTCCTTTCACAGAGTAAAAAAATAAAGAGAGGCACGTCTTTTCAATGGCGCACGAAGAATCCCGACATCAGGATTCTCCCAGAAAGTGCACACATTCTGACTAAGAACGCAGCCCTTTGTAAACACTCAGGACCTCCGAATGACAGACCGCAAACGTCTCCCTCATTGTAAAACGACCAATGTAAAACAGTCACATGACAGATGAGTCCCAACACTCTTGAGTCTGTAATGGACTGTTATGCACTGACCACTTTCTGCTACCATCCCTATCCCAGCAAGAACCACAATGCCGGGGCGAGGGCAGGGATGAAAGTGACTCACTGAGTTTTGAAAAAAGTTCACAGAAAGTCTTGCGCCCGTTTGAGCCTGTGCGCCCTTTGCAGTCTTCGTTGTCCCTGCCATGGGAATAAGCTGTGCAGTAATTACACCAGTCTTGCCTACAGGCTCGAGCCTATCAATGATTCAGGTAGGACTGCTTTTAGCACGAACCCTAACCGTAGCTATCCTTGTGGAAACACAAGAATAAGTTTTAAATGCCCTTGTCAACACATCTTTAGAAAAATTACAATGCATCCAAAGATGTATGCCTGGAGCCATACTCATCTTCCAACAAATGAACCATGATCACAAAAAGCCTGTAGCTGCTGTCCTCCATCATCAAGACATTTTCATTGAAGGCAAAATATTGCACTTCTCATTTTACCTTCTCTAGACTCCATATTCCAGAGCTGCTTCATTGCCGCCTTTGAGGGGATTCTGGAAGAATTACCACAAACCACTAACAAGGTGTGAGAAACACCTAGAAAAGCCCCATAAAACCTGACTGTTCGATTAAATGTTAATTAGCGAGATTATTCCACAGCGTTTCCGTGTCGCAGCAAAGTGACTTTTTTGTGGGTCCTGCTACTTCCTGTCACTTTTTATCTGTTTCCACCACAACTCTTCGTTATACATGCCACAGACCGCCAAAGAACAACAGCGCCATGATCACACTGCAATTACGCAACATTGTAAAACACGCAAACTAACACAGTAATGCAATGCTGCGTATCCATTTACACCCCTGATCGCTTTCTGGCTTGTCGGCGGGACGAAGCACATCCTTCCAGCTCTACAATGTTTAACAGGCTCTGTCCATCAGAGCGCCATCTTACGGTTATAGGACAGGAGCAGTTAGCTACATCATCAAGGTATGGACAGACTGCTAGAGCCAAAGAAACCTTCAACAGATATTACACACCTGTGATCCTCTCATTACACCCTAAGCATGAGACCCGTCTAGGGTGACAATGATTACACCCAACACTGAGCTGACCCAGTATCAGAATGACAACACGGGGCACAATGACCCTAATGGCTACATTCATGAACAAAATGGACAAGAGCGGAGAGGATCCAACCACTCAACTCACAACTGCACATCTGCTTTTGTTCATATATTATCTTAAACTGACCCATATGCTGGAATAATCTCTAAGAGCGACGGCATACATGACCCTCTGATGTCTGCAATGACATTACCGTCACAGAGCATAATCACCTCAGAAAGCAATAAGACAATGCATATAAATCTGAATGAATATATACTAAAGCACACAGAGGAAAGGGCATACGAAAGCCTGCACTTTAAGATAAAATCCTTCCCCACATTGACAATGCTGGTCTTTTTGTTTATATTACCAAGGAGCCTGATTCAATGGGAGTAAGGTTAGTCTGCATGGTGCTTGGCACTCTTCAGCTCGTGCCTGCGTTTGTATCCTCCGCTGAGGATTCAGTCAGTCGCTTCAACTAGCATATAGACATCAGACACCATAGACACCATATAACAAGCATCAGCAATAATAATAGCCAGAACAAACCGGTCTGTCTTTACGGCACACACACCATGACAAAATCAAGGAGGAAATTTATGGTGTGGGTTCATACTTAAATTCTGGCATGGATGCAACACAGAATAATCAATTTGGCACCAACACGAGGATGAAATGCCTCCTTTACCTTCCAAACCACACCGACAGTCAACCTGCAAAGATAATGTAGATAATGTATTTGACCAAGTGACTGATAAATTCCTTGTACACTATTTTGGTACTAGCTGAATTAGAACACACTCAAACTGATACTAGACCACTTCAGACTGAAATATTAGCGATTAAATACCGTTACCATGATAATAAATGAAAAATCATATTGCAAGGTATTTATTCATTTCAACGAGCGAGATATTAAGAAAATAAAAAAATATGTGTGTGTGTGTATATATATATATATATATATATATATATATATACACACATATACATACATACATACATACACACACACACACATTCTATATACATTCTTATGCACAATGAACATAAGTCAGTCACATACTGAATATCTGAATCTTACCTTGTCAGCAGTGCTGGAAAATGATATTGAATTTGATATTAGGGGCACCTCAGAGTACAGGGTTTATTGATAGATGCAAGATTTATATGTTTACGGGCTGTCATCAAACATAAAAAACTGCAGGTGACTCGTGATATGAACTAGCCTGGTCCAGTGGAAACCTGGGGTGTCTTTAACTTCTACAAGGCTGTGAATATCATTAGTCAGAGGAAAATTCCACAGATCTCCACTATTCTTGCTGAGACGGAAAGGTGAGCCTCCAGGGAGAGGAGCTCTGATGTCCAGGAACGGAAGGTCGCGGCTGGCAGCAGCACTGGCTAATGGACATGGAGCAGATCCATGCTCTCCTCAGGGAGAAGCCCAACTCTCCGAAGACCTTGTTCGTGATGCTGTTACGCTGAGCTGAAACTGCTCGACATTCATGCCCTAACCAGCCCGGGGATATACAAAAAAGGGGCTGTTTGCTCAGGGATGCTTAAATCAAGCTGGTAACAAACTCAGCTTTGTTTAAGAGCATCCGCTCATGGCTCCTACACACCTATTACTGTGTTCTGAAAGGAGATGAGAATGAGAGGGATGTTGGTGGGGGGCTGGGGGGGAGAGGAAAGAACATGGAGTATGGGGTTGAATGCAGCGTGCCCTGATTTACCCTCAGAGGGGTGCCGGCATGGCAGTGAGGACCGATTCCTGGGAGGTGAAAATCAGCTTGGACGGATTTGCCACAAACAGGAACTAGCAGGTGCTCAGGCAGCCAATTCAGAGCCCAGTCAAGCCCTACATGATCCTGCTGATCGCGGTGCAGCTGATTAAACATGCCGCTATGACGGTAATAACCGGACAGTCTTTGATACCTTCCAGCGAGCCCGGATTGCACCAGGAAATTGTAATGCTAAACAGGTGCGCACATAAATGTTTAACGCCAGGCGGCAACAAAGGAAGATAAACTTCTGAATATAACAGAGCTCTGCGGCAGGAGTCGGTGGTACTGTGAGCACCTTGACTGTATGTGAGCAGTGTGGCACATAGACTGCTTTGTAGGAATTTTAAAGCAGGTGATGTTTGGTGAAAGGGTCACAAGTTCCGATGCCAAGAAATGCGTCAACTGCAGGAAAATTGACCGGGGGGGGAATGTGCCAAAGTGTTGCACATAAATCCACATACAGATCCTCCCACAGATTGCCAAAATAAAATAATGACGTCCAATAATGGCAGACCAGTTTGATTCAGAACATCACACTTTGATGGCCTGTAGTCTTTTATCGAGATGGGAGGGGGATGTGACTAGTTACACATCTAAGAACTGCACATCACTTAACTACAAAACGCAAGAATATCTCCGGTGCTCTTCAGGACTGGCGGCTAGTCAGACAGGAATGTTTCGCGGCCAAACCAAAAATTTCACTGAACAAGTTTACCGTTACCGTTACAGTTTACCGTTAAAATGATCCAGTGCAATCAATGAAGTGCAGCCAGTGTAATCTGTCACTACAGTATTATTGGGTTTGTAAAATTATGTTTTTTGTTTTCCAACATCTTTCTAGGGGAAACGTGCAGGTAAAAATGCGGTTACACGGCAGGGCTGCAGTTCGCTTGAGCCGTAGCGCCGTCACTTGATTGCGAAACTAAATTTAAAGCTATTTAATTAAGAGCAGGAAGAGGAAAGCGTGGTGATAGCGGCGCTAAGTGCAGGTGAGACCGAGACGGCTTTCTGGACAGCCGCCATGTCCTTTCTGCAGTTGGAAGCTTTGCTCTTAAGATGATGGCGGAGAGTAATGGCCACTGGCCATAAAATAGGCACATATAGACCCCGTCCCCCGTCCACCCCCATTGTAACATTGAAGGAGATGCCCCTAGCAGAATTTGACCAATTGGCAGGGGATCGGCAGGGGGTGATGGATCTGGAGTGACCTGGCCACGCAGGTCATGAGTCGGGGAAGTACTGTCAGAAATGCTCCGGTAATCGCTTCATTTGGGTTCCATGTGTCAGTTAAATTGTCACAATTAATGAAGTCTGATGCTCACGTTTAATACAGAAGTAGTCAGAATGTGGTCATGTGATGCCCTTCACTAACGTGGTGGAATGCAGAGCGCAGTCATCCGACCAACCGGACACAAAACCCTCAGCGTATGTATTACTCCAAATGTACTTGTATAATAACTGTATTTTGAATGTACAGTACTAGTACTGGTACACTTACCTGTGTGTGTGTGTGTGTGTGTGTGTCTATATATATATATATATATATATATATATATATATATATATATATAGCCAGACACAAGTCTCTTTTGAGACCATAACAACATTTATTCAGTTGTAAATCAAGCAGCAAAAAGGTGAGATTTTTCTTTCTCTTTCTTTCTTTCTTTCTTTCTTTCTTTCTTTCTTTCTTTCTTTCTTTCTTTCTTTTTAAACCTTGACATTCTGTTTTTTAAGGACACGTTTTACAAAGTTTCCCCAAGCAAGAGGAAAGAGCATCAATAAATCAATAGTATGCTTCAGAATATTTAACTTCATTATGGCTTTGGTCAGAAGCAAAGACATTTGCACCCTTGACTTCACTAACGGATACTAACATATGCTTCAGTGGGTCAACTCTTCCCCATAAATTCAAATTTAATTTAATACATATAATATCCACCAGTGGGCAGAGGCTAACAGAGAGAGAAAGAAGTGCCTGGTTTCAGAACACTGCAGCAGAACGGCACTGGAGTACTCTCTGGGGAAACAAGGGAAGGATGTATTCTCATCCAAGTTAACGCAAAAATCAAACTTAATAATATCAAAAACACTATTAATGTCATGAGGAAAAACTGCGGAAATCATAATTCTTCATTAAGGCCTTTAGAACGAGGGGAATGTCATGTTTTAAATGAAAATAACCTTAACTTTACAGTTAGAAGACTAAAAATTAGGTACTAGGTGCCATGGGAACAAACACCTGTGAAACATAAGGAAATCCGACACCCCCTCAAGGACAGTGCTGCTGCCATCAGCAGAACGGCTGACCTCCTCTGGTCCGAATGGGCAAAAAGCATGACCCTGCCTCTGCTTGGCCGGTGGGGAATGCTCACAGGATGCTTTTCACAGCTCGCAGGATGAATCCCTGCTCCTCTGAGAAGACTGAAAACCCACCCCTTCAAAATCAACAACATTAGGGAAACACCGCACCCTTCTGAGAGTTTTGTAAACTTGGCGCCACTGCAGTGCTATATGGTAAAAACCTTTACAATTCTCTGAATACTAATTCTCTGTGCTCAGGACTGGTTTTATTGCATACATTTACAGCAGTTGTGCTCCAGGACAGGTCACTCTGGACAAATGTGCCAGCTCCATAATTAAATGACTTTACAGCGTTTGGCCAATAATTTGTCCTTCTTTAATGCAGCATGCAAGCATTACACTCAGATTTTTTTGCTCTTTGCTGGGACCATCTTAAGAAATTGATAGCATAGTTTAAAAAATGCATATGAGTATCTTTGCAATAAATATTTAAAAGCTGCAAAATAAACCAATTACCTACAAGCATTCTCATAGCGATAAACCATGCCAGCATGGCTACTGACTGAAATAGCGACAAAATGTTTCACCTATGGGCGGGCGATATGGCCATAGCATCATTTTATGATATATTTGGTTCAAATCATCCATCCACGATATAGATCACAATGTCTTTTATTTGTTTACAAATGAACCAAATTATGACATTTGTAGTAACGTTAATTAACCAATCAACCATCGAACCAGCAACTCTACTCTTACAAGTAACATTCAATGGTGTAACTTTGTTGGGGGGAAGGGGGGGTTTATTGGCCAGTTTAGATTATTGGGAGGATTACAACCCCCCCCAACCCCCACCCCCACATAATTTATGTTCATGGTAACACTGCTTGCAGAATTCTAGTCAGGGCTTGACATAACTAGTACGCACGCACCGTATAAAACAATATGCACGGAAACGTCTCGTCACAAATGTGTACTTATGTGCATTTGTGCTGTTATGACAGTAAATTACCGCGCATTTTAACCTCTGTATGACTAAAGACATACTGCTCTGTCATAGTTCATCAATGTGGATACAGCTGCAACCGGTCAGCATAAATTATCATTACATCACCCATCATGAGTTGCACCCACGTTGGCTTTGATGAATAGTACGAGACCTACCTTCAGTGTTATCCTGAGAAGAACTAAAGGCAACCACACAAAGGAGTCCAATCCCTATCCCCAAGCACGTGAAGGGCCACGATGCTGGCTGCATTTTCCGTGAAGCGTTACTGCGCATTCAGCTGAGGGAGAGGAAGAAGAGGAGATTACACTTATTTACTGATCACACAGCTGCCATTCTGCTCGTAGCCACTTCAGTTTCCACAATTACTGTAAATACACATTTCAGGAATGTGTTATTTATGGATATTAGAAACATTACAAATTGACTTCATTTAAAATCTGTCTACTGATAAAAAAAAATAAACTAGAGAATTTATATATCGTCGTGTCAACCTAAACTTCAATTTGAAAAATACATTAACAGAGATGCAATTACTTTGAAAACTGCAGTCTATATCTTTAATTACTAAAATATATCTGTGAATTATACAAAGTATTTTAAACTGAAAAATGGATACGGTCACTTTTATCAAGACAAATTAGATTGCATAAAGATAGATACTGCAAAGCAGTATTTTAAAACTGTTTCAGTAACTTAAGAGCTTATGAAAAGGAATTTCACTTAGTTTACCACAGTGAACAGTCCACAATTGTGTTTCAGTACATCAGTATGGAAACATTCTTAACACAGATAATCATGGTTGACCTCCTCTATTTGAAACAGCACTATATTGAATAAGTAGTTAAGGTAAATGGATGGATGGATGGATGGATCGTTCATTGACTTGAAATGAACCTATATTGCTACTATTCACCACCCATAAATTGAGTCTAGGTAATATATGTGCATTTGTCTGCTCCGAGAGACTAAGTAACACTGTAATATTTGAACAAAACAAATTGCAACAAATTACAACAAATTCAAAAGGTAGCGAAAAGCAAGAAAAATACAAGGAATAAAAACACACAAAATCGGTTAACCAATGGTTTCCTTGCAAGCGTTCCAGCAACACCTGACTTCAGATACACGGCTATTTTAGACAGCAGCACGTTCTGCACAACGAACAGCTACCAGCACTCGCCTTCACTATCGACTTCCAATAAGCAAATGGTCCGGGACACCGCTTCTCCGGGCCGCTGTAATCCCGGGAAGTAACAGAGACAACAACTGGCTCATTGTGCCAATGCCAGGATGTCAGCAAAAGCATCTAAAGCGAAAAGAACATCTACTCCTCTACTCCCACACACAGCTCACATAGCCAGATAGAGATATTCTGCAAATGTTTCCAGTGGCCACAGTGCAAATCTGCTTTGGCTTAAGAACACACAATACCTGCGTTACAATTCCCAGCACATGTGCACATGTAAATGAACATGAAAGCAGAAAGCTAACAACAAGCACTATTATATAATGGCTCTAAGGAAAATAAAGATAGTAAAAAACTAAATCATTATTACGATTAATGCATGGCTATTGCTACGTGCTGGAATCGACATAGGAGTACCATAAGAGTATAAAAGTCATTTGTTATAATAACTGTGCTTCCCTATATTGTGACCATAATCTTGTGGTATTCTCTACATTGTAATCTTGTGGCACTCTCTACATTGTAATCTTGTGGCATTCTCTACATTGTAATCTTGTGGCATTCTCTACATTGTAATCTTGCAGTATTCTTGACAATGAAATCTTGCGGCACTCGCTACATTGTAATCTTGTGGCACTCGCTACATTGTAATCTTGTGGCACTCGCTACATTGTAATCTTGTGGTGCTCTACATTGTAATCTTGTGGTACTCTACATTGTAATCTTGTGGTGCTCTACATTGTAATCTTGTGGTGCTCTACATTGTAATCTTGTGGTGCTCTACATTGTAA
>JAODJU010000041.1:10350812-10372039 GCA_026776725.1 Gnathonemus echidnorhynchus
TCTTGTGGTACTCTACATTGTAATCTTGTGGTACTCTACATTGTAATCTTGTGGTACTCTACATTGTAATCTTGTGGTACTCTACATTGTAATCTTGTGGCACTCTCTACATTGTTTTCAATATAATAAATCCACCCAAATGAAATGTAATGATCTGGATGATACTGGAAGGAAATCAGGAAGATTTCAGTACTGGGAATATCAGAGGGTGCTATTTATAAACCTCAAGTTAGGATTAAGGTTCAGGGTTATGTCTAATGAATGAAGGACTACAGGAGGTGATAATCTCTCACAGCGAGAAAGACACCCTGCTCTGAAGGAAGCTCCTAGAGTCAGATTCAAAAGTTCTCCCTTTATTCCTTTATTAAATTTACTAATCTTTCCATCCCAGACAGTGGTATTGTTTTACATGTTAATTTTATATTCCAATAATTTAGAAATATGCCTACATTGGGACATTCTCTGGCTCTAACTTCCATGATAATTTTATAAATAGTCATGTTTCTGACACATAAATTATCTTTTGATGTCACATTGTTGCACTACTGATCCTGGCAATTCAGCTAAAGGAAGGACCTCCATTTTCTCCAAATGTTATACAAAGAAAAAGCAGTTTTTTTTAATGATAGACAGTAATATATTCCTGCTTTCAGGATTTTTCTTCTCGCTTTAACTAAATGCATTGATGAAACTGAGTGTTACATTTCACTGTAGCTGTTGCATTGTTTAGAGAAACTGCTCAGTTATATGTGCAATTATGTGTAAAACATGGATAGACAACAAAAATGAGTAATAAAGAATCCAACATCAGACCTACATAATGCCTTTGCAAGCTACCTCTCATAAGTGCTAAAAGATTAAAAACGGTAGGTTACTATTAATTCCAACTACGAAGTGTCCTACACAGGAATCATATAACGTTAATGCACATTGCATCATACTTTTACAAGTGTGGTCATAAATGATTCATGCCATCACCATGAAGGTATACAAGTCGTACATTTTGCCAAAATGAAAAGTGTTACACAAAATTGGATTTAGAGAGAGGGTTAACAAGTAACAAATAAAAAAAAATGCAAGGTCAATGTCTGGCAACAGAACATAAACGGAAGCATAAAAATGAGCAGAGTAAGTCTCCTGCTTTACAAGAAATGGGAAAAGTAAATGGAAGAGCCAGCCATCCCCCATCCCCCGCTCTGAACTCACATCACTGTGAATCTGACAGGATCCGGAAGGTAATGGGCCACATTAAACCTGTTAAAACACCTTATCCATTTCTGTGTCTATTGTTTCACTAACCCAGTGCCATTAGGCTGCCACACTGTCCTCAGCATACAATATACTGAAAGTAATGGAGCGAAGAGTAAACCTGGCATGGTGGAGCAGGAACTAGCATTGATAGATTACTCTCACGCCTAATTAAAAGTCTACCAGTAATACAGCAGCAAAAGCAGGATTTACACGAGACAAAATTTCCACTCCTCTTCTAATCTCCTACAGAGGACACCTGTTCTCCACAGTATTTCTGCTACTGTAAAATTTCGCTACCCCCCTCCCCCGCACCCTGAAAAGGCACAAGAGCATCTCAGCTATTTAAACCGAACATAAAGCAACAATGGTGTGTGTGCATTAGACCCCACAGTGAACTAGATTCCTATACAAACGTACGCAGAGAATGTGCTGATTACCAAATCCTGAATTTATGCATGAATGAAACGGGCAAAGCCTCAAGTCTGGTATTAAGCCTGAGCAATATCATTTAATGACTCTGAAAAAGGGCTTAATTGTTGGAACTTCCTATTGGACATTTGGCAGTCGTTCATTAAAAATTTTGTGCATGCCTGAGGGTTCAGTGTTGCGGGAAGCAAAGGCAATGAGCTTGGTGGCAGTGAAGGGATGTGTTCGGAATAGCAAAGAAATAGTTAAAACCTGACACCCTTTGGGGACCCTAATGAGCACATGCAAACAGAGTGGTCCGTCGCACCATTAAACATTTGTGTTTCAATTATGATGCAACCTGTACATTAGAATAAACCCTGTGCAAGCATATTGTAAAATTTCCTTAAATAAATGACTAATTTTCATTTATTCCACACTGAATTGCATTTATAATCACCAACTTAAAAACACAAGTAAAACTGGTACAATAAAACTGCAATGCCTGACATCAGGATTCAGACATAGACTCAGATATAATCCATGTTAAATGCCTAGTCTTTATAACTGTATAAGCATTCAAACAGAAAAAAAGAAAGAAAGGGAGAAAAATCATGAAAGTAACCTATTTAATTCAGGTTCATAAAACTCCATGTATTATTTATTATCCAAGTTGGTCTTTATTATAAACTAAGAGGCTTCTGTCTGTGTATAATACCAGCGCTTCTGAATTGATATTTCATCATTTCAGCATAAATGCATGTATCACGATAATGGGGCAGAATTATAAGCAACCATGAAGACCAAGACACTTTCAGATAAAAGCAGGGAGAAAGTAACTGAAATGTACCACTTATGAAGAAGATACAGAGGGGAGGAAAAAAACAACGCCTGACTATCCCTGTTAACAGTCTACTCAGGCTCCAGAATCTGAAAGGTTCACTGTACCACCAAGACACTGGGATCTGACTGACTGTGCGTGCAGGGAACTGTTGAGGGGTGCCACTGAGCTAGGCCAAGCCCAAGCTCACTCGCTAGAGTGTACATGTGAGACGGCAGGAAAACTAAACATATCGCTACATTTGACATTTCACAGAATCAGCTTGCGTAGCAGGGTGGCAAGAAAGAAACCATTACTAAAAATAAATCCAGAAGCCCAAACAGAGGTTTTCGACAAAAAAAATGGAGTGATCCTGCGGAAATATGGTGAATGGAGTTGTGGTCAGATATGACTAAATTGGAAAGGGCTGGTCTGAATGCTGTCTCCTCTAGCACAGACCCAACGCAGCGCATCATACAGCAAACATAAGCCCTATAGCAAAACATAGTGGTGGCAGCATCAGTCTATATCAGGGTTTCCCAACCCGGTCCTCGGGGAGCCACAGACGGCCAATAATTCTGCTCCCTCCCAGCTCCCTGCTAGACAGTGCACATTTTTGCTCCTTCCCAGCTCTTGCTAGTCAGTGCACATTTTTGCTCCCTCCCAGCTCCCTGCTAGACAGTGCATATTTTTGCTCCCTCCCAGCCCCCTGCTAGACAGTGCACATTTTTGCTCACCGTGAGTTAGGAGGGAGCAAGAATGTGGACTGTCTGTGGGTCTCCAAGGACCAGATTGCGAAATACTGCATTATATGAGTACAATAAAGTACAATAATTAATTACAATAGCGTAACTACATACGAGTAGTGAAGTTAATAAACTGTATGGAGCACTGCAACAAAATGCTACCCAAATAAATGGCAAAAAAAGATACAAATCTGCAAAACAGAGCATTAATCTAACTAAGCTAGAAACTGCTGCCAAAGGTTCTGCCACTAAATAATACAAAAAAAAATCATAAAAGCCTTTTTTGATTTTTTTTTTTTGGCAGTTGCGGTAATACAATGTATTACATTTGAACATTTATGTTTTAGATAAAGAAAAAAAATATTGATTTGTAATGTAATTGATTTACATCTATAATTTGAGCACTTGCCCAAAATTCCTTTCAATTTTCTGCTTGTGCTACAATTCACATTGCAATTACTTTGCAATTCACTGTTAGATTTGTGAAATCCATGATCTAAAATATCAGTTACTTACACTGTGCAACACATTCCTGACACCTTGATTAATGACAACTCTGAGCTCGGGCCTAGAAAAAAATTCTTAAGCTCAAACTCAACCCCAAAACATTTAATGATAGTAATATTATTATATATTGACTAATTGTCAGTTTTTGACAAATAGTTACAATGTTAAACGGTTCATGAACTACCGTATTTTAGCTAAATGACTGGATCTTGATATTGTTGTGAAATATTAAAAGTGCCTAGTCAACACAATTTCTGTCATATTATGGTTCTCTGTCCATTTAATTATTTGACTGTTGCAGCCATGGTTTAAAGTGTCTCTTGAATGTATCATATTTATTTTCCTCTTGTAGCAATAAAATATTTTACATCCCTCTTATAGTACTGAACTGTCCCAGTTTGATAAGCACATTTTTTTGCAGTCAAGGACAGGCAATCTGCATTAAACACACCGTTCAAGGAAATTTCACCCAACAGTTATCATTACTACCTGACTGCTTCTTCACGTCGAGGACGTCGGAGGACTGTCTCCTAAAATCATGCTATGCTCTTCCCGACCGCTGGTCTGCTGTCATCGAAACAAAATTCTCCTCCTCTACATTGTAACCAGAACGGCTAACGTTCCGTTAACATATTCATTGGTCTACTCGCTGTAATTATCTTTCTTGAAGTAAGTTAATGTGTACTGGTATGCCAGTAAAATTAGCTTTCATTAATGGCTGCTAGGGGTAATCAGCCAGAGCATAAGGGCTCTGGAACCATTAACGAAGCCAACGGACTAGACCTCTGTAGCGTCTCTCTTTCACTAGTCTTTCATTGTTTATTCAAGTGCTTATCCCTAAAAAGACCCTTAAACTTCAGTTTGCCCACCAATTAGCTAAATCTGCAGCATTCTCCGTCAGTTTAACAATATATGTCATTGTTTGAATCCCATCCTTCAGTATCGTTTAGGCGAGATCGATTCATTAACAAATCACATGAACTCATGAGTGACTGACTCATGTAGTTATGGTGAGATGAATGACCTAAATAAGGGGAACAAATTAATATAATTATGTGCTTCATCATCCAGATTGCGACAAATGACTGTTTTGACTGGAGAGCTTTTGTGCAATAATGACGGAATGGGTGCTGTAAAGAAAGCCATGCTATACGCCAGCAGACAAAGGGATCGCTCTACTGCTTCTTCTCTATGGGAATTTACAGCATTACTTACTCTATTTTATTCTTCTTCCACTAGCTAACATTCATCTGCAGTCAGCTGTCTATACCGAATGTGGATCTAGGAAATCATTTTTGTCATTGATCTTGTGGTTATTATTATCACAAATTTTTCAGGCCACAAAGAGTTTCTAAGTGTTTGTATATATAGATAAAGAACAAGATGGACTCTGTCTTAGCAAAACCTCTAGCTGGAGGCTGAACAGCCTTGAAACACAAAGACTTTGTAACACACACCAATGAGAAGTCAAGATTTCAATAATATACATTGAAATGCAATTCAACAGTGTGTGTGCATTTTATTTATTGTTCCATTGAAAATTGAAAAAAAAATCTACTGAATTGAGCGAGGCAGAGGTTCCCCTTCCCCTACTGCTCGTGCTGATATTACTGTGTGCTTCACCTCATTAGGAAGAAGTCACACAGCAGGATCCATCTTCAATAACCACTTGCCCAGTCAGGGTCTCAGTAAGTTAGTCTTTCCTTGGAATCACAGAGCATAACGCAAGGCCCATTCCCGCTTGTTGCACCAGAACTTTGAAGCAAACTTATCCATCTATTCATTCAGAAAGGTTGCAATCTCAACTAAAAATCTGACAGAATGACCAGGAAATTAGAGTTTAAGGTTCCAAGACTCAAATACCTTAAAACACTTTAAACACTTTCAAAGTAAAAATGTTTGCATACAACTTTGAATGAATATGTGTGATGCTTCATCTATGATGCTTTTTGAGCAACATTAACCCTGATTATATGAAATTTATAATAAAATAACTGACAATGCATAAATGTTATTTAGATTACACTATTATTTGACACTGCACACTAATGAAGTTCTTTTATAAAAGTAATGACAAAAAATTTTATTTATTTAAAGGAAAATCAAAAATTGCATGCCTAATGAATGATTTTTGTTTTTTAATGGTTTCAAATGTTTTTTAAAAAAGGCAAATCACTGAATTTCTGGCTGTGTATTAAACTGGTCAGACATCAGGCATGTAACAGCTCTCACTCAAACCAGTAATCAATTTAGCAAATGCTTTTGTCAAAATGGGACACAAGCAAGGATCATTGAATAGGATCAGCCAGTACCTGGAGCAACTGGGGTTTAGGGCCTTGCCCAAGTGCCTAATGGTGCCAGCCGTGGGATCTGAACTGGTGACCTTCTGATCACAGATGCCAAGTCGTAACCCACATGCGCAACCATTTCTGATCTTCCTATGAGCTGGAAAATAGGCCTTTTACAAGTGTATTTCAAATTATTAAGGGAAAACCCAGCATGAAATACACTCAAAATATTTTATTCAGATCTTTGAATAGAAACAATTGTACAAACAAAGTCCATCCACAGGCAGGGAATAACCCAAAGTGAGAAACCATCCCGCTGAAGGACACGCACACCATTCACACCTACGGACCTTTTGGCAACTCCAAACTCCAAGTTTGTTTTTCTCTTTTTGGTCTATGGGAAGAAACGGAAGAACCTGGAGGAAACTCCACAACATGATGGGGAGAACATGCAAACTCCACAGACGTGGAGCCAGGGCACAGACTCCAACCCTGGTCTCTGGGAGTATAACCACTGCACCACTGCGAGTCTTGTGTAGCAAATGGTTGGGTAACAGTGAATGAAAGTGAATGAAGACATTCTAAGGTCTAAGGACCACTGTTGTGCTGTTACACCTATGAAGAAGCTAACCAGGATGGTACCAAACCCCCAGTGAGCAGGCGTTGGTCACTCAAGACTGCTAAAGCCATATGTTTCAATTGACAAGCCCATCGAGTCCCCATTCTGTGCTGCGACAGGCGTCCAATCCTGCTGGCCACATTTGTTTTCCAGGCAGCAGAGATGAATTAGAAGGACAAACATCTTGGTCTGGCTGATTAATGACACCTTATTCGATAAGGAAGCCACAGCTAAACATGCTTTTATTATCGTGGCCAAAAAAGTGTGATAAATCCAATTACTCAGCGTCTTACGTGAAACGGTCTGAGATGACAAAGTGGTAATGGCTGATCACGCCCTGAAGCAGCACGTTTCAGCAAGTAACAAACATATAATGATGAGGATGAGGAAGGAGAAAAAAAATCAGCATGCCTGGTTAATTAAAATAAACATGCACCCTTTGCCATTAGCTGACATAACAGACATGGATGGAAAATCTAAAATCATTTAAAAAAATCCAATATGACTCTGAGGGCAAAAAGCGCTTAAGGATAAAATGCTGTGTCATGCCACCGACCTAGAATTCCAGAAGTCTGCACATTTACTTGCACATTAATATGAGTTTTGACCAACTTCGACTATTTCCATTTCCCCCAACATCACCAAAGGCCAGTTTATAAGTAATAATCCTGCCCAGACTCTCCATCCCATTGCCTTGCATCATCCAGGAGAATGAAGATTCTGATCCTGTCCTTGGTAAACACCATAACTCTCCGCTAGACTGAACAACATTGGGGAGCAGAGAGATAATCGTGCTTAGAAAGATACGGAACTACTGTGTAATTCTTAAAGTGCCATATTCCCCACGGTGCAGGTGGATTTACGTTACATAATAATTAGAACAAAACACATTATGATATATTGATATTAATATTACTCTAACTTATTGTGTTATATCTTGGGTGATTCTGGGCCTACATATTGGTCTATAGCTGAAAAAAACTTGAAGCTGAAAAAGCTCCCCAAAAAATTCCATACAGGAGAGTTCTGCTTGATCAATTTCCCAGTCCGTTTTTTGCATCCCAAATCACAGGCCGCCAAGCAAAGAGCTGTTATGAAGACTTCCTCTCCAACTTGACTATTAGTTAACAACCTGAACCTTGGATGAAAGTGACCAGACTGAATTCAACTAACATTAGGATTAAGCGCCTAAATTTTGCTTAGAGGGTGTTAACTCAACACAATACCAGTTACCTGTATTTCCAAGGGCAGACACTCCCTCCGAATAATTCCAAATATGGCCACACTGTTGAAGATGTAAATCCCGGACCAAACTACTGAGAACCATCAACCCTCAATAATGCATCAGCTCTGTGAACATCCACTCAAAAAACGGACCTTGTTGCAATTATTCAGTAAGTGGAATTTTATCGTTTACACTGCAACTTCATGTAACTGCAGTCAGTTTGAATTTGAGTAATATGAAAAACATGCCAACATCAAGAATAGGGATGAGTCAGCAATGTCAAATATTTGAGAACGTGTATAAAATCAAAGTCTTTAAAACAAATAATAATAAGCTATTTTAAATATTTAATTGTCATTTATGTTTTCTAGTAAGCTTGCCATTTAGTCCATGTTTTTGCATGAGCTCTGTATGCACTCTCTGAACCATCTCTGAACTCATTAACATTTTTGTCCTCGCTCACTCATACTGTGGCACATTTGTAAGAAATGTAATAGAAATGATTGAGGCAAAGAAGAAAACAAGAATCACCAGAAGACATTAATTTCTCACTATATGGAAATATTTTGGATTCCATATAGACGATACTGAGCAAATGTATATGATTTGTTGTCACTGATTTCTGTCTGTTGGCACGATTCAACAAGCGTAAGAGAATCTGATTACATGTATAGCCTACATTCAAAGTGTCATGGTCCTCATCAAAAACGTTCTTGAAATTCATGTTCGGTGACATTCAATCTTAATAAAGTTTTCAAAAATAGTGTACCAGTACAAACTTTTTGCCGAGTTAACCAGAATGTGAACCAGAATGTGTTTCCCAGTAAAGAACAACTATCTATAATAACAAGTTCTGATTAGTTATTTGGGGTAAATCTTCAGCTCTTGTTTTGATTTATAAATATTTTAAATATCACAATGTAAATTTTTCCAAAATCATTCAGCCCTGGTTACTTAGTCATGGCTATTTTTTAATGCTTTAAGTTATCCTTTTGTAGCAATGAGTGATGTTTCATTCTGGTAATAAATTAATTGATTAGACTGTAAGCTAGAGATGTCTTGTTAAGATTGTGTTGTTAAAAATAAAGAAATTGCCATTCGCAGTGACTGCCCAAGGCACAGGCTATTAAACATTATTGTATGATACTACACTTGACCTATCTCTTTACTGTAATTTAATTTCAGTTTCAATTTCATTTATTCAAGTTAACTTTTAATGGTTACATACAGTACAATGAGTAATACATTTTAAATGGAAACAAATGGTGAGGTGGGGGTGTGGATAAATGAATATTATTCGTATTATTTGAATAGTGTCTGGTGAAATAATGTCTGAGATGCCCACCCCTAATCAAGAAGACATATCCAGTACAAAGCGGTTAAAAAAAACCTTTAAGTTCTATTTTGGTAAATGCATTCAAGTAACAAAGTAGCAAAGTGCATTTTGAAATTAGAGAGAACTATATAGCTGGCGAGTTCTTCGTCAAAATACACTGGCAACCCTTCCATGCCTTAATAAACTTCAGTGCATGTTGTAGTGATGCAATCACAGAGGCACCGTATTGCCAAAACATCTGTTTAAATAAGAATACCAATATCAATAAATAAATGACAAAAATAAATTTATAACAGTCCCACAATCCCAGGATTACTTAGCACAGCACTGGAACAGCACTGCATTTGTTTACATGACTGTTACCTGAAACTGCGGTATATCAGTAACTGTCACTGTTGTTCTGTATTGGAAACGGTGTTACACACATACAGTATAAATGGAACTGAATTCAGCGGAGTCCCAAAATCTACACCCAAGGCTGACTGATGCCAAAGCACTTTCACTGGCTTTTATAAATTCACAAACATATCTGACATTTCGGATATATCGCTTTCAATTACTGTTATCACAGAATATGTTTCTTCTGATGCCCTGAGTCTGCAGGTCTCTGTTTGCCTTTTATCTGTTTTGCAGTATATGCTTCACATAATTTCATGGGAATGGTGATTAAGCCTTGCTTAAAGTGCCAGGTCCTCCTGCCTGTTCATGGATTATCACCATCTAGATCTCTAACACAAGCTAACATATGACTAACAAACAGTGACCTCCTGGTCAAATTCTTGTCTCTGCTGAAGTACACAGTTCGTTCCTTCTAAGCGACCCAAAGTGACAGACGCTATACCAGCATCTTAATTTGCCACTGGCATTTGGAATATTGTAGCAGATGTTTGTCTATATATAAATCTGAAAGTTAGCAGCCAAGTATGAAATGGCACAGTTGGAGCTCTGGATTTGTTGAGTTGGAATGTGTTCATTCTATTAGACTGCTTGTTGCCTTTTGCAGGCAGTGACGACAGGACAAAGTAAGCACGTATGCAACGATCCCACCCGAGAAACAGATCCGAGGCACATTTCCATTACAGTATTTTCATCAAGCGACAAGACCTCGATACATGCCTTAAGCAAGTACGATTATTTTAGCACGATGCACAATCGGGCAGCAAGTTTTGGGCTATACGGTGCCAGCACGGGAAATATAGGCTACAAGTTAAATATTAAAATATGGAGTTCGTATTTGCTGTCCATCCTATCCCGCCATGGTTCATCTGAAGTACTCGAACGTCCCTGTGGTCCACGCGGCGCAGTCGTAAATCACACTAGCATCTTGGTGATAAACATCTAACCGCACATTGTTTTTGATTAAAAAGCCAAAACTATCTTCCTAATACCAGTGTAACAAGATCCGTACAGAAATCTGAAGATTTAAAACAAAATAATCCCCGCAGACAGCCTAATTGTGTCACAGGTCTAAATACACAGCAAACAGCACTGTGTGTTTAAGATAACCTATGCATATACATGTAATAAAGCCTTTATAACGCGAATTCAATCACACCCAGACATGACAGGTATGAGCGCACAAATATTTGCGCTCACGCTGACAAACTGCGCAGCGGAGAACATGCAGCCAAAGCCAGCCGGCGACAAGCGGACATGGGCTTTGGAGATTTCCTCAGATCAGGATAACTTCACATAAAGCACACAGGCAACTGCCTTTTTTCATCGCTTGATTAACAAGCAACCGTCTCGAATGAAGCCTTCATCAGTTCATCAACTACGGCAACAGTTGTTTGTCGTAATTTGATACGGCAATGCAGGAACAACCACACGATAATGATGACCGCTACAAATGCACTGTCAAAATACAGACAAATTCAAGGAACGTGCTAGGGAAAAACTACGGCTTCTGTATCAAGACTGCTGCAGTTGATTAAAGTGGTAACCTCAGTTTCATCCATTTTTATATGGTTTCGTTTAACCACTGAAAACCGCCCGTAGACGCGTAACTAATCTGTTAAATACTGTAAACCAAATTGTTTACTACGCTGTCCAAAATACACCTGTACCTATCTTACACGAAATATACATTCAAGACCCATGTAAAATTAAATTAAAATCAAACCGGTTCTGCAAGACATTTAGTGCTAGAAAACTATACTCTTCGGCTCGGATTTCTGACATATGATATCGTTGGCAAACGCTTTCAATTTCAAACACTTAAAAGGAAAATAAGTCTTACCATATTAGCATCAAAGCCATGTAAATCCTCCCCAGATGGTCTCAGACAGAAACTGCTTCTAAGTATGAAGCGTATGAGGCAGCTGAGTACCGCACCAGGAGCTCTGCCGCCCTCTGTCTGCCGCTTCTTACCAAGGCAGCGCAGCCCAAGTACGGCTTCACCTCGTCAGAGACCGGCGCCCATTGCAGCCGGGAGGTCTACCACTAACAGCACGGAAATAAGATCAAAGCGGTGTTAAACATACATCCGCACGCATAAAGCGTGACTCTAAATAGCATTTAATCTACAGCTGCCATCAAATTCAAATAAATCCAAGCGTCTTCTTACTCGATGAGATCTTAAAATTGCAGTGAAAATGAAAGCGAAGAGGATGATTATCACCGAACATGAAATAAGATATGAATGGTAAATAAAAAACTTAATCTTGCACGTCGCTATTAAAATCTTAATGCTTAAGTAGACGATAGGATACGAAAAATACGTAAAGGCCGCCTACCATAGAAGCGTAAAACCGATAAGTTAAAAAAAAGTAAAGTTCCGCCGAGGTTTAAATTGATGCTCAGTATTACGGCAGGGAATGTTATCTGTCCATCTGTTCACTAAGTAGGATTAAATTAAATCCCGGCGAGTCTCTGTACTACAAATCCAAGGGAAGGTAGCAATTGGATATCAAGGAAATAAGGACTTCCCAAAATATTTTAGAAGAGGAATCTCTAACTTCCCATCGCAATAGTTTACTGACTTTTTAATCAAACCCACGTAATGTCTTCATTTTATAGAAGGCTTAGGGGTCATCATTATTTGTACAGTGTTATTCGTAGCGGCATACTGCAATAATTGGGCTGGTCCTCAAATGTTGTTCTAGTCCCTATCATTGAGGTATGTCATCACCCACCATAGCTGTACCACCTACTGAAGTTTACACAGCCGAGATGTTCACAGCATCCACCCAGAGAGCACTGCTGCAGGTAGATTTTTTTTTTTACTGGTTTATATAAGCTTTTAGATGTCTGAATTTCTCAGCGTTACCTAAGTATTTTACATATACCCAGTTGCCACTTTATTAAGTAGCCTTGGTAGCTTCTGGTAAGACCCTGTTTTTGTCTCCAGAACCACATCAAGGGTTGAATAGAGATGTCTGTCCCTCTGACTGCTGGCTGTTCTCCTCTGACCCCCCTCATTAATGAGGCATTTTGGCAGCAGAACTGCCACTGAGTGGATGATTTTTGCTCATCAAACCATTTCTCTGTAGACTTTAGGAACTGTATGGCGTGAACATGCCAGGAGGACGGCTGCTTCTGAGATGCTGCAGTCACCACCTCTGGTACCAAGAGTCTCATCACTTGGGGAAACACCTAGCTGCTCCAATGCACTGTAACGGAACCTCTCGACCCCGTCTGTGTGCTGTATCTAGTTGCAGCCACACGATTCGCTGTTTGGAAGAGCAGGCTGCTCACATTAAGGACAAAGACTGTTTAATAAAGAGATTACCCAGCAATTGTGACCTAAACCCAGCCTTTTAAATAATAAGAGGGTGTCTGGGGCAACTAGAAAAGACCCTCATTTCCATTTAAATGTAGATACCAAAATGTAACATTGTTGTCTTTAAAAGCTAGCTACGTTAGTAGACTGAATACAATCATTAAGGGACAGAGTAGATTCTGACATTAAAATCGGAAAAATACAAGTGATTTGAGCTACCAATAACATTCCTAATAATGAATCACAGTGATTCTTTTAAATAAGTAAAAAAAAAAGCAACAGTTCTCAGTTCAAAATGCATCTACTAAAATTAACTCTGATAATTTACAAAAGGAGCTTGACACCAAAGATTAATGTTGTAATGATTAGAAGCCCTGTGTTCGGTTGGTGCCCTATCCTGGGTTGCTCCTCGCCTTGTGCCCGCAGCCTCTGGGATAGGCTCCAGACAAGGCATGACCCCCCATGTCTCACCAAAAGATTGGAATTACGCTGAAAAACAAATAAAAAATAAATAAAGCAAAGCCAAACACCTACGCCCGACAACAACATGCCATTTGCCACAACAAAAAATATCGCTTCCCCTATAACATGAGGATGCAGATGCATCCAAGGTTGGCGTTATGTATTAGGAAGTACTTCTATGCATCTTTTCAAACATTTATCCTGGTCAGGGTCGGGGGGGGGGGGAGGCACACCTACACAACAGGCAATTTAGAGATGCCTGTGTTTCTTTAGGAGGAAACATGCACACACACACACACGCGCACACACACACACACGGCATGGAGAGAATGTGAGCCACTAACGGTGGAAGAGTGCAACAGCATGGCTACACACTGAACCACCATGCTACCCAAAAATGAACCCAGAACACAACAAGCACACATTGGCCATTCCTTGTATTTGTCATATAACCAGGACCTGCCATACAGTCTTCACTTGCTTAATTCAAACTTATTAGTTTTATAACAAAAAAACACTACTTTATTAATTTGTTTACAAAAATATATATCACATTGGAAACAACCAGAAGTTTTAAGGAAGACATTAATTTCGAGTAGTAATAAATTGTAACCCAAATTATAGCTCTTATTAGTAACACCTTTGCAATAACATAAAACACCAAACATTTGTGTTTAGTCTCACTTTAGGAGCCAGTGACTCCAACTGCAATGAGTAAAATAGCAAGAAAAGAACTAAATGAGTCAGTCAAAAAAATTATGACAATTAATACAATGAAAATGTCTGTGTGGAAGATATGCACAAATATGTTAAGCATTGTTTGTCAATGGACTTTTGTTATGAAATCAATTTCTTGTCGTGACAGCACAAGTGAGAATTTAAAAAGCAGGCATTTGCACTGTTATGAAGTTACTGCACATTTTAATCTTTATGCTGCAAATGCATGCCAGTTATGTGCAGGAATCATCAACCTTACCATACAGACTAACATGTCTGGGGCAAGACTCATCTGTGCCCATAGTAAAACAGTAAGTGGCTACATTTTAAACACCATGTCCATGATAATAATTGCATTATGATCACAACATATGTCATAATTTGCCATGGTGTTGACCCTGGTTATGTCAAACCCTGCATATAACTCAGCTGAGGTTGTAGTCATTGAATCTCAGAAATTCATGCCGAACTGCAATCAACCCACATTTGTTTAGCTAAGAAAGCCTTTGAACAATTATCATCATCTTGAGATTATATATTGCCGACTGCAATACAATTAAATGACTTAAAGCAAACTATTTTGATTGTCCTTGCAGACTTTCTAGAGGTCATTTTTCATGGAGGAAATGTTTATAGATATCTCCAGCAATCAACTATGGATGTCCCACTCTTTGTGAAAAACATCTGCCTTGATGTGCATGCAGGCAAGATTAAGTTAATACTTCACCACTGACCGTACTAGGCAACAATGAAACAATGCATGTTTACATCTTAATATAAATAGATAAGAGAATGTCTTCTGATGTGTTGAATTCAATGATCTTATTAGTTTTCTTTATAGAAGATTTTTGTATCACACATGTATGAATGAATGTTACATGTATATAGAGCTTATCAAGACACCCAGAATGTTTTATAGATGCAATGGGGAGCCACTTCAACCACCACTGCTGAATAGCCCCCACCTGGATGAGGCAACGGCAGCCATTCTGCACCAGTACCCTCATCACACAGTAGCTAAGGTGGTCAAGGGGCAGGAGAGAATTCACCAATTAGATATAGGCGATGATTAGGAGGCCAGATTGGAAACAAGCAAAGGGGGAAATTTTAGCCGGGACATCGGGTCACCACCCCTACTCTTTCGAGGGCCTTTGTCACTCCACTGGGGCATTGGGACCCACAGAAACGACAGCATGGGCTAACCTATTGGCCACACCAACACCCCTTGTATACAAGTGGTACTTAAAATAACCTGTTCATCTACTTTTGTTCCCAGAGGTATAAATTAAACGTTGCACCAGAAGTCACACTATGTTCACCGCACAATTAATTACATGCATCAGGCTACATAGCTGTTAAAAATCTAGAATTGTCCCATAGGGCACCTGCCTGCTTTTCACCATTGTGCTCTGCCTGAATTACTTCAATTGAAAAATGTCTGAACAGCATGAATTACTTTGAGTAAAACTGTATGCTGAGTACCTGCAGGAAAGTTAATCTGAAAAAAAATTCTGAGTTAAAAGAATACATTTGGGCAAGCATCAAAGCAAAAATCCCAGTCCCCTTCCTCCAGCACACAGTACTAACGTTTAGCGGTCCAGCAAACTCCCCCAGCAGGTCCTGCGAGGTGACCGAACATCTGCATTATGGAAGTGACCTCAGACACTTTTCCCTGCTCTACACAAGAGCAAAACACTGGATCTTTTCAGATCACCTTTTCACTTGTGATTGCAAGCTCTCTCACCCATTTTCTGCAGAACAATAACATTTAGCCGTTATTCCAGGCCACACATATAAAGTATCTCCAACCTGGAGCAGAAATACGATGTACAGTAGTAGCTGAAATTACGATAACTAGGCAAAAAGGTCGGATGACTGATTAATGCAAATAACATGCTAGCCTTAGCAACATCGCTTCCCCGCAAGAAAATAGAAAACAATGCGCGACGATGCATTTATATTGCCAGTTTCGCTAAGCAGCTATTTATTCTGTATGCTTGACTGTTCCTCGGTTTGGAAGTACTCATTCAGCATGCCTATAGTGAATAATCGAACACATAGCATAAATTGGCAATAAAGTCTTGGCAGAGCTTACGGAAGCAAGTAAATGTGGTATTTTCCAGCTGTTACTTTAACAGCCTTCAATAACTTACTGGGTCTGTCTACTTTGGATGTTCAGCCAGCAGTAATGAATAAGTTATTCAATGCCCACAAAGTGTAATAAGATACACTTGTAGGTCATTCTCACCAGCTTTTTACAAAGTCATTTTACAGTGGGCTTTTCTTTTTTTTTCTCCTCTTCAGCTGTATCCATGAAACGAAACATGTCGCATTGGAACTGCATGTTATGCAAAATTTCAACTCAAAGCCAAATGTATGCTGTACACGTAAGGATATGTGGGGGCATTCTGAACTCAAAAGTTTTGAGTGATGTTTTGTGAGTCCTATGGATGCAGAATGCAAAACACAAACGCGTCGGCAATCTATGAATTCTAATCAGAAAGGCAATTTTCCTTCTTGCCTTTCAATTTTTTTTCTTTTTCTTTTTAATATTTTGGCCTATTACGAAAAAAAAAAGAAATCTCAATGCCTGGAGGCATGCCAAAATAAAATAATTTCTAGAATTGTCAATAGAAAAGGCAGACGGAACTTTCCTTAATGGGACAAACAGGAAATCAATATCTTGCTCCATATGCAATGTTAAATAGGGACATAGGAGACAAGCCAGAGAATGCATCCATTACACTTGTGTATTAAGGCTTACGCTGGTGCATATTTTTCAAACATTTGTCACTGGAAAGTGTTTGACCGTATTAAAAAGTGCACTAAGCATCACGTTAGCAGGCACCTGCTTGCTGCTGCCATTTGTCGACTGTATATTTCCTCTATTTATGCAGGATGACGTTTTAAATGCTTTTTTGCGAGGTAAGTGACAGGGCATTCACAGTGACATCATAATTCACACGAAGAGGTCTTATTTCCTAATCTCTTAAAAAGTTTGGACATTTAAATATGGGATTCGTTTTAGTTTACTGAATTTTCCTTATTAATTAAAGACTCGAATGCATTGGGCATCATTGCTTAATCCAATACTATTATCCAGAAATTTTTATTTTAAATACCAAAACCAACAAAGACCAAAGCTAAATGTAATACTTTTATCTCAGTTGAAGATTAATAATTCACAATTAAAATCAAACACAATATACTCATGTCAGGGAAGAAGATATATAACTGTGACATATACATATGCTTCCTCTAATCTCCAGCGTGTGTCCAACGAACAAACTGCCTATTGTGTGGTCACAGGTCCTGCAGGCCTAGTCACAGAGGAAGCATCTGCTGTGGTAGCAGTGTACTAGCAGTCTTCCACCGGTAGACAGGTAAGCAACATGTACCTTAAAATAATGCAGCACTTCAACAACGAGGTCAATGCCATTGTTTATGGCAACTATAGAAAAAAAACTTCATGTCTTCTGCAAGCATTTGTAAAAATGCTTAACTCGAACATCTGACCTCATGTCACACCCCAGTACTACTAATAGCTCTACTAATATTACAACTGTTGCTGCTGTTATTACCACCTACTGTCCTAGTAGCTTGCATTAATACCACATACTACCTGATATTGATGGAGAATTTGATGGGTTACCATTTATGGTTCACTTGTTCAGCTGTTTGATGGTGCATGTGATTGAATGTAGGCGCAGTCGATGGAATCGAGGACCGCGGGGGAATGCGAACTTAGCCACCAACTCGTCCCTGCCTCCCTACTTCCTGTGGAGAGCTAGGGAAACAGCACCGTAAAGACTGGCTGGCCCGAATTCGCACAACGTGGGGGAATGGGAGAAGTGAACAAATAGCTGATTAACAGGCAGTGCCTAGGGTTTGTTGAAATGGCTGAATTTGAAGGCATTCTTGTTACAGATGAGCGAGGACCTGTCACGTTCACCATAACAAGGGGGCTGTTGGGTATCCTTGGGTCATGAATGTTTGTTTTTCATATTATTGGATCTTGTTATGTACGGGAATAACTCTGACCTTTTCCTTGACCTTATGTACTGGGATAAGATTCTGACCAGCTTCTCACGAGCTTGGAGTCAGCTAATGCACCTTCTACTGGCATCACAAACAAATAAATAATTTCAAGCAGTAAATATTGGGAAAAGCAGGGAAAAATATCAAAATAAAATAGCACTTTCTGTTGCTTTATTGTTCATGCCTTAAATGTAACAGCTTTTAAATTTTTTTTTTTTTAGTATGTGGATGGGTGCTGACTTCTGTTTGTAACAGTGTCGCCACGTAAAGTAAAGAAATAATCACGTTATAGTTTGTTCTTGAGATCTCACTACACCACAAATCCATACCGCACACTTGTGATAATATTGTTTCTGAACCTCATTTCTCAGGGGCCTGTTCTATTGATTCGAAGACAACAATTTGTCAAACGCTTGTAAGATAAAGTACCTGACAAGGTAACCATTTCTATCTGCGCAGCCATCGTCCTGAAACTATAAAGAATACAAATAGCTTAATGTCATTTAGCACACTTCTTTATTTCTATTTATAAAAACAGTGCAGAAAAACAGCGTGCCCCATTGCCACTGCTTAACTATAGTGCGTATATTGGTATAGTGTGTATCTTGATTCCTCTATAGTTTGAGTTTTCTTTTATAGCTACAGTATATTGTAATGTCCTGGGGAAGCACTGCAGCATCTCATCTGGTTACATCCAGAAAAGCAGTGGTTTGAGAAATACTATGAGTGAAAAATATTTTCTTTCTCTGTGAAACCTGTGAATGCAGCTCCTTAAACAGCTACGACGTGTGCCTGTTGAATGGTGAACTAATTTTTCAGATGATGGGTTGATCTTTGTGAGGAAGAAGTTAACAAAAAAGATTCAATAGAACTGCAGCATTGTGCCTTATGAAAAGGTAAAAGATTGCAAAAATGTATGATTGGCATTTATAACCTTGTAATTTCTAGGTCTCAAATGGTATTTTTAAACATGGGACCACAGTTTTAAAAAGTTCAAAATAACATTAATGGAAACGTGTTCTCAAAGTACAATTTAGTGTATTGTAAGATCAGTGCCAAAAAGTACATTAAAGGTTGTGAAGAGAAAAGTGTTTTTCATCCAAATAGATCATTTCAAACTGATAGCCAAGTGGTTGATTTCATGCAAAGAAAGGGTTATCAGATATTGCATGACTTATAGACACTGGAAGACACTTTCTTAGGACTTTGGCTTCATGGTTTGTACATTATTACAGGGCTATAGATACTACTCATAATTAAATTTTAATAAGCACACTCTGGACAATTTAATTAATGCTTAGCTCATCTCAGTCCTATCTGCAAATTTGTTTTGGAGAAAAAAAAAAACATTATCAGTCAATGCTGTTGCTATTACCAATATTGAAGTATTAAGGTTGTTCTGCATCACTGCTGATGTAGTCCTTAATTGTGTATGTTGAGTCTGTAAATCAATCCTCTATTAATATTCTCCTTTACTGTGACAATCAAACATTCCAGGCCAGCCGGTACAGGAAATGACATAAGGAAGGACATTCCACTGTGACTTCATCAATGATTATCCTAGTTCATGTGTCTGCACACAGAGTACAACACAGACTCACCCAGCATAATCCCCTGACAGACAGACAGACAGACAGACAGACAGACAGACAGACAGACAGACAGACAGATAGATAGATAGATAGATAGATAGTTGACAAAAACATTATTTTCTCCTATGAAAAACAGGATCTTTTGCTTTGGTAATGTTAACCCCCCATACTCTATTTATGACAGTGTACATTCTTCTCTGAACATAACAAATTGCCAAAAGCTACTGGAAGTCTGGTTGACAAGTTTAGAGAACTGGGAGCCGGGGCCTATTACGATGATTCTAATTGTGCATTGTCTCGCGTCACAGAGAGCCCCGAGGCGATCGGTGTGAGAGCTGGTTGAACACACAGGCAGTCTGTATAAAAATGTCAAGCTCACAGTAATGTGGAGGCCCTGACTTATTGCTTTGGTCCCCACCTCATCTTCTTTAGAGGTTAATTAAATCAGTTGAGAAACACATTTAACTTAACCATACCTCCGTGACTTCGTCGCTATCATCGGCTCCTTGCTTGTAGCATATCTGCATGATTCTGACAACATTTAAGTTCTTCTTGCCTTGAAAGGCAAGAGTAGTTCATTGTACAGTCAACGACTGTTGTTCCCAAAGGGGGAATTATGTCAGGAACGTTGCCAGTTTCCAATCCGTTATAGTCCTCTAAGCTCCTTCCCCCCAACCCATTCTCATTTAAAAACAAATACACTAAAAAGATCCTGCCTATTTACAGAATAAAACAAATTATATTATTCTATTGTAGAATGAAAATGGACAAATAATTTAATGAGACAGCATAGAGCCAATGTTCAGATTTAATTCCTCCTTACGTAAGGGCTTGTATCCAGGAGTAAGATTATCTAAGAGGCATGTATTCTACCGTCCCAAAACAGTGACTAAAATATTCCTAAAATGTACCGAAAAAGTGAGGACTTTCCTTAATTTAAAGTCCGGATTTATTCCAAAACCAAAAGGTAAAAGACGGACCAATAAGATGCCTGGGAGTAACATTTTGCAGTATAATGGTTCTGGTCGTCATTTGCAATCGTTTTTTTTTTTTTGTGGGTGAAGAGGTGAGGGGTGCGGTTATCTCACACAGACAGGCCCCCCCCTCCGCCTCAACTAAGCGGGTAGGGAAGCAGATGGGGCAACCAGCTGGGACCAGCAAGGAGCTGGGTGCAATGCAGACAGATACAGATGTTGCAATGAATTCAGATTCACAGAGTACAGTAGCCGGGTGAAGCTACAAGCCAAAGTCAAAGTGCCCTAAAGGAGGTGCCATCAGCCATCTGCACCAGCGTTACGCCTTGGTCCGTATCCGCGGTTGTTCCTCTTACACTTTACAGCAGCCTTGAAAACCAGCGTCTTCTCACATAATTGCTGAAAAACGCCACTGGATAAGTGCCTCCCAAATATTTATGGATGGGTGGATGCCAGAGGTGGAAATTTCAGGTCCAGAAAGTACGAATCCAGACCAGGATTTTGTTTCAACCAACCAGCTGAGTAC
>JAODJU010000041.1:10380888-10392468 GCA_026776725.1 Gnathonemus echidnorhynchus
CATTAGCATTTTTCCCATTGAAATGAATGAGCGGTCCCCATAAGGATATGTTTACCCTACATGTGCGTGCGTGCGTGTGTGTGTGTGTAAATTGACTGTAGGAGTTCTTCTTTCTAATGATGCTGGAATTAAAGTATTATGTGTGTGGGGGGGGGGGGGGGGAATAAATCATTTGAAAAGTTAAGCCAATTTAGCTCTGTCAATTGTGGGAGGTTCAAACCATACTTTTGCACTTCAGCTGAATATCTCTTTCAGAACCCATGATAACCAATTAGGGAGACAACCTAGTGCAAGCCAGTGGTCAAGTGAGATAAACATGGTGTGCAGTGTCAGCGCGCTTCTTATCTAACATTGGACTGATAAAAAAAAAAATGGAGTGACCTGTGTATTTTTGATAGTTTTTCATGAGTTAGACTTTAAGTGGAAACATTAGGTTGCATAATTATAGTGGACTGCTAAATGGAAAACTGATACAATATATGCATACAACAGTACAAGCTGAGGTGTATGTATTTTTAGTAATTGTTCGATCTGGCTTGACCAGGCTAGAAATCCTGACACACTACCACGGTAAACAGAAAGCAACTGAGCATGGGGGTGTGTCTTCATCCTTTATATCGACAACAGCAATTTTTCTGTGTCTCTGGGGATGTCAGGCACTTGGTTACTGATGTCTCATGGCCCATTTAGATTGTGTTGCTGTACAAGATTTTTCTCTCCAGCTTTGGATGGTGAAAATTATGTACTCCTAAGTCTTAAACAGCATTATATACTAACACTCACTGCCTGCAGAAAGAACCTGGTGGGCTGCCAAAAGAAACCTCTATCTGGTTTTGTTTTATTTTTTGTTAAATTTAATACAGCTGAAAATAGCTGATAATATGTACAGTACCCTTAAGGGCTTTCCCCCTAACATGTCAGTACTGTAATTGTGTGCCTCTTTATAACCTCCATCAAGCAAAGCATAGAATTCACATGGTAAATTGGTTAAAACAACACTGTAGAATAGATGTATGTGTTCAGACTTTTCAGATTCATATGACCAGTGGTTTCTTGATTTGAAACACACACACACACACACACACACCTTAAACATAACAGTATCACATATACAATATGCTGCATATCATGGTCAGTGTAAGGGTCACGGTAGTTATTTACCTTTAGTGTTATACAGGATAATCATTCAGACAAACGGATAAGACCAATGCATTTTATGTTTATATATTCTTCCTTATATTGTTGGAAGAAACATTCAGTGTTTACATAAGTTCAGTTCCATTCATGAAGCACTATATTACATTCAGTTTCATTTGCTAATCTGAATCGAAAACAGATTGAAAATAATACTGTTGGGCAAACCCTCTGGGCCTTTCAAAAGCTGGTCTGAGCAGCGGGACAAGAACCCACTTTGATTGGTTGTGTGTGGACCTCGCCGTTCCAAAATTCCCAAACAATCTGTGCTCATCAAAATTACTCTGTACATTTGATTGTGCCAAAGTTTTACAAGAAAATTAAGGATTTTAAGCAGTATTTTCATGTAAATTGCATAATACAGAAAAACAGACTGGTTTGGTGACATTCACATTCAAATATTCTTGAAATTATCTTGGACAGGAACAGAACTCCGATAACAAAAGATACTGTCAAAAAACCAGGCTATATTAATATCTGTTGTTGAATTATTTAAGTATATCTTCCATGAAATAAATCCATCCATCCATCCACCAACTGCTTATCCTGGTCAGATCATAAAACACTTCATTCAATATTTAGAGTTAAGGCCTCTGTTTTTCTGATAAATCCCTAACCCTTTGGGCAGCATGGAGGCTTCACGTTTCCATAGTACTCCATATTCCTCCTGCAGTAACAAAGTTTGCAGTTTGGCAAACATGTTTCTCTGAAGTGCCTATAGTCTGTGAGTATATATGCATGCAGAAGTATGCGTGTGTGTGTGTGTGTGTATTAGGTTTGTATTACTTTGTGGGGACCAAATGTCCCCGACAATGTAATTAAAAACCTATTTTTCTGATGTTTCAGGTCCCCACAAAGATCTGTGAATGCAATCAAAAAAGTGAAAATATCAAAAGTCTGGTATTTTGTTCGGTTACTTATGGTTGAGGTTAGGGCTGGGTATGGATTAAGGTCATTATGTTGTGCTTAGAGTTTTCCCCATAGAAATGAATGGCGAGTCCCCACAAAGATATAATTACAAACGTGTGTGTGTGTGTCTCTTGAGATGAACCAATATGTCTAGTGTGTTTTCCAGTCTTGTACCCTATGCTTCCTGGGATAGACTCTGTACTGAATGTAACTGGAAGACAGCATGCATATATACATACATAACATGCATACATTGGTACAGTAGGCCTGAACCAAGATGGCACCAGTCTGTGTCACCCTTCTGCTGCCTGCGTTGTGTGTTCTCCATGTCATATTGTTTGTTTGTAAGGCTGAAGCTACCGTTGTCTACAATCAACAGATATTCGATTTCCTGTTTTGCATTTATGCTGTCACCATAACATATGTTGAGATGGTCAGAAAGGTCCTGCACCATTTACATCACCCATACCCAAGGAAATCTGTTGCAGTCCACTCTGTTTTGTTCCTCAGAAAAAAACACTGGAGGTGCTCCAGAAGACAGAGAAAGCTGGTGAAACTGAAATTCATACTGTTCACCTCATATGAAAATAATTAATCTACTTCCGCTCACATTCTGAGTTTATACAGCGGACACTTTGAACCACCCAACTGATGGCTGCATCTCCGGTCTACGGAGTCTAATGGCGTGTTCCACTCTCCGACATGGTTACAGCCACGTATATGCCATCGATGAGTGATACTGGGAAATTACAAGCATATCATTTATAATACACAACATTTTTGAAGCGCACAGGACTATCCAAGGGACTGCAGATTTTGTAGTTTGCTGAGATCATCAGGTCACTGCAGAGGTCTAGCAACAACTTTAAAAAATAATGGTTTAACTGTCGTTTGCTGCCCAGCATCACTTATTGTCTCTTACAACCAATGAAAACATAACTGTCCAACCCTAACGTTTGTGCGCTTGTTTATCGGCCGCCAAAGTTAAATAGCTGCTTCATTTAGCAGTTTTTTAATTTTTTTTTAGCTACAGTCTCCCTTGAATGGGGCAAGTTTTTAAATTATAGAAGATTCAATCATCCACATCTGTTGTCCTGATAAACCTCTCTGTAAATGAATTTCTGCATTTAATTGATTGCTTTGATCTTGCCCAGTCAGTAACTGCATCCATGAACATGAACATGGTTCTTGATTTAGTTTTATTCCATGGTCGTCACCTTTGTGATCTCAAAATTACGCCTGTAAGTCTGACAAGCAAGTAAATTCAATTTTAAAGGTATCATTATCATAAGATTCCACCTTTTTTAGTCTTTCAGAGACTTTGATAGACTGCTCCGTGCTTTTGTTTCTTCACGATTGAATTATTGTAACTCTGGACATGGTGACCCAGCCCTCTCAAGGGTGCAATTGGTTCAATATCCAGCAGCTAGGCTTTTAACAAGAACGGAAAAAAACAAAAAACGACGACATATTACACAAGTTCTGGGATACGATTCCCAAAAGCTTCCATTAGCAACTCGCATAGTTTGAATGTTAACTATGTAACGCTGTTAGCAACTATGCTTTTGGGAAATGTACCCCAGGCCTCCCTTCATTGGCTCCCTGTTAGTTAAATTCATGAAGATTTTGTTTTTAAAGCTTTAAATGGATTGGCTACCGCATACCTATCTGGCCTGTTAGTACCTTATTCTCTGACTACATCCTTGAGGTCAGCCGATAAGCTGCTTTTACTTGTTGCACAAACACATTTATAAACAAAGGGGGATTGGACCTTTTACTAGCTCAGTACCAAACTTGTACTGCATCCAAATTCAGGGGCTGCATACTTCTAAGGGTGCATCACTGCAGTGCAACAAATGCCGTTGAGAAATGCGTACTTCTTTTGCAGAGTCATGAAGGATCCAGCCCAACTGTATTAAAACGAACTCACAGGTGGCCCCGCAACTGGCCACGTCGTCCACTTAGCTTGGAATTAAAGAAATATGTTGAATGTCCCCCTGTCACTGTGATGATTTAGGAGGTTGTAATTCTCCGACTTCACTACTCATGATTTGGTGGAGTACCTCCAACTCCACCTAGCAGACATACATAAGAGGTGATAGAGGTGTGGATTGATTCTGATACTGTAAACGGTAACGCTTTACATTACAGTAACTGCACCTTCATAATGCTTTTATACTGCATTCATAAAACGTTCAATGCACCTTCATAATGTATTCATAATGTATTCATTAAGTAGGCCTATTCAGAAATCATTCATAAACATCATGTATGTATACCTTAACATCCTAACAACCCTTAACAGCTGTAATATACATTAATAACAAACATTATATAATAATAATAACAAACATTATAATTGTATAATCATGTTATTTTTGTTATTAATGTATATTAAAGCTGTTAAGGGATGTTAGGATGTTAAAGTGTACTTCCATTCTACTTATGAATGTTCTATGAATGCATTATGAAGGTGCACTGAATGTTCTATAAATGCATAATGAATGCATTATGAAGGTGCACTTAATATAAAGCGTTACCAAATAAACTAAGGCTTGCATGTGCAGCTTTTTAGCGTGGTTTGCCCTTTTAATAATCTTTGCTCTGGCGGTGGTGAATGGAGCTCAGTTCTGACGAGTTGAACTACCTATCGAGACGTACTATCGAGCTTTTTTGCGCATGTGCAGTTCCACCGTTTGGGGGTTAGGGTTAGGTTTTAGGGGTTTAGGTTAGGGTTAGGGTAAAGGTTTTAGGGGTTTTTGGGGGGGTTAGGATTAGGGCAAGAGTTAGGGTTAGGGCTATCGATTAGCACTACGGTAGCCTAACTCGACAAAGTAGCTCATCAGTCATGATTTTGTTTTATGGTGCCATCTTATGTCTGTTTTTTTTTCAGCCAGGGTTGCTTTTACATGTGCTATATAACTTAATACTGACTTTCATATGTGATCAAACTCACAGATTAAAACAAAAATATGTGTCTTTGTTTTAAAAAGTGAAATATTCCTGAATATTTACAGCAGGGTCCTGCCATTTTCTGAAGCACACTAATTAACGCAGTTATTTCACTGGGTTGGTCACTTGATGTTTCTTTTGTACTCTACAAACAGAATTTTACATTTTACAGGTAAAGGGAAAATGACTAAATGAAAATCTTTCTGCATCAACTGTCATTGTTTTTCACAATATAAGGCAGTGCATGAAGTCATACGAAGAGCAGCGTATATGAAAGTCCATCAGCTACAAACATTCACTTTCTATCACGACTGTGCTCACGAACTATGAGAAATCCATCCGACTTCATAGATTTGTGTTGTAATTTTTCTGAAATGGGAAGCAGTGCTGTTCTGTTATCCAGTGCACATGGATGAGTCACTGCTGTAGGAACAGCAATGCTGGCCAGTTAACATTCAAACTTAGATCAAATATTGGCAACCATGTGGAGATCAAAGGAAGAAGAGGTGTATATTTATACAAACACAAAGTAGTTCTCACCATAATGTGTGGTTACTTGCCATTATAATTATTTTTATTTATATATATGTATATAATTATAATAATAATAATAACAAAACAAATTACATTTTGCCTGCAATAACATACTGTATCTAGAGAGGCCACACTTCAATCAACCAAACAAGGCATTAATAATTCATATAATTTTATATTACAACCCACAGCATGACTGTTAATGTACAACAATCAGCTTTTTATTATAATGAAAATGTTTTATGATCCCCATCCATCCATCCATCCATCCATCCATCCTCTGTAACCACCTGTCCTATTCAGGGTTGTGGGGGTCTGGGGCCTAACCTAGAGGGTATGGGCACCGGGGTGGGGTGCCAACCCATCATAGGGGACACAAACACACCGTTCACTCACACCTATGGGTAATTTTGTAACTCCAATTAACTTCAGCATGTTTTTGGATTGTGAGTAAGACGATCACCTAATCCATGGCAGGGGTGACACTATAAGCTACTTCAGGTTTTACAAACTACTCTAAAACTGAAATGCTCCTGTGCTCAGCTAATTAGTTCGATTCGATTCTTCTTATGTTTTTCCTGTTTTCTTTCCTTGATTGAAAGACTCATCCAGCTGTTACACATTAACATTAGTGACACGTGTATGGTTATAGAAGACGGACCAATCAGCACACAGCAAGATCTCAGTGATAAAGTGAACTACAGGTCTTTTTAACTGAAATGGTAGTTTACAAACCCTGTCCTAGGTCATAATGTCCCCCCTGACATGAATTAGGTGGTCACCCTAACTGTGAGGAGAAATCAGAGTACTTGGAGCAAACCCCACAATGACAGGAAGGACGTACATGCAATCTCCACACCCACGGATCCTTGGTGGCAACTTGAACCCGGGTGGCAGAGGTGTGAGGCTAACCACCATATCACTTCTTCACAATCCCCCTTAGCGGGATACTAAAAAAAATGTACACATACTGTATACAAAGGTTTGTCCACTTGAAGAAGGCTTACATGTTTCTAAAGAACTGACACAGAAAAACAAAATATTACTGCGTAATTTAATACCAAAAACACATTATGGATATGTCCGTCCCTCCCTGAAAAATGTATTAGAAAACATAATCACTAGATCTGAATCTTTTAACCCTCACACATATCAGCGTTAAAAATAAATTGCACTAATTCCCTGACTTGACTCGGCAGCTTTGATCAAACTCACTACATCTATGTTTGTATGCAAATGGGACCAAATGGAACAAAAAGAAAATTTGAAAAGCTTATGCTTTAAGCTGTACTGAAAAGAGGTGACAGGAGGAGAAGCAGCCACGTTCTGGTACTTCAGCGCTGCAGGACAATCTGGGCTTTTTTTTTTTTGTAAAGTTCTTTTAAGCCCACAAGGAGTCTCTGTCTTTGTTTTGTGTTTCACTTTAATTCATGCTGGAGTTGCAGGAGTATCACATAGAAATAAAAATAAACATTAATTGACACTCGAGTTCCCAAGAATGATTCAACCAGAGGGGGGGGGGGGGTCTCAGCATTCATACAAAAAGAATATATCATATGAAATGAATATATTTATTCATCTGCATGACTAAATGAGCATAATTAATATTCTGTGCTTACTTGAAGGAATAAATATTAATTATTTAAATTAAGTATTTGATTTAAAAAAAAAAATCCTATTGAGGTATACAGACACTGTTTCAAAATCGTTTAACAGTGTCCTCAGAAAAAGGTAGGTGCAGTCAAAAGTTTGGACACGGCAAGCAACAAAGTGTTGCAACATGTGACCTGGCCACCTGACCTAAACAAAGTAAAAATGGTTTTGGAGGAGTTTGACCAGAGAGTAGGGCAGTCACGATCACGTCACCATGTAATCTCGATTATACGATGCATGCGCAATAATCATCAGGGTTTTAGATGACGGGTGAAACATTTGTCTGGACGCCGGCTTTTCAGTACCATACGGACATTTACTTACACCGACAATTTGGTAAGCAGATTAGTAGTGTGCTGAAATATCTATACTGTAAGACGCGTATCGTGACGCCCAAAAGTCAGTGATCTGTATAAGTTTGGCGTATCCTCATGTTTAATAAACGTGTCGAATTTGAAACTGCAAAAAGTACCACCGCACTCCCACCGTTTTTTCATCTTGTTTATCCACAACACAGTGTAGGCAAAAATTATTTGTACGTTTTGAAAAAAATGGTCGATGACGAAATTACGAGTTACATCACTTGAAAACGACTGCAGAACAATCTTTGGCTGCATCTCCTCTTTCAAAACATGTTACGGCTCCTCGAGCTGTCCCGTTCTTCCCCACTGCGTAAGTGCTTATCGGTTCCATGATTTACCAGAACAGTAGCATGTGACGTGCTCCGCTAACTGAATTTAATAAACATAAGGATGCGCTGAATTTATACAGACTGCTGACTTTTGGGCATCACACCACAGTATACATCTCATTAATATTTTAGACGTACTACTGATCTGCTTATCAAATTGTCAGCTTAAGTAAATGTTCAAATAGTACCGAAAAGACTGTGTCTAAACTAATGTTTCACCTGTCATCTAAAGCCCTGATGTTCACTGCACAATCGCCTATATATAATCAAGATTACACCATGAGATAATAACTGCCCTACCAGGGGCTGAAGGAAATGCGGCCAATGAGAGCTCAGCATATGTGGGTCCTCCTTCAGGACAGGTGGAAAAGCATCTCAGGAGGCCACCTCGTGAAACTGGTGTACAGGAAACCGTAGGGGCAGCCAGTCGCTGGAGAAACTGGGCCCCCCAATGATGGGATTTCTCTGCTAACCCAAGGATTTGAACCTTCTGAGATCCTACCTACAGAGCTGCACACCCCAGCAAATTACAAATTCTATGTATTTTTTTGTTTTAATACTTTTTTATCTGTGCATAATTCCACATCACACACACACACACATGGTTGGACAATGAAACTGAAACACTGGCCAATAGTGTTTGAGGTTTCACGCTCATATATGACTGATTGCACATTCCATCAGTAAGGGCAGAGCAGACTATGAGGGTTGAACTGGCAGAGCAATAGCACAGCTGTATGTAAAATATCGTAATGCACACAACATAATGGGAGACACATCACAGTTCACATCACAGTTCGCTGGCACATCTGTGCCCCGGACAGCAAATCTTTGTGGCGTATCGAGAGCCACGGTATCCAGGGTAATGTCAGCATATAACCACCAAGGATGGACCACATCCAACAGGTGTAACTGTGGATGCAAAGGGAAGCTGTCAGAAAGGGATGTCCAGGTACTAACCTGGATTTGATCCAAAAAAACATAAAACCACAGCTGCCCAACTCACTGCAGAATGAATTGCATACCTTGGCTCTCCTGTTTTCACCAAAACTGTTCCTCAGGAGCTCCACAGGGCCAATAAAAAGGTTGGGCTGCTACAGTCAAAACTTTTGCCACTAATTCCAAAGCCAAATGTTGGTTTCAATAATGCCAATACCTCAAATCTTGGGTTGTGGACAACATGAAATATGTTTTATTCTCTGATGAGTCCGCCTTCACTGTCTTTCCCAAAGCAACGATTTGATCCTGTGGTCACCAAACTGGACCCACATCACCCCTTGGCAATGCCTAGAAATTCTGTCAATAAAATAAATGAACAGATGCGGTAACAAAGGGCAGCCCTGGTGGAGCCCAACACCCACTGGGAACGAGCCTGATTTACTTCTGGCAATGCAAACCAAACTCTCGCTCCAGTTACACAGGGACCTGATGGCACGTAACAATGGACCCCATACCCCATACTCCTGAAGCAACCCCCACAGGAATTTTCCAAGCCCACAAAACACATGTAGACTGGTTGGGCAACTCCCATAAACCCTCCATATCCATGTGAGGGTGAAGAGCTGGCATTACACAACCAGGAAGGAATCTGCATTGTTTCCCCCTGGATCCAAGGATTGACCAACGGATGGACCCTCCTCTCCAGTACCCTGGCACAGACCTTCCCAGAATCCAGTGACCCCTCCAGTATCCTTGTGAGGGTGAAGAGCTGGTCCAGTGTTCTGCGGCCAGGATGGAATCTGCATTATTCCTCCTTGATCCAAGGTTCGATCACTGGATGGACCCTCCTCTTCAATACCCCATCATAGACCTTCCCAGGGAGGCTGATGATTTTGGTCCCCTGATGTTGGAACACATCCTCTGGCCCTCTTTCTTAAAGATTGACACCAGTCTGCCAATCCAAAAGCACTGTCCCCAACCTCCTCGCAATATTGAAGAGGTGTGTCAGCCAAGACAGCCCAACATCATCAAGAGCTTTCAGAAACTCTGGGCAAATCTCATCCACCACCAGAGGCTTACCATTAAAAAGTTTTTTTGACTACTTCAGTGACCTCAGCCCTAGAGATGGGCAAGTCATCCTCTGAGTCATCCAGTTCTACTTCCTCCAAGGAAGGTACGCCAGTGGGATTTAGGAGGTCCTCTAAATATTTCTTCCATTGCCTGACTCCATCCCTGCTGTAGACAGCATGGGTAAACCCCTCCTTCTTCCTCCTAAGTCACCAGACGGAATCTGAGTCTGATTGAAAGTTATTGCCTCGAAGCAGCTGACAGGTAATGGGCAGGCTAAGCAGAATGAGGCTTCGGCAGTTGAGGAACCAAAAACTCAGGTGTGGGAGGAGTTTGGTATGACTATGGAAAATGCCATCATGAGATCTAAATTTTAAAATGAGGTCTCAGTGACATCGTTGACAAAACAAGCACACTGTAGGATTACCTAAATATGTGTTTTACAATACATCCATCCATCCATCCAAAACTGTTTCTCCAGTACAGGATCACTGTGAACCAGGCACCACAGGCCACCAAGCAGGGGAACACCCTGGACAAGGTGCAAGTGCATCACAGGACACAAATATATTTTGCTTGAAATATCAAATATTTGTTACCCCATGGCTGAAATTAAACAGGTAAACAATACCTATCAATTTCCTGCAACTGCATGCTTTTACAAACAATGTTTGGTATAGTGGTTCCCAAAGCTCTCCTTGACTGCCCCAGCCATTCCATATATTTGTTATATTTCACCTCCAGGGTCCCTAGCTCAACTAATTATGGGCTTGAAGAGAAGTTAATTAGTTTAATCAGACTGTCTGGGGGTGAAATATCACAAATATATAGAATGCTTGGGGGTACTTAAGCAGGGGTTTGTGGACCCCTGGTGGAATATATGCATTTATATGGATGTCTTGATGTTGTTCATCAGGCCCACTACAGAGATTTAAGGCTGGAAGAATTTGAAAGCAATTTTTAATTCCCCGTTATGTTCTATTTCATACCTATCTGGAATATCGAAGCACATACTGGGCCTGGATTCAGCAGGGGAAAATTTGTAACCAGTAGATTGAGTGCAACGTCATACCCCTGCCAGCTAACAGAGGTGATGCAATGAGATTCATCCTCTCTGCTCCCCTGGTTTCCTTGTACAGCAGAAGACAGTTCAATAGATCACAGTCTGCGATCAAACGGCAGCAATAATTAATCTTTTGCAGTGAAATAATTGTTTTCCCTAAAATAAATAGAAACTGCATGGGTACTCATCCCCAACTACTTTAATGAATATTTTTAATTATCTTGCAGCATCTCCTGTAAGCACAAAGCAGAAAGAATCCTTTATTGCCAAAACCACAACCAGAAACCGGCATCTGCAAAATCTTATTTAGTTACATTTGTCCCACAAAGGGCTGTTATTCCACACACATGCAAATAGGGAAAGACAAATCAACCTTTTTAACTCTTAAAATGAAGATATCAAGATGCCAAAAATATTAATAACAAGGAGAAAAATACTGAACATGACATTTCTTGGGAACTGAAAGTGTAGCATTATTTTTTACTCCTTCCAAACCTCTTATGTAATACAGGGTTAAGGGACAAGAAAGTGTGCTGGGCACTCACTATGGACACACGTTCACCGAAGGGGGGGGCTG
>JAODJU010000041.1:10392503-10418677 GCA_026776725.1 Gnathonemus echidnorhynchus
GGGGGAGGGGGGGGGGCAGCCAGAGCACCAAGAGAAAAACAGCCCAAACGCAAGGAGACCATGGCAGCTCTGCACATGCAGAGCCAGAGACGGGAACCAAACCCACAGCACTGGGACCCCCATGTTGTAGAACTTGTGTACCTACATTCTTGACCTTTAAGGAGATAAAAAAAAAATACATTGCTTTCTATTTTAGAAGACATGGCAGCATTTGGCGTAACTAAGGAAAGGCTTGTAGCGCTCTGCCTTAACCGTACCTTCATAATGCATTCATTACACATTCATATGCAGCATGAAAGTATATGTGAAGAGTCTAACATACCTTAACAGTTTTAATATACATTAATAGCAAACAACATACAATTATAATGTTTATTATTATCAATAATGTTTGTTATTACCATACCATACCATACCAACTTTATTTATAAAGCATTTTAAAACAACCACACAGGCCCAAAGTGCTGTATTAATGTATATTAAAGCTGTTAAGGTATGTTAAGATATTAAGGCATACTTACATGCTGCTGATTAATGTTCTATGAATGCATTATAAAGGCACTATGAAAGTGCAGTTAATGCAAAGCGCTACCAAAAGGTTTGTACCCTTTCCTGTTGTATAAAAACAGACTCAGATACTTCATATGAGATTTGTCATGACAAATTATCACAGAATGATAACAACAATGAATGAATGAATGAAAAGAAAGCAGGCAGTGCTGTCATTGACATGTTTGACTAATTTTATTTCAAAGTGAAGGGCAGAGCTGCCAACCTTGGTCAGCTGGCTAGCGTGAGATTTTCAATTCGAGACAAGTCTGCACAAACACGTACATGTACGTAACAGTTTAATTACCTTAATTACCTTGTAAATAGTCTGTAGGGTTTGCGAACTGCCCCAACGCTTTTGATTTAGTTAATTTTAGGTTTATAATGGAATAGTACAGATGTGCCGTAAGATTTCTTGCCGTGAGATTTGGCAAGCCTCACGAAGGGTTAAGTGTGATATTTGCCAGAATAACTGCCTGTGTTTTTGCTTCTCTTGACTTGGGTGGGTGAGCAAATTTCGTGTTTATCAGAAACATTAGATCAGCTCAGCAGCTTGTCCAGCTTATTAGCTACTCCTTGCCCCAGAGCTTAAAACACAGAAGAGGAGAAACAGGGAACAAGGCTGATTGTTTAGGGACTCCTTAGCTTGCGCTGACTTGTTGACTGAGCTAAGCTGCTTACTTCGTGCTCCTGCTGTGGAAGCTTGGGGATTAAAGGGCTTCACCTTACTCCAAGCTCGCCCCCACCTCATTCGCTTAACACCATTTCTGTATCCATTTCTCCGAGATGTCCTGGCGGTATTATTCAGTGAGCCACCAAGGCGTCCTCCGATTTGTTTCACCCACACGGGGGAAAGAAGGTGCCTGCGTTTTGCCAAGTTGCAGTGGGGTGAACGGGAATAAGAGTGGCCCCCACGGTCACCTTCTCATGGCCGCCAGAATATTCTGGAACATTCTAACGTTTACCTGGCGTCAGAAGGTGAAAATAATGGAATGTGATCAGAAGTGACTTTGCGCCTTGACACCCTTGGCTTTACCTCAACACCAGACTAAACACTCCACGCTACATTTAGTTCACCTTTGTAAAATATTTATGAAATGTTTCACAGCTTAACTGGATGCAGGCCACAGTCATATCTACCGGACACTAGACATGCATGGAGAGAGCAAAAAGAGTTTATTACAAATGCGTGAACGTGTACAAATCGGACAGGCACAGCAACATAACAGGGCTAAGGTTACTTTGAGGGATGTTACTTTCATTATAGTTTATTTTGTCGTTAACCACCCTGCTACCGACTGTGCTGTTTGCTGATACTACCGGCGTAAATCACAGGCCACGGTAATGACTGGCGACGCCAATGTCTTCTGTCACCTTCACAGAGCAGAAGTGGCTCTCGCCAAACTTATTTCTCATACCACTTAAAATTGAAATCGTTTGCTTTACGGTAATAAATGCAGGCCTCATGAGATAAGGTGCAGCCGCCTGTGCTGGAAGCCAGCTGACCATCCATTAGCAAAAGGAAAATCCTATATACCAGAAAAAAGCATTCAGCTTTTCATTCAGTGCTCAAATGGTCAGGTACAGTACAATCCTATTTACCTACTTAGGGCTCAAATTGCTCTGTGACCTTTTCCTGAAATACATTAATGCACATAGTTCATGCAGGGTCATACCGCGCCGGGCGACGAGCGCACTTTCATTCGTCAGCTCTGACACTGGAATTGGAAACAATGATGTTATTTTTAAAATGTCACTGTGTCAAAACACCCTTTGATTAAAGGCGATTCTCATTGTGATATGAAATGCTGCTGTTTAATCCGTGTGTTATGCTATTATTTGCTGCGGGACTTTTCCCAACACTGTCAAAACATGGTATTGTCTGAGTTGTTAGAAACCCTAAAGAAGAAGATTAATTTCAGTTTGACCTATAAAATATATTTACATTGTAACAATACTTAGAATACATATTACTCACAGGAAATAAAACTAAGTATAACTTATATCACTCTTGGCCAGGTGCTGACATAAGTGGTACATAAGCCTGCTGAAAAAACCAGCACAGACCGGTATAATGCATGCTACTTATACCAGTATATGTTGTGTTTGGTGCTGGTGGACCAGCATCATTAATGAAATACTGCTGGTGGACCGACTTCATGTGCAGGCAGATCAGCATAGCTATGCTGGTCCACCAGATATACCAGCACCAAACAGCACTAACCAGAATAGACCAGCATGGAAACCATGCTGGTTTATGCTATTTTTTTTCCAGCAGGGAAGTACGCATTTTTGTACCTGTTTCGTGGTATAAAGGTTAACATGCACTGTAATTTCTTGTTAATGCAAATGCACATAAAATAAGCAGGCATTTGCACCGATACTACAAGACATTGCTGCACGTCCTGCTTTTTTCACCAAGTGAATAATTGCAAACCAGTTGTCAATCATTGACAATGGTTCATTCTTCCATATTTCCATTTAGTAGGATCTATATATTATCTGAGGATGTTTATAGACTACAATTAAGTCACTTCCTGTGTTCCTTAGTATGCCCTGAATTGTCTGTTGTCGCTCACTTGTGCCTACCCTGTAATAATCCTTTTAAAGCATCAAACGGATGCAGATTGCGGTCTTATGTACATGATGCTTGTGTCTCATTCATTACGGGAGCTGAAACCGTAAAATGCATTATTGATTAGACTGTACAATTTGCATTAGGAAATAATCTATAATACATTTTTCGTTTTATGATTTCATCAGTATGGAAAACATTATGGAGACATTGTCTTGCAAAGCAGATGGATCGAAATATGAAAAGTCAAATTTTATGTGTCCTTTTACTTAATAAATTAATCAAGAACTAGAACATGATTATCGGAAAAGAGATCTGTTAAATTTTACTTGACCTTTTTAAACACCAGTCACTCCATTTCTGTCTGACTCTTGCGTTCATTAATCCTACCCTTTCCTTTGTCTGTCATTATCCTGATGCAACAACCCAGCTAGTTTGCTCCTGCATTCTGGTAATTAGCTTCATCCATGAAAACACACACTAAAAAGGCACCGGCTGAAATCTTATTGCATTGGTAAAACTGAGCGGAATAACTAAAAAACTAAAAAAGTAACCGAGGAAAGTCACTTTGCACAGATGTCTGTAAATGGACCATGTTTATTTGGGCAAACTTCAAAAGAACCTTTAGAAGAATTTGACAGTTACTCATTACTATCTAGCCCAATGCAGTGCAGAAGGACAGGACACCGATAACATGAAATGTGTCACTATCAACAGAGATACAGCAGAATACGGTGACAGTGAGGCTTAACAGTGAGAAATAAAGTTGAGATACAGAGATGATGAGACAGCATGCCAATAAAAGGGAAAAAAAATCTGATAAATAAGTGACACGCGCACAGCTGGGCTTAAATCTGAGCCTTAGCGCCCAGACGCCTGCTTCACAGAGCCCCAGGACTTCGGCCGGCTTGGTGGGGTGACCTATTTCCAGGCTTACAGAGTCGGCACTGCATACGAGGAGGTACATGAGAATCAATTTCCATCATCCGCGAGGTTATTTTAGACAGTAATGAGAAGATGTTTTCAACTGAAAGAAATTATTAATAATTTAGCGAGTTGTCACTGGTGGGTCATTCTCAAATGTCATTCACAATTTCAACCAGTTTTCCAATACTGATTATGTTTCCAGTAAATGACATTGGCACCACAATCACTGGACAGAGGGAAAAAAAATACTTAAACCGGAAACCGGTTCCCATAAGGGAAAAAAAACGGATATTAATCACGTTATGGGGACATTGTGTCCCCATAAGGATAGGTAAACCTGCTCGCGCACACACACACACACACACACACACACACACACAGTGACCTATATGTGTCCAGTTCCATAATGGAGCTCAAAAGTTAACAGGTACTTAAGACTCTTTTTTCCTGACAAAAATGTAACCTTGTGTTGCCTTCTTAAAACCATATGCATTTTACGCAAACAACAAAAACTCACTGCATCAAATAATAATACTTGAGGGCAATAATTACTGCAATGAGTAAGCAGATAGTGGATACTGCATTACTGCTGAGGTCTGAGGTGGCTATTACAGGACTAAACTTGTTACATAAGCCTGTTTAAGTACACATTTCCAGTTCAATTAATCCAAGCTGTTTGTACAACGGTCTGGCTCCTCTCCAAGGTATCTACCAGAGATTCGAATCCAACGTGCTGCACAGCTAAACATACAAGAGAAAAAGAATTCATAACAACTTTATTTTCACACAATAATAAAAGCCAAGAACCAAGCATCAGCAACTCCCCCCCAAAAAAAAAAAACATGATCAAGGTGTGAAGACGGCAATTTTAAATCATCTGAATTATTCTTTCAGTGGCATGTATTTTGTCAAATGTATTTATTAACAATATAAAGAATATTTAGCCCTGTATTCCCAAACCATGTTTATCCACATTGAGAAAAATCAATTTCCAGTAATCATAGTGTAATTCACAAAGTAAGGGGCAAGACTTGACTTTAGAGTACAGGGACACAGTGATAAGTTAACGGGCCGTGACGATACAGATTTAAGTATCGCTAACAAAAGCACAAACTACCATTTAATTTCTCCTTGGAACAAATTCTCCATCATCCTCTGAGAATGTTAGGAGAAATAAGTGCTACTTTTTGAAGAGAAATAATTTTCTCTCTGCAGAATAAGTGATTTTTCACAGTTCAAGAAGAATGTATGATTTTACAACTACATTTTAATTACCTGTCAGCCATTAACTTCAAAGTACCACTGGGTTCCAGAACTTCTCTGAATGTGTTAGCCGTGGAGCCTGATGTGGTCATTAAGAGCATGCTCTACTTCTTATGCTACTGGCATTCACGTTATGCCTGTCTCATTCAGTCCAGGGTTTGTGTTTTTCTTAACTTGACTGGATTCATGAAAAATCCAACAATAAGTGTCAATGAATCGTTTTTGGGTGCATCCAAGTCGCAGAGCTAAAAACGATTATGGCGGGATTCTTAGGAGGTAAAACTTCCCAGTTAAACCATAGAGGGAACCTGAAGATGGAGTTCCTAAGACACTGCGTCAAGCAGAGATGTTCATAAGTTCAAATCAAGTCTCAAGTCTCTCATGGTTGTACTGAGTGCTCTCTCATTTGCAACATGCCATTCAATCTACTTATACAGTAATACTGCATTGGTATATGTAAACAATTCAAAATACGTACTCCATCATCGTCACTCCTTTGTCTATTAGCATATAGTATCAGCATTGCTTAGTTGTTTGGTATATGATCAGTTTTCCAAGTTATCATCGGGGACAAAGTTGCTCTTTTCATGTTGCAGGTTTGACAATTTTTAAGGAGAAATCGTTTGAAGATGTCAATGTTATAAAAATAGAAAACTCAATATCCATTGAAATTATTTTCCGACTGAAATAAGGTACAAATGATAATATCGTATAACGTTTCGTAAAGGCTGCCATGTGAGATGCCGTACCCCTGTATCCACAGGTGATGTTCCGAGACCTACCACAGATGTCTGAAACCGTCGATAAGAGCGAACCATCTGCAGGCCCCAAATATAACTGGATTTCCGTGTAGATACTTAAGGTAAAGTTTAATTGATAAATGACACACAGTAAGACATTACCAATGTTAAATACAGTAATAACAAAGTACATTATTCATTATTATACAGTACCGTATATGAATAATAATGCTCTCTCTCTCTGTCTCTCCCTCTAATGAAAGGGATTCCGACGTTTTGGCCTTAATCTCAAGAGATGATAAAATAAAGAAAAAACTTCATACATCACGTGATGATGGAGCAATGAAAACCATGCTTTTTATACTCCTCAAAGGACAAAAGAACAATGACAAAACATAGACTAGTGTTACACATTTTACAATGAAATATATGGCATCATGTACCTGTACATAACCTGTAACGAGAACAATTTATCTGTTTAAAAAAGTCTTAGCCTTTTGTGGGTACTCGCCGGTTTACAGTCTGTCCTCGCTTTGCAGGTGGTTTGATGCATATGAACCATTTCTGGAATTAAAAAAATACATTTTCAGAATGTGGTAAAGTGTGGACAACTGAAACCATGAACGTGGGGGTCTCACCGTATAGCAAAGTATAGCACCCACCTCTCAAAAAATACTCACACTGCTATTTCTACCTGCATAAGGGTCCAGCGATGAAAATCCATAATCATTCTTATCCACAAAATATGCTAAACTGGGTAAACATTACAAAAAACTAGAGCTACATAATATTCCATTAACACCTCGCAGTTTAGGGACAGAACTGGAAGTGTAGTGGGGGTAAGAGGGGCAAAAAGGGGTCAATATGAACAAACGTCTAATGTTTTTCATTTATTTCAGTGATTTTATAAGTAATTCTAACTGAGGGAGATAATGGATAATGGAAAAAAAGCATGTTTTTGTTTGAGCACCGTTTACAAACGCAGCACCTAAAAAGCACAACTAAAAAGAAGACATTTTACTGTGTTGCGGTTGTTAGCCATCCTGCACTTTTTTGGCATATAAATGACCATAAAACAAAAATTTTAAGTGATTTTTCACGAGTCCCAAATCTCAAGTCTGAGTCGAGTCTAAGTCTTTTGAGGACGAATTCTGAGTCAAGTTTCATACATGCGACATAAGTGCGACTCGAGTCCAAGTTAGAAACTCTAGTCCCCATCTCTGGCATCAATTGTGAAAGAAAGTTCACCATAAAATGATAGATTTTTTTGGTAACACTTGAGGGGCCATTTTCATTTGTCCTCAATCATGATGGTCCATGTAGGCCTATATCATGCAGTTGCTATATCTGTTCATGATTTGTACTTTAGTAGTAACTGAGTTACCAAGTTACTTGTGTTCCCTCAAGTAAAGTGTTACTGACGCTTTATAGATTTACTGGTTTTGCTTGGATGATGAAACCTACTGCTTATTTAAGGTCTGTATCTCACTGGCAGTTTGACAAAAATACAGTATAGTTTGCAGGATTGTTAGTTTTGGCTACAACTGAACACCGCATAAATAGGCTTGAGGCCACATGATATCAAGAAATTAGATTACTTGGAGAATGTCTACAGTCACAAAAGGTGTCTGGGCAGTAAAGCTCAGATTTAAGCACATGTCACTTATTTATCAGATTCTTTTTCCTTTTATTGGCATGCTGTCTCATCATCTCTGCATCTCAACTTTGTTATTTCTTACAGTTAATCTGAAGTTTCCTTGTAAGATACAGATATACCTGAAGTATAACAAAAGCCTGTCGTTTCCTCGTGATCTGACCTTGGGAGGACAGCATTCTTACACACATGAACCATTCAATCTGTTTTCTCACAAACTTTTTTGCATTCATAACAAAGAACTGCAGAAGGAAAACGGGATGTAATATGTCGTGAGGACAGAGAGTGATGTTCTCGAGCCTCTGCATGAATAAGGGTGAACCTTCCGTTTCCCAAACTGCATTATACAGCTGCTGGAGACTTTATTCTCATAGAGCTCAAAAATGTCTGCTTGCAGCTATGTTCATATTAACACTTTTCAATTTTTATTTTTTTTAAACGGTATAAAGCCATAGATACCGTGCAGCTTTTGAAGTTTCACGTAAAACGTTCTGATTAAAGCATAGAAAAGTGAAATTCAACACTGTACGAGTCCAGTTACACCCAATCATGTCGGCTTTCATAAGTTTCTACAACATATTCTACATGGGACTTTCTAAAATTGCTACAGAAATTCTGTCCTTGACCACGCCATAGAATCGGCATGAAGCTGTCACCCACCTTCCACTGAAACGAGAATCATCCGAAAGTTAAGGTGAAAGAAGTTTCAGAGACAGTCATGGAAAAACACCCTTTTGCACTCTCACTATAAGCAGATACACCCACCTCACGCTTTACTCTGCATGAATATCATAATTTATGCTCCTGGTGCTGAGGATAGAGAAGTTACTATATGGTAATTGCTTATATATCAGAGCCTGTGCTGAGAATTTTTAAGAAGTCCAGAACCAGGCAATGTAGCACCTCAAAGCAGAGAGTGGCTCACTGACAGGAGCGAAGCAAAAGTAACCATTCCTCTGCATTTCTCCCTCTCTGTATTTGTGAACTCCATAATCTGTTTAGGGGTGGGGATGGGGGGGTGAAGACAGCCATAAGTACTTTACTTCATAATTAGTCCTTCATATGTAAATATATTTTGATGCAGTCCACTTAGGGCATATTCTGTATTTGTTTATTGTGAATGGAATAATAATTTCCTCTGAACACAATTATAGCAAGAAGTTCTTAGAACAGGAAGTGTTGCCGAATAAAACGTGTAAGTACTTGGAAGCGCATGCTTGAGTGCAGACAAGCTTCCGGAAACCAAAGGTCTTTCCTGAAGGAATTCACAAACATGTACAGTAATTAAGAGCACAGTAATGAAGGATGGGTGGATTTTAACAAGCAATTTTTTTTCTAAACCACAGATATCAGAAACATTATATGAATTCATTTTGAAGAGCAACTGTTTAGATCAGGGGTGGCCAATCTGATCCGCAAAGGGCCGGTGTGTATGCGGGTTTTTGGGATAACCTGTAGGTCAGCTGTTCAAACCCAGGTGTGAGGACTCTTCAGCCAATCAGTCCTCTAATTAGTAAGCTAATTAGGAAGCTGCAATGAAAACCCGCATACACAGCAGCCCTTTATGAGAATATTGCCCATCCCTGATCTAGATGATTTAAATGAAATTAACAAGATAGCATTTAAAAGCTTCAATTAATATATATTACATATATAATTCGAACAGAATGTAAATTAGGGCAACTGAAATTGCTCAGTCTGTAAGGATCAAGATATATATATACAAGATGCATATACATATATACATTTTATGGTCCACGCTTTACAATGGTGCGATAGCGATGTACATTCAGTAGTCAACTTCGATTTTTGATCTGTTCCCGGGCTAGCGATATGCGGTACGATACTTTCTATTGATGCCGGGCAATGGCAGCCGCGCTTCTAATCTCTGTTGCGATCGCGAGCATAAACATCTAATACATTGTGTTTACCGTCCAGAATAGCGCCTGTTTTTCTCTTCAGGCGCCCCTGCATAGCGCTAGTGCCCCTTTAAGAATGCTATGGAACTTTGCACGGTTTAAAATCACCCTTTTGTTTTGTGTTAATTTGAATTACTCCTTTATTTTACGTAGTGATATTACAGTAAATGAACACATTTGGTATAATGAACTGAAGCGTTTTTAGAAACCATAATAGTAATTCGATTAAAATAAAATAGGATGCATCGATTTAAAATAATTTTCATCATAGACATAATCAACTACGTCGACTAATTGCGGCAGCCCTAGTGATAATAGTTCTTTACTTATTTATCATATATTAATATTACAATATTTTCCACTTAATATGGGTTCATCAGAACTTAACCCCATTATAAGTTGAGGAGCACCTCTGTACGCATATGTGTGTGTGTGTGTGTGTGTGTGTGTGCAAATATATAATGACACGTTACACCAGCATCCCCTGTTTGAGAGAATTTTAAAAAGACATACTCAAAAATTACCTGCTTACTTCCCTTGAACACTTGTACACTTGGGTACATTATATATGTAAGCGTCAAATACACTGTAAATGTAAGTGTCTTGTCTAGTGGAAAATTATGTTTTTTTTTGTAATCCTGTATACCTGCGGCCCAACCATATCATCCTAGAAACACAACAGAGACAAAGCTGCAAGGCTCAAAGTGCAAATTTGATTTTAATGTTATGCAGCTTGAACTTGCTTTGCTTCATATTGGTCTGTTTTTGGTGTAGTACTGTAAACACACTGAACACAGAGGAATCGCATGATAAAGCATTTGGCAGTTTGTTCTGCTGTTATAATAGTGTTAAGTAGCTCAGCCTAGCAGCACTTACGCCTAGTCGACTTTTCGAAAGCATGTTTGTAAAGTGCTATTTGCCTCATTTGTACGTCATTTAAAAAAAAAATAAACACATTTGCAAACGGAGTGCTACATCCTTGCGATGATTCTGACACTTATAGAGCATTCAGTTGCAACTAGTCACGATAAATTATCATCGTATCACTCACCACTAGTTACAGATATTTATAGCTCAGGATAATCGGCATAAAGACATAATATAGACAGCTTGGCATACTTCTGTCTATGTGCTTTCAAAATCAATAATTTCGGAGAGAGTATTTAGTCATTTATTGAGGATATCAAGGTAAAGAAGAAAAACTAAACATGAAAGAAATATAAAAGTAAGAAAAGCAAAGCATTTACGGTAACACTACTTAGGGGTGCTCTTCATGAGGCTACATAAGCCCTTCATGACAGCTGTCATAAATTGACAAAAGCATTTACAATGATTCATTCCAACTTCTGCAGCCGTCATTGACATTGGCAACCCTTGTGTCAAGAAGACATATAGCCAATGTTGACTGTCATAGGTTTATGTTGAATTGTGTTGTGATGCTTTTTTCATTCAAGTGAGATTTAAGGTTATAGGACTAGTCTATACTTCAATGCATCAGATTGACATAAAGCCAGCTGTAAAACAAAAGGTGAATACTTTTTAAAGGTGGGCTACAAATTGCCACAATGAACTGCGATTTGTCAATTTGACACGAGAGTTGCCAATGTCAACATTTATGACAGCTACAAAAGTTGAAGTGAATCTTTATAAATGCTTTTGTCAATTTATATCGCTGCCATTACCCCATTTATAAAATAAATATTTTCCTTACAGTGCTATGTTATGCATTGCCTTGTTTATGCCAGTCTATAAAACAGTTCCGGTTTGGCATAATGCACAATGGCACATCACAAGACAGACACAAGACTGGAGTCTTCCGATGACAGAGCCTGCAACGCCATCTACCAGTGGAGCTGCTTTCTTCAATATATTTTAGCATATGGGTAACACCAGAAGGAGCTGGAGGAGGTGGTGCAGGCATTGCAGTGCTTGGTGATCCAATTTTTGCTAGGTCCAGGACCAGCGTTTCCTTGGTGTCTTGACTACCCCATTGTACAAGATGAATTGCACTGACGACAGCTATGTCCACAAAGTGGTGCAAAAATGTCCAATACCACTTTCTGGTTTTGCACATCATTTTATAATATCCAATCAGGGCATCAGAGACATCCACTCCCCCCCATTTGCCTGGACGGAAAAAAAAGACAGATGTTTTATCTTATTTCATGCCAAAAGGTAAACTTATCTGTAGGTACACAGGTACATGCTATAAAAGTGAAAACTTGGGTAAAATTCAGCAAAATTAAAATGCACTAATAAATCACTAAATAAATACTAAACACCTATTATAGTCTTTGACTGCTGCTGGAACTGGAGAATCCACAGTTTTCCACTCTCCGACTTTCTTCACCCTTTTCTCAACAATGTCTCCTTTGTAGGCCTGGTATATGGTGGAACACATGACTACCTCTTTGGTGTCCATCCACCAAACAACAAACAGCAGCTCCTTGTCACGGAACCCCACGGAACCCCTGATGCCCCTGGGAAGGACACTTGACTTTGGAAAATTGAATCTGAATGCATAGTGCCACAAGCACAGATGTTTTTTCTGAGAATTGGACTGCAGTCCACGCAAAAGCTTGTAACGTCCCTAAAAACTTTTCATCAATAAGAGTCATGATGGAATCATAACTAATTCCTTTGTTCAGAGACACTGATTTTCCCCCATACACAAAAAAGTTCCAGGTGAACGCACAAGCAGCATCTACCAGGACAAATAATTTGTACCCCATCTTTGTTGGTTTATTGCACATGTATTGCTTTAGTCCATTTCTTGCCTTTGATGGAACCATTCGTTCATCTACTCAAAATATTTTGAAATGGATGCAAATAGGTCTTGCAAGCCTCTCGATCACTGTTATACAGAGGCTTTATCTTGCATAGACGGCCAAAGTCAGGAGTTCCGCTCTCTTTGTCATTCTCAGCATCCACCTTTGGATCACTTACTGTACATGAAATTCTGACATGATGGTCATAAATTTCCAACAGGGCATGATTTTGGCGGGTAGTGGCAGATTATTTAATTCAGACTTCCTCCAGTAGTCAGTCAGTGAGGCACACTTTATAGTACCTATGTAAACAAATATTGCCAAGAATGAATACATGTCTTGCAGAGAAATATCTCTCCATGGCTTGTCCTTCCCCTCCTGATATTTTGCACCATACTGTAAGCATTTGTGCGAGTCAAAATGGTTTGTAGAACAGCAGTTGAAAAGTATATTTGAAACAATTCTAGTGCACTCTACTGTGACGTGGGAACCAGTTGTGGCCCAGGGGTTCCGACAGGTCTGAATACCGGTTGTGGCGGCTCAATGTTTTCGTCGTCTCGATCATGCCACCTTTCCTCAGAAGCATCTGCAGCTGACAGTGACCCAGTGACCTCTTCCCTCTTCCTTTCCCTCTCTGTCCACTCATCTTTTGACCTCTGAAAGATGCTATAGTGTGTATTGGCTGAGCAGTTGACGTAGAAGGCTCTGTAGGGGAGAGAGGTCCAGTACAAACAGCACGTTGTGAGGTGGGTGGCTCATCAGTGGTGCAAATGTTCTTTGTTCGTCTCTGTTTCAGCATCTCTGATACCCAGTCTTCATCCGATATGTCTTTCACTGAAATGCTTTTTCATAAAAAATAGCAGATAATAAGCCTACATCAGTTATCTAGTCAAAGTCTGAAGCCTAATGACCCTCTATATTCCCTGAGTATTGTTAAGGTTGCACTGCAGGTCAATGAATTGTCCTGATAAGTTCTTGCTTTGTTGGAAGATGCGGTACAGGTACTTACTCTTGTACCTGGGCATTCATTGGAAGATCAGTCTTGCTGCACTTATGCCTAGTCGACTCCTCAACAGCACATACATGTGTAATGTGCTGTTTGCCTCACTTGTACACCAGTTCGGACAAAATTTCCTGCTATACAAATACTAAATGCTAATGTAGTCACACAGTCTTCTTTGACGAATCTCACATTCACCTATTTACCCCCACGCCCAGGCTTTCTCCCTACACTGCAAATGGTGTGGAGGTAGTACAAAGAAATGGGGCTGGGGAGAGGCTGCTTACAGGGGTGGATGAAATACTAAAGGTACAAGTAAACAAACAAATAAACAGGCAAAAATGCACTCTAGTAAAAGCTGACGTACCCCATTGGCCTTTCTACTTAAGTAAAAGCAAGTACGGACATGCCTGTAAATATACTTGAATTATTAAAGTAGAAGTACTTGACGTAAATACATATGCATATGTAAAAGCTGCCAACCATAGGGGGCAGGCAGTAAATATATGTAGAAAATGCATACGCATTAATAATAACAATAACATAATAATAAAATAATAATAATAATAATAAAATAATAATAATAATAATAATAATAATAAGAAATGACAACATTAGGTATATTTTTCATTTACAATTGGTTTATTATACACTCACCAATCAAAAGAAGGATCAAGTCTTTCCATTAACATTTCTTCATCCGTGGGGTCAAAACTACCGTTTTCTGACTTCTAAATAAATAAATATTCCAATAATTAATTAAATCTGTCCATTATTTTTAAATAATTACATAAAATGTGTTATATTTCATAATAACATTTGTCTTCTATGTAATGGAACGCCATAATAATCCAAATCATATTATGTATATAGCCGAAGCTAATTAGTAAAAGAAAATCATCTAAGATGTATGCGCCCTGTTAAAGTATGGGCTTATAATACGTTACAGTTAGCTACTATCATAGATATAAGTATATGTACTCTGTATGATACCATGCCAATTTAGGCAATGCTATGTTTTTTTTTTTCCTTTAAGGACAAAGCAAAGCCGCGTGGGATGAGTTTTTAAAAAAGAAAATATAGTTTGCACACCACAAAAGGCTGCTGAGCTCTCCAATGGCATCCTTCAGACCCCTTGCTAGTGGAGGGTCAGATGATCAACACATTTCACCTTTTCATCCAGGGACTAATTTACAAATTTGATGGAAAAAATATCAGGATACTTTACAGAGCAAAGCACTCAAACATGAAATCAAATTCAAAGCTCACACTCACCGCAGAGGCTTGGATAAATATTCCCACAGATGCATACTTAGGGATCACCAGCCACTTCATTAATGAGGACTGGGAGCTGCCCTCATATGGCCTGACCACAATGCCGCATGGCAGAATATATTGCTGCTTGGTTGAAGAAGACAGCAGGAGAAATTCGGTTTCTCTCAGAGATTTTGCCCATTGTACGTGATAATACAGCTTAAGTTGTGGCAGCTGCGAGAATCTTGGAAGTTGCAACTCACGGTTGTGTCGGCCATAGACTTCAGCCAACAATGCTCTGAAGAATTCTCCAGCAAGACACTGGGAGCTTCAAGATGCATTGTAGAACATTTTCCTGGGCTTAATGATGTAGCAGCAATGTGGCACACCTGAACATACAGTAAACTGGTGTTCCAGGTACAGTAGGTGGAACGGTTCTTACTATGTGACAGTGTGACACTGAATGGCTAAACAGGCAGCATTTATTGACGCTACTAAGATAGTGTTGATGTACATCTCTTAAGCAACTGAACAGGTATTTCTTTAGTATGCAAAAGAAATCTACAACAACATCAACAACAACAATAATTAAAAATGTCCCATAGTTAGCTAATGCAGCGGGTCCCACAAGACTATGTGGACCCCCCCCATAAAAAAAAAACATCTGTTGTCATTTTGAAAGACAAGAGTACAACCCTGTTACCATTTCCTGAGCCATCAGCTCCAGACCACTGGCACCATCAGACGTATCCAGCCCCTTTCACTGGGGGTACTGGCCACTTCCCAGCTGCCTGTCAGCCAGAGCCCTCCCCCCATTCACAATTGCTCTCTCTATTCAGGAGAGGAATGTTAACAGACTGTTGAGACAGAACCCAGAAAAGGGAACTGGGCCAGATTCTGTCTCAGCATCCACTTTAAAAGACTGTGCTGACCAGCTATCTCCAGTTTTTGCAGACATGTTCAACACCTCGCTATCATGTGGCGACCGCCTTCAAATCCTCCACAATCATTCCTGTCCCCAGAAAACCAACGAGCACAAGAATTAATGACTACAGACCCATCAGCCTTCTGTAGCGATTAAGTCTTTGCATGTCTCATCTCAAGTCCATCACCAACCCACTCTTGGACCCCTTGGAGCTCACCAACAGAACCAACAGGCCTCTGGACAATCCAGTAAACTGGATGAGACCCTGCACTTCATCCTGCAACATCTGGGACAAAACTGACATATCACAAAACTGGTTTAACAAAGTCAGGGTTAGAATATAGTAGGGTTGGGAAATTAAACACAAATTAATCAAAACCGACATTCTGAGCCTCTAATCAACATAATGTTGCCGATGTCGGTTACAACATAATACCATGTGTGCGGTCACGTGCAACATGGAAGCAGCATGGAAGCAAACTCAAACACCGAGCCGACTGAGCAACTCCAGCAGCTTGTACAAAAGAAAAATGTTGTGTCCGTTATTTGGACACATTGTGGCTTCAGTGAAGACGACATCGAACAAAAAGAGGTCAAATGTAAGCACTGCGGAAAAACTGTTTCAGCTACCAAAGGTAATACCAGCAATCAGTTTCAGTACTAGCAATATTAATTAATTAATAGCGATCAGCTGCTTATATGGATCAAAAAGCTTGGGACAGCTTACAGCTGTACAAAAAACTGTTTAAATAATTCACTTAGTAATAAAGTAGTCTGCTTACAGTTTTCATTTTGAGTCTTTTTATACATGATATAGAAAAAATTAAAACTATGGTAATTCTTTTTTTTTTTTTTTACTTGCCTACTTTGCCCCATCTGCTTCTGGCTAGCTACCAGAGGCAAATATTGCATGCACAGAAAACATGACAGGAAAAAGAAAGTAATTTACTGTCAATTACAAATATTGACTCAAAGTTTATGATGAACTGCCGAAAACAAGCCAAGGAGAAGCAGTAGCGAAACTACAATAAGCTATATTTTATGTACAGTACTGTCCTCTATTACAACATATTTAAATTATACACAGTTCAGTAATTTAATTTCTGCAGTACTGTAATTTAAAAAGCACTTGAAACAGCTGTACAATATTTTGAAAGCGTAGAAAATTCAGTAACACTGCCTGTTCTATTATCTTATATTCATGTGATAAATACATAAATGTCAATTAGATGGTAATCTGCCTGAGACATAAAAAGAAAAAATAAATTGGTTATAATGATCATCCGCTTTCTGTCATGCCCTGCTCCTCCGACCCTCCTGTGTGCCACACCCCCTCGTTAACCTCGTGTGGAATCCCCGAGGTTTACCAGCTGTATCGTGTTATTTCCAATTAGTCCTGTGTATTTCAGTCCACGTTCAAGTACGTTTCCCTAGGTCTGTCATTGAAGTCTATTGAAGTCTTATTGTGTAGTGCTGCTTGTTTCTGCCTGTTCCATGTCCCTGCTCCTTTCTCCCATTAAATCCCGTGTTACCCCTTCCAACTTGTTCCTCTCCTGCTTCCCCGCTCCGTCACCCAGTCTGGTCACGACACTTATAGTGATCAAATTCACCCAGACAGGCGTGATCACTATAAAAGGTTTATTTTGTTTGCAGGAAATGTAAACTATTTATTTTCTATTTTTTTGGGAACTTGCTTTTTACACTAAAACTAAGATGTGACCTTTTTCATAAGACATTTTCATTTCAAGCAATTGCTCGAAATATTCAATAACCATAAATGATTCATCTATGCTTCCTCCAATTATTTTAAAATTATAAAGACATACAGTCTTTTATTAGAAAAAAAATCCCAGCGTTAATAGTTGAGCATATTTACTGTACAAACCTTGTCAATGAAATATGAGGGCAAAAAAAAAAACAAAAACAAAATAATTGCTCATTAAATCGTAATCGCGGTAAAATGTTCAATTAATCATATTAATTTGAGGTCATATTGCCCAGCCCTTGAAGATAAGTTTCAGCATAACAAAACCAAACAAATGCAATCCGAGAAACGGTACAATTATGTCAAGCCAAGTTTACTTACTGAAAGCAAGATTATTTCCCGGGCATGTGCATATAAAAAGCGTACTGTGTGCAACAATCAGCCAATCACACAAGCATTGCAACAGGGTTGCATATTTTAATGCAGCGAAATAGAATATTATTGTTGTAAAATACAGGGCCAGGCCTTGGTGTTCTGGCCCCCTAGGCAAGATTCTGCTGAGCTACTAGTAAAGAGTGCTGGCCGCAGATTGCTGACAGTGTAAATGCACACGTACAGTTTGACCATTGTTAATAAAATATCAATAATTGCCTTAATTTCCAAATATGCTTTGTGGTTTTAATTATTCCTAGTCTTTTTATTCATATTCATTACTGTTTTTTTATTATTCAGTATTAAATTATCTTGTCACCCTTCAAAACCCAGTCAGTATTCCTATATTCATCATGTACACAGAGATACAGCATGAAAATGTGGCCAGGGAAAACGACAAAGGCGGTGACATATTTTAGAAGAGTGACATCCATGTTCATTAATAATTGCAGTCATTAATAAGTGCAAATGGTAGAATAAATGGATATTAACTATAAATCTAAACGAGACTGACAAGTCCAGTAAAGTAACTTAAGCAATGGACTACGTGGGACAATGCACACTACTTCATCTTCAGATTATGTATTTCTACACATCTTTATTAATAATTGCACTGTGTCCATTCACCACCATTGACTGTAAGAGAGCGACAGCTACTGAAAGTGAAATGAACAAGTGAACGTTCAAATATTAAACTTTGCCCATAAAGTAATCTGGAAAACCAAGGGATGTGCAATAGTTGCTATAAACTCAAAGTTCTGAACCAATCTCTCATTACAGCAAAGATCATCTCTTTTTGCAGATAGGCTTTCGTAGATTTAGCACAAGTAGCAAAAGGGCTCGAAACGTAAAAATGACTGGTATGCATCCCTGCCTGTTGACATCAGAGGTCTGAGATTAAAAACTGCCTGGCTTGCTTGTTGAAAGATATTACAGCCGGAAGACTGAATATCAAATACACAGCTAACTTTACAGCAGTCACAAGATTCTCACAGACAAGCTATTTTGAGAGTTTGTGAAAGCCCATTCGTCTGGTAATCTACCAACTTCTTGTCTGTGATTGGTCCAAGCACTGTTTGAGATTTGTGAGCCTGAAACCTAACGTGCCGTGGAGCAGGTTAGGCATGTAGCACCAGCTAGCGTGGTGATGAATCCCTCTAAGTAGTAAACCAGTACTGTAATCAGAAAGCCAGAGTTACAGTACTTCTACTTAGCATCAGCTTTCCAGCTAAGCCAGTAATCTGGCCCCTGGACTCTCCTGGATCCAAGCCAAAGTTCTGTTTGTGGAGTTTCAGTTCTGCATTTAACACCATCATCCTGGCTCTTTTCCAAGACAAGTTCTCCCAAATAACGTACCTGAATCCACCTGCAGGTGGATAACAGATTTTTTTTTCCTAACAGGAAGCAACATATTAAGTTGGGAAAGCACACCTATGACTGTCAGCACTGGTTCTGCTCAACACTGCATGTTATCACCACTATTCTTCTCCCTGTACATGAAGAGCTGCATCTCCAGTCACCATTCTGTCAGACTCCCGATGTTCACAGAAGGCACTACCCTCATGGGACTCATCTCTGATGGGGATACGTCTGCCTACCGAAACTGACCTTCTGCTGTCCTGCTGCGGTCAGCGCAGTCTGGTGCTCAATGTTTTGAAGACCGTGGAGATGGTAGCGGACGCCAGGAGTAACTCAGCCACCACCAACCCCCATCACTCTGTGTGACTGTGAGTCCTTCCATTTCCCGGGCTCCACCATCTCCAAGATGCATTTTGTTCTAACAATCAGGTCAAGTGTTATAACATCATTAAAGTAAATCATACAGTTTATCTGGCAGAAAAACCTGCAGGTTATGAATATTAGCCCAGCTAGAGTATCTAGTTTAACTGCAAAGGCTCTTAAACATGTTTAGTATTTTGATTTCCAGGCAAGAGTTAAACGATATTTTTTATTACCACTATAACTAGTGGGGGGCACTGTGGCTCAGTAGGTAGCGCAGCTGCCTCACACCTCCAGAGCTGGGGGTGTGGAGTTTGCATGTTCTCTTCCTCTCCAAGTCCAAAGACATGCAGTTAAGCTAACTCTTGTCTCTAACTTACCGGTAGAACGTGTGCGTATGTGCCCAACAATGGCCTGGCATCCGGGCCAGGGTATACCCATGCCAGGGTATACCCATGCCTTGTTACCCAGTTCTCCCTGGGGTGACCCTGAACAAGATAAACTGTTACAAAATGGATGGACTATAACTAGTGCCTCATATTATTGTATAAGTTGTTTGTTGTTATGAAAAATATTTCCTCTTCACATGGTGCATAACTTCCTAAAGTGCTGTTCATTATACATTTAAAAAACATTTGTTACAAAAAGAACTGGATATAAGAGATTGTAAGTGTTACTGTGAATCATTTGTAAACAAAGTAAAAAAAAAAAAAAGTTAAATTATAGAACACTAGCTGCTTGTATTTCTAAGCATGCTTGAATAGACACAATGGTATATTTTCTTGACAACGCAGCCACTGACATTTCATAATGATCTCCTGTCCCTTGCTTACACCATCACCATATAACATCATTTTATTAATGGAACTTTGATTGATAGCTTGCTTATTCTATGCAATTATTGTCAAAAGACAACATATGCAGTGGTAAATCACTGATATTTTAAGACCCAGATGTTTACAAACAAGGAATATCCTTGTGCCCTATGAGAGCAGTTAGTTGAATTGTTTTTTATCTCCAAAATGATATACTCAGCTCATGCTTTCAGCCAAGCTTCACTTCACATGAATCCTGGAACTTCAGCAACATAACTGAAAAATGATGCTCAGAATATTCAGGAAGCCCTGCCATGCTCTTTTGATAAATGCACAGGTCTTCCATGGTGATTATCTACTTACATTTTAAATATGTTTATGCAGAGTAATTTATTTTTTCCATGTGAAATATGTACAGCATATCTTCTACATATCACAAAATTTCATAAAACATTCAAACAAATGACGCACTCTACGGCATATAAAACGAGGAATCAAAAACACCATTTATAGTTATATAAAGCAAAATATCCAAAAGAATGAAACTGTCACTCCTACCAACAGCAAAAGTTTCTATTCGGGACAGAGTATAAACAAAATCTATTTCAGGTTACCATTTCTTTCATTACCCCCTTACACCTTCACCATCACAAAAGATAATAATCACAATGTGACATAAAAAAGACAGTCTGCAGGTGGCGCTGAAAATGTTACCAACTCTCCCACAGTGCAAAGACATGCAGCCCGCTGCAGTGTTAACCGGATTGTGTTATTCACAAAGTAATCCCGTCGCAGGAAGGGTTGAAGGAAGGTATTCAGATTAATGGAAAACCAAGACAAACTGTGGCTCCCCCAGGATTCTGCTATTAGCTATAAATGGCACAAACACCTAGATCCAACAGTGAAGAACATGGGGGGCATGGGTTCGCTTACAAAACAGAGGGAGTCGCGCACAGGGGAGGTCTGGGGATTATCCATAGTGACCTTTTACAGGTGTGTATCTCGACTGTAGGGAGCATCACTCTCTGCCAGAGCAACGGTGCAGGAGATTCTGACAGTTTCCCCATTTCAGGTGGACAGTTGAGGTTAACAGGTTAAACCCTTGAAAAGAAAAAAAAAAAACCTGTTTAAAAACTAAAAAGAAAAATAAACAAACCATTATATTCATCGGCAATCACTGTGCTAATTATTTGAGCCAGCAAAATGCAGGCAATAAAACTGAGAGGCGAGATCAGACACTCTAAATGTGGCAGCATTTTGGTACCTTTGCCAGATTTCTGGAACTTTGATTATTTACTCTTCCACGTCTGACATGAATAACTGTGCTTTCAGTGCACACAGAGTGTCCCCCTCATACATTATCAGGCTAACTACAGTTATTTTGCTTTATAACCCCCGGCACTGAGCATTATCGCTGACCACCATTAGCATCAGCGCTAATCAGTCCACACAGCATGCCATTATGTAACCCTTTAGACTGTCAAGAGAGAGGTACTTGACCCATTTTGAACAAAAGCATCAGACAAAGCAATACAAGACTGCTGTATTACATCTTCAATAAGGCAGCACTGGTATATCACAAACAAAAATGTAATCATTTCATTTTCACTCACTGTTAGCTGAAGTACATTGCTACAGAGTCCACCTCCTAAACCTGTTTTTCCAATTTACATCTTCAATGTATAACGTTTGTGTACATTTCTCAACCAACTGAGCTTGGGTTTCTGCGTACCCAAAGACAACCAAAGAGTGCAGTTCCGATAATAACCTCCACCATCTCGATAATTCACTGCAGTTTATTTTCACTGCATAAATTATGATCAGTTGTGTCAATAGCATTATTTAAATTCAAAAAGAAGCAGCATTGTTCATTTCATGCCACAATGAGTATTGAGTTTTAAAAAAAGAACAGGCTGCCTGATTACTGCAATAATCCTTACAGAAAAAGAAATCAAATAAATAAAAAATAATTTTAAAAATGCATAATACACTGAGTAGCAGCCTACTTTTCATCACACAGTCTAAAGGTCGATGTATCACTACACGCATTTCCTAACTGTGTCAATTTTATGATGAATTGCTTCATCTTATTCTTCAAAGCTTATACTAGAGCTGGATTTATTCCAAAATTAAAGGGAAACTGAAGGCAAAAACATTAAAGAAACACAGAAGTGCAAGATTCAGTAATCATGTGCTTTTCTAAGCATGACTTTTTAGCTTGTACCACACTTCCAGACTTTCTGGTGGCATAATATCAGTTGCTTCTTGAGCAGACTGCCGCAGTGTTCATTCGCTCATCACTCCTCCAGCTTACACAATAATGTGCTCTAGTTCCATTAATTGCAGGTGTTAGAGGTACCCTGGATCACACCTACATTCATATTCTCAGCCGTCTATGACATATGCCATTGTAGCCTAGAGCAGGGTGACTTAATGCGTCGGCGATTTCCACTCGTACACGACAATGATGCAGAATTATGTCCAAGATGTTCAAGAGTGGAAATCAAAGTACTCTTAAGAGAACAAATGATCCACTTAGAACCCTGAGACTTGCAAATGGCTAACAGTGGGTTGTAGACAAGGCTGGATCATCAGCTATGTTACATAAGTGTTATGTGGGTTTCCCAGTAACTAGAAATGTCATCATAGATTTAAATAAGCAATAACTTCTTACTTGAACTGTATGGAAAATTCAGTTAAAATGTTTATATTTAAACCTATAAAAAGTTTGTAATTTGCTTTATAAATTTTATTTTCAGTGTTGTTGGTTGGCTGTTGGTTTTTCAGTATCTACATTTCCACTGAATTAGTTTATTTCCATAGCATAAGCTGTTACACAAAATCAGATTTGCTTTAATTTTTTATTACTCAGATCATACCATATTCTCCATTCTCCTCCAAAGAAATAAGCAAGGTACTATGTGACAAATAAAGTTACACTGAGTTAATGAAACGGTTTTGCCCATTTATTGATTTATCTAGTACAGTAACTTGTACAATCATAACTTAGACTTAATTGTCAATGTAAACCACCAGCTAAATTGGGAATAGACTATTTGTGAAGGCAACTGGTCACCACCCCCACCATAAAACATTAATGGAATGTACTGAAATCCATTTACAGTGAAACAGCCTAGACAATGGTAGACATTCCAAGTGTAATCAGTGTCCTCTGAGTTTCACACAGGGCTAGTGATATAGGCGGCTGCCTAGGGCACGAGCTCCTGAGGGGGCACAAACTTTCAGCCAATTTTATGCTCTCTTATAGGGTGCCATGGGGGCTCGGACCGGCTGGTTTCACACATCTGCAAATAAATCATCAGAAAACAGGTGTAGCTACTAATTGTGGACCACGTGTACCCCTCGCCCCTCCCATCCTGTACACGCCCCAACACACAGAAAATTAAAACTTGTAATCAGCGAGAATGCATTGCTATTCCTAAAGCTGTAATTGAATGATGAATTATAGGGCCCCGTGCACATTTGCACACAAAAATAAACAAATTAACAGCAAATGAACCAATTAAAACAAACAACAAATATGCTAATTAAAACTGTCGCTAGTCTAATGTGAAGAGTAATTCTTCACACAAGTCGGTTGGCACACACACTTAGCCAGATAATTATCCAAATGTAAATGATGTGAGTTTGTTTGAAACTCCTGACAAACAAATACACACCAGACTATTTAAAATATGAAACAGATCACATATCAAATAAGATAAATATTTATCGGACTGCTGCTAAATTGAACAGGGAAATTGGCCTGCACACTACAGGCAGTCCCCAGGTTAAGAACAGACTGCCAAAAAGCCCAATACAATAAAAATTCAGGTTAAAAACAATGGTTCATGATAACAAACGCACGCACTACTTTGTGACGCTTGTGAAAATGTCAGTGGCTTCAGCAGTTCCTCTGCTTGAGGTACAATACAGTACTGTATGTAGTTTTTTTATTACTGTTTAATTATTATATACTATATTATTTTACAGACATGCCTATGAATTCAACTTAAAAACAGATGGAATGGATCTTGTTCATAACCTGGGGAGTGCCTGAATAAGAAAGAGTGGGACTGGGTCCAACTGATGGTAGTGCAGAATTCAGCAGAGGTGATCCGTCTTGGCTGGTGTTGATGAAGGATCAGTATGCATGCCAAAGTGCACCAACACATCCGAAGTGAACCCCAGCAGAAGATCCCTGTTTAAGGGATAGTTCAATAACAGGCTAATTGAATCACATTTTTAAAAATGATGAAATATCACGTATTGACATGGTAAGGTAGACAGTGTCAAGCTGGATTATGTATTGATTCAACAGGTTTTCAATCTGACGGGAAAAAAGGTAAATGTCATTGTGCTGATAATATATTTTTGCAATTCCTTAAAGGCTGGTTCTGAAGTTAAGCTTGAATTTAGTAACTGTAGAAACTGCAAAAGGAACCTATGATCAGCTGTAAAATGCAAAGCTTCGACAGTTTTTTCCTAGTATTGCTTTATCAGTTTTAACACAGATCTTGGTAAATCTACGTTCACATGCACACTAAGAAAATCGAATTACTGTGTAAAAATTCAGACTGGTCCATTTGGACTAGTGCGGTGCTGAGGTGTCCCTGTCACACGGCTGCACTCGGGTTCGCATCCCTGAGGTGGTTTGCTGTGTGGTGGGTCAGCACATGCTCCTTACCGCTCTCACTTTATTCATCCACGCACCCATTATTATTAATGTCATAATTTACATCTGTGGTGTAAATAGGTCAACTGGAAAAAGCTCAATACTAACAAGCTGAAAGGAGCCATATCGCCGCCTATCGTAGCAAAGTCGGACATACTTCGGTCAATAAATCGATTCCCCTCCCATACATGTATACTGGTACAAGGATAGTAGCACGATTAAATGGCATATTCCAGCTATAACCATAGCTCGACTTAGCTGTGCATGTAAACGTACTGACTTTTTTTGGGTGTTTTCACACTTTTAGTTCAGTTTCTCTGCTCCGAATCAGTTGAGTTTATAAACTTGTAGCATTTTTGTAGCATGTGAAATCATTGATTCTGCTTATTGGTTAGATGTGTTTAGGGCGGGAGCAAGAAAGTAAAAACAGGATGAAGGCCCCATGTCCTGGGCCTTGCAGCTGAACACCGCTCAAGTTTATGTATTGTTGCCTTAAGTTTTCTTACTTTCACACGGCACTGTTCACTGGTCAAATCCTCTATCCCTCTGGCGTTGACTGAATATTTTGAAAACTTCAGTGTTTTTCTGAGTTGTTTTTAGGAGCTGACAGATGTTGTCATCTGCCCAGATTTCAAGAAATCAATGTACCTCGGTGCAAGATCAAGTAAGGCCTCCTTTCATTTCTCCTTCTCCGGCGAGCTGCAGCTACTTGTTTGTCTGCTCTGCCACACCCCAGAATGCAAAGCACACCTGGCTTCGGGAACCTTTAGCTAAAACTTGTGGAGTACACCTGGAACTTGGGTTGAACTGAAGTTGAACCACGTTCACACCACAAACAAACTGCTCCAGCGTTAGTTTGGAATTGGACTCCACCACCTCTCAAGGGTCTTGGTACGGTTGTTTTGGTCACACCCGAGTGCGATTGCTGTGTTCACACCTGCCCAAACAAATCGTACCAAGGGGAACAACGGACCAGTGTCCGTTTTAACTGGACTAAAAAGTTCAAGTGTTGAAACACCCTTAAGGAACCTCATTTCTCATTTAATTTAGTAATAAAAAGTCATGAACAAATAGATTTGTTTTTAGCATTTTTTTCCATTGACATGGCCAGTGATGAATACCGTAATTTCCGGACTATATGGCACACCTGAGTATAAGCCGCACCAGCTAAATTTGAGGGAAAATACAGATTGTTCCATATATAAGCCGCACCGGACTATAAGCCGCAGGTGTTTTAATGTTTAATTACCGTTT
>JAODJU010000041.1:10428102-10440037 GCA_026776725.1 Gnathonemus echidnorhynchus
TTGATTTTTTTTTTTTTGGGGGGGGGGGGGGGGGTTTATGCCCAGCTGAAACTGCAATAACCTGAATTTTAGACAGAAATATCAGTAGCAGCCCTCTAGGTCACTGGTTTTCTAGATTTATTTTAACTTGGTATCTCTGAAAACGTTCCGTCAGCCTCCTCTAAAATTGTAACCAGATTAACCTATAACTACCAAACACATTGCCCAGGTATTGCATCACATTAGCCTGCTAACCTCACATTATCTCTTATTCTCAATACCCCTGTCAGATCCCTTGGGTCTTCCTAGGTGGGATTATATATAATTATATTGTCGTAGTGGGACTCCATGGTCTCTATTCCCCACAATCCATCATATTTTCAAATGGGGGGGAGGAGCCTCATCCAGGCCAAAAGCAAATGATTAACTGAAACTGCCCATATGTTGGAATAAATGAAAGATGACTGAAACTAACTTAGCTAACTTGAGTCTGAATTTTAAAAAAACTCATTCTGGGATTCTGAGTCTCATGACAGTCATAAATGGCCTGAACTTACATGTGGTCTAGGTCCCAATTTACCAAGCGGTAAAATTGCTATTTTTATCACTGACAAAAATCAAGACCTTTCCAGATCAGCTTTAAAAGCTTATAAATTTCCGACCAATTGAAAAGCTCTCCAAAACTGGCCACTTAAACCAAAGAAATGTATGCCTTGACAACTTTTTTTTTTTTTATATAAAAAAAAACTTCACCTCTTGTCATACATTTTATGCACATTATTTTCCAAGTCCCATAGCTCTAGAAAGTTACTTTATTTTCATTGCAGAAGGACCCTTAATTTATTAGCCTTCATCAATATTGTCATGCCCTGATCGTTCCGATCCTCCTGTGTGCCACGCCTCCTCACTTGCCTCATGTGGAATCCCCACGTTTTCTGCTGTTTCTAGTTGTGTTAATTAGTTTGGTGTATTTAAGTCTGTGTCTGTGTGCCTGTAGTGAGTCCGGTCATTAATGTCTGTAACGTCGCTTCGTATTTCTGAGTGTGTTTCTCCGAAATAAACCTTGTGTTCACTTGACTCCACGGCTCCCTTTGTCTGCCTCCCTGCTTCGTGAACCGTGTTATGACAGAATGACCAGACTCCACGAAAAGACACCTCTCCTCACAGAGGAAGAATACCTCAGCCTGGTGGATGAGGTAATCTACTGGCTCCGTCAGCCCGAGGTTCGGGAAGACCCCGTGGCTTGAGCAATTGCTACCTGGGCAAGGGATGTCCTGGAAGAGATGTACCCGTCCGAGGACTCGCACATCGCAGAAGAGGTGTGAGAAAACATACAGCAGCTAAGGAAAGGGGTAGCGGAAACGATGATGAGGCGGGTGGCACTAGACTGTGAACTGCCTTATGGGCCGCTGACAGAACTACCGGAAGTGTCTTCGGCTCCGACAAAAGCCACGGCTAAAAAGAAGAAGCGAAAGAATTGCAGAGGTTGCAGATTCCTCAGGAAACTTCGTCGTGGCAAATCCCGGCCAAGACCCCATCTCTCAGTGTCCCGCAGAGGGAGAAGACACCTGCGCCAGGGTCGGGTCCCACCTGCCCTGCCCCCAGGTTCACCTTCAGTCCCCCTTGCTTCTGCCCGGCAGTCACATTCGGTCCCCCTGGCTCCTGCTCAGCAGTTGCCAGCGGCTCCCCCAGCTCCATCTCATTGGTCACCTGCACGTTCGCCAGCTGTGGCTTCTACTCCCCCTTTGCCTTCCTCCTTGCCTCCTCCAGCAGTCCCTCTGCCTTCCTCTGTACCCCCTTCGGCATCCCCTCTGCCTCCAGCCTCGCGGTCACCTGTGGCCCCTGGTGCTCCCGCCTTCAGCCCACCAGGGTTCCCTCTGGCCCCCTGGTTCCCCCGCCCTTCGCCTCTTTGCCCCCTGGTTTCATATCCCCTGTCAGTGTGCCCCCCTGTGTTTGCTCCACATCCATCTGTCCCACATTTATTCCCTCCCCATCTATTTTGTTCTCCCTTGTTCCCGCCTGGTCCCTTCCCTCCTTCGGTCAATGTTCCTCTGTTGGTTTTGTGCCCCCTGGTGGTTCTGTCCCTTTGATCGGTTTGTCCCCTGGTGTTGTCCCTTCGTTGTTCCCCTCTCTGGTGTCCTTCAGTGCGCGCCTTTTGGGGGGGGGGGGGTTTGTCAGGCCCTGATCTTTCCGATCCTCCTGTGTGCCACACCCCCTCATTTGCCTCGTGTGGAATCCTGTAGTTAGTCCAGTCATTAACGTCTTCTTATTCCTGAGTGTGTTGCTCCTGAATAAATCCCGGGTTCACCCGACTCCCTTTGCCTGCTTCCCTGCTTCGTGCCCCGTGCTACATGACAAATATATTAATTTAAATCATTATACACTTCAAATCTTGTTGGAAAAATACCTCAGTTTAAGATTTACTCTTCGTTTTGGTGTTAACTGGTATTAGAAATATCTTATAATAGAAAAAAGGTTCTAGTTTCAGGTTTCAGTGTTTCAGACAAATTCTTTGTTATCTGCCATCATCCAGAATTCAGAATAATATAAAGTTCATGAGTAAATAATTATGTTTTCTTTATGTTTCATAAGGGATCAAAGAAATGGAACATAATTTGCTGGGAAAAAAGCATTTGAAACTTTGACAAATGCTCAGAGCAAACAAATATTTATCTATAAGCATTTGGATGAAAACTTCATGCTGTACAAATACAATAATTAAATGCTGTATGCAAATTGGCTGTTTGTCAAAAGCCTTTTGGTATTTGAAATACCAAAAGAGAAAACAAACAAGAAACATATAAACCAGTTTTGAATTTTATTTAATCTTTGAAGTAAAATGATTTAATTTCAAATGAGAATACTAAAGAATGATCTTCAGTTTGATTAACTCAGTACTTTCAACCCGTCCTGATTATTATGAAACTTTAAATTCCCAAATGATACAGTTTAAAATAAAGTAACAGAAACAATTTATAAATTTATAAGTTTCTGTGCAATGTTTTTGCAAAACACAGCATCTTGCAGATATGATGACCAAGAAGCACATATATTCTGACATGCATGTTGTGGGGCTGTTTTTAAAATTTTATGCAAAAGCCCTAGTTGCAATTGTCAATACAATGAACTAAAAACAAAATTGCATCCATTCAAGATATTACTATACTATAAGAAAGTTTAAAACAGTAGAGCTATTTTTAAAAACACTCTGCAAAGTTACCATCAAACAACAGGAAACCTTATTTTCAGGAAATACGGATTTTAATATGGCAGTAAGATGACTGAGGAAAATCTGTTTCGATTATTCTGCTGGGTTTTGGAATCTGCCATTTTACCTCAACTAACACAGAATACCTAACATTTTCAGTTTTTTTTGAATGAGTATCTGGCTGATTTTCCCCTCGCATAAACAGTGCTTTAACACAAAAAATGAGGCATAAATGCTGCTTTTGTTTGTAAAGGCTCTGTAACGCAACACATAACAGACCTTTACGGTTGAGATTTTGCGGTGCGAAGTGCAGTCAGGGGTGCCGCTAGAGATTTTGGGCCCCATGAAAGCACATCATATTGGGCCTCCAGCCCAGGCCTATTCAATTACATTCCAATTTTTTAGGGCCCCTTTCACTCAGGGGGCCGTGGAATCATCCTCAATCCACCTGCCCTCCCCCTTTACAGGGCCTCTGGGTACAGCTGCTTTAAGCTATCGCCATGCTTTGAATGAATTGTCTGGAATGTAGTGGATGTAATGGCTGAGCTGAAATTACAATTGCGTAATTAAACTTTAAAGCAGGGGGAAAAAACCATAGAGTTTGAAATTGGATTTATTAGTGGTGTTTAAGAGACTAATTAACACCAGATAGCAGCTTATCATAAGTGGATACAAACAAGGATCACTGTTATGTGTGATAACTGTCAAGTCCAGTCTTTACAGAAAGTCAATTCACACATCCAAGCTAAAGTTTTAACAACCAATTAAACAAGTTTAAACAACCAATAAAACGTCAAGTTGTAAATTGTACAAAAAAGGATTAGGGCCACCATGAAAATATTATTTGAATTCTGACTTTTTTCTTTAAAGTCAGAATTCAAATAATATTTTCATGGTTGCCCTAATCCTCTTCCGTAGAATTGCCTTCCTATTTCATGGTCGGAGATTGTTTCAGAAAGGTCCTATCATCAATAGAACCGGCGAGCTCCTTTTAAACACCAGCAGCGACATACTTCAGCGTATCATACCTTCTGTTTTTGTTAACAGGCAATAGCATTAGCATACCGCTAACCCATCAAAACAACAATGAGACGGTCAGTAATTCTCACAGCAGCGGAGTTGGTGGCCCCCAAAAAAGCCATAAAACCCATATTACAGTCGTGTTTATGCCATATGATTTTGTTCTTATTAATTTAAGCATTTCCAAAGATTAATCTTAATCCCACAACAGTAATAAAATAAAAGCCTTGTTTTAACATAAATACTAAATTAATAGATCGCTTTAATCATTATTACAGTTGGGTATGGGTATGCGTCTTATTTAGAAAAGATACAAAAAGAGATGATAAGCTGCTTCAGTCGAAAACTGCATTTTACTTCTCATTTAAAATAAAATGCAGGGTTGGCGACTTTGGTCAGCTGCATGGAGTGAGATTTTCTGTTCTCTGATCTGCACACACTTTTACATGTACGTAAGTTTTATTAACTTGTAAATAGTCTGTAGGGTTTGCAAACTGCCCTAACGTTTTTCATGCAGCTAATTTTAAGTTCAGAATGGAATAATACCAATTTGCCGTAAGATTTCTTGCGTGAGAGTTTGCAACCCTGAACACATGCATTTTTTTGTTTCACCTGAATTGATTTGTATAGAAAATAACCATACACAGTTGTTAAAAAATGGAAACTTCGACCAACATGAAATCACCAACAAACGGTCGACTTCTATTTATTCGACATTTTATAAAATGCATACTATGTTGAGCAAAATGCTGTATAAATCTTAATCATTCTAAACTCTAAACCTGTTTTTTGGAGCAGATGCTGTTGTAAAGATGGAAACAGCACCATCATTGCAGTTATTTAATTAGTCTATGCAATGGCTTTCTCTCTTTATTTCCTTAACCAAGCCTCTACTTCATAGTTTGCTAATACATACAAGATCAAAAAAGTTATCACAGAGGAAGTGTTTTTTTTTCCTTTTTGATATGAGCTCCAAAGAGATAACTTGACTGTAACTAGTTGGCAAAGCCTTCCTGTCTTGCTGACATTCAAACATCTACATGAGCTGAATACAAAAAATATGGAGAAAAAATGTTGCATTCCTAGCCATCAAACCGCAAGATTTTAGGCTAAAACAGAGCCTAAAGGAAAGGGAGCATAGAAAGAATGTTACTTGATGTTTCTTCTCGCATCTTGGCTGCTGTCAATGCACACATACTCACAGATTCACATTAAGACATCCCTCCTAAGGTGGAGGACGACCATGATCCCATGGGTTCACTTCCTGTCAGTTTGTCACAAATGTTGACACTAAATGAATAAAACAGGAACACACAGAGCTATACATAAATCAAACATGAATCCCAGGTTCTGAGACGTGTCTGGGTGCATTTTGGCTGACAGAGTCCAGCATATGTGCAGTGATCTCTGTCCAAACTGTTGCTGCACTCCTGCCATAACCAGCAACATATCTGTGAGCTCACACTGTCAACACTGAAAGTGCATCATGCTGGACCCCCAACCCAGATCAATTATGTTCCATATTTCTTAGGGCCCCTTCCTCTCAGTGGCCCTTGGAATCATCGTAATTTCCTCACTCGCCCACACGACGCCCATGAGTGGAAAAAGATGAAGGTGGCCCTCTCACCTCAGATCAAAACACTAAACATCTTTGAAGGCCCTGGTTTCCTACTAATAAAGAATATCTGCTTTGATCCCCTGGATGTCATTTATGGAACAATTCATTATTTAATTAAAAAGTAATAATAAAATAAAAAAAAAGACATTCTATACTTTTAAAAACATTTTTTGTTCTGATCAGCACATGGACATGCAAAGGTGGGTTCAGTCCCACGTTCAGACAGTTCCCCTCTCTTTGATGAAAACTGAAGCATTACCCTGGAAACTGTTCAACTTGTGTGAGTGATATGGCCATTAAGCGAAGTACTTGGAGAATGTGGCACTTACGCTGCAGACAGAAGAGGGCAAACAGGAATAACAATATGCCCTGGTCAGCGAGTGAGACAGCCCGAGACTGGCTTGAGCCCAAGTGCACTGGACTCTTCTATCCATGAAGCCGTCTGGCCCTTATGCCAGTTTAGTTTGAGTTCATAAATCGTAGTAATTGAATACAGAGAAAAGCCTTCCCTGCCTTCCAACTTCCAACATAGATAGTAAAGAAAGTCCCTCATCAAAAGTGCATGTGCCAAGGAATTGTTATTCTTCTTAAAGTGCACAGTCTTGCCTAAAATGGCGGGTTAGATTAAAATAGAATTCCTTTATTTTCATTTCATTTCAATTCATTCCTTAGGTAGCTAAATGACATTCAGTTTTTTTCAGTTTCCAACAAAGTTTTAAAGCTCCTGGTTTTGGTTCCTGATTTAGTTCTTACTCAGAATAACACACTTGACAATTGACATCAGGAAAGTTATGACTGCAGTGTAATTTAAATCATCTTGAGGAAGGAAAATGTTATTCTTGGTATTAGGCGTTGTTTGCTTTTGATATTTTAATGTATGGTGCAGTAAGACTAAAAGCATTTCGTAAAAGTTTTAAGTAAGGATACAGGTGTAATCAAATACATTTTAAAAGCTATAACTAAATGTCAGAACTTAACTATATGGTCACTAACTTATCTTACACTGCTTAGTCAAAGTATGAAAGGAAAAAAAAAATATATAGTATTCCATAATTCTCCGTGTGATAGGTTGATGCCTTTTTATTGCATGTATAATGACTCCACCCGATGTATGAAAAAAAATCACTACACAATGACGGAAAGAATACAAAGCTCTGTAACCACCATAAAGTACATATATACATAAACACACACACTCAGTTTCACAATTAAATGTTTGTCATAACAGGTACAGTTTCAAGAAGTCTGTGTCTTTTTTTATATTCAGCTATTTATGAGACTTACAAAAAACTGACTAAAAATAAGCATTATCATTACAAAACAAACACTTTACTTGATATGCCAAGCCAACAGAACAGTACAAAAACAAGGGTCTAGCAATGCAGTGATGGGCTTCAATGATTGTTCACTTGTGGAACCCACGTTATCCCCATTTGAATGTAGCTGACATAGCAGAACAAACTACCCCCTTCATTCTTTGAAAGCAAACGATCATTAACCAAATGTACTGTATTTCCAGCGAGCTACATTTACTGAACAAGACAGAGCTTTGTTTTAACACAGCCTGATGCCATTTTTGTCCAAACTGCTTACTATGCCTCCCTTTACAACACGCTCCCCTGGCTAAATGTGAAACACAATTTGGATCTTTACATAAACAAAACAAACAGACAAACAAACAAACTGTCCTTCCCGTGTGAAGGAAAAGATTCTCTCAAATTATCTGCCTGACGGTTCACTTGGAGCTTTCATTCTATAACACGACAGAAATCAGCAGTTCTGAACAATGACATTGCAAGTTGGGTCAATTCGGTTCCTGGTGTTGGAGCCACAGATGAGTGGGAGGCTTCCCAGATTCACCACCCAAGTAAAATAAGTGGCAGTCAAATTCCATATAGATTCAAACCCAGCAGATAAGCAACTTTGTCTATTCACAAACACACCCACAGAAACCATTAATAAAGAGCACTGGCCCAGCAAATAATATTAGAAGAGTGGGTTTAAATAAACCTCTAGCTCACTTCAGTAGCAAAACGGCTGCCTGCAGAATCTATATCCCTCCTAAGATGCAACATTATTGCAGAAAAGAGAATATTCATTTTATGTCGCAAAAAGTAGATTTTTATAGTGACATCTGTTTTATTAATCATTAGCTGAATACAAAGCAAGCTGGTAATTGTGGTGTAAAATGGACTTCAGTTTTAGACTGCTGAATAGATGATTGTTTGAGCAAGATACTAAGTTAAGTAATTTAAAAAAATCTGGCTGCAAGAAAAAACGGCATCCATTTTAAAAATGTCAGTCCTGCAAATGAAGAAAGATAATACTGGCAAACTCTAAACAGGAAAATATGACAATACTGGAAATTTTGCTAAATTTGTCAAGAAAAACTGTGGGACTCCTAATTAATATGTGAGCCCCTATAGTGACCCTGACGTCTATGAGTGACATAACAAAAGCTTTAAGAGATCTAATAGACATAGAAGAAAAGATCTGACATCATTTCCGAAATACCTGAGAGAACTGATGTGGCTCATATTAAAACAGCTGATCAAGCCACCACAGGGGACATTATCCTGTTATTCTTCTGGTTTGACAGGACTTCAGATCCTGCTGTCATCAACCAATGTACTGTATTTTACATTGTGTATCCTTATATCAAACCAATCTCTTTGATTCATGTTAGAAAGTCACCTCTTATGATCAAAATCTGTAAACAATGAACAGAACTTGTTTTGCATTCCAAAAAAATGTTTTTTTTTCTGAGCAATATACACATTTACTACTTAGATAACTGGCTGTAAACATTTTTCCACGGTACTACACGTTCCAACAAATATCCAATAGCATACCCTGCAATTTTTTAATACATCTCTGAGCTCTGTGTACTGCCTATGGATAAGCAAATGACTTTTCACAGGAATACATGATGATGACGTATATCCATCCATCTTAGGCAGTATAGGGTTATGGTGATAAAATGTATCTTGCTTTATTCATGAGTTATGTGTTGTGACTCTCCTTATTTGACTTGTCAAGTTACTTATAAAGCCGTTTCAATACTAAACTGTCCAAAAAAAAATAAAAAATACAGGTATAGCCTAAGATAATTAACAGAATGGAGAAACGGTGTGAATAAAACAATTTGGGCATTGCTGTAACTTTCTATGAACAAAGGCTTTATAGTGTCGTGTTGCGACACATTCACATGTAATGTGTGTGCTCCTTTTCATGCTCACCACTTCCACCACCTTCTTTGATGAGGTTCTGCCATTTTCTTTTTTTTTTATTGAAAATCCGATTTATGCACATATTCTCCCATCTTGCACTGCGAGAGCGAGCTAGGGAGCCTCTCCGTGCCCCTCATTAAAGTCTTCTCTGCTCATCCTCGTCACTCACCTTCAGTTCATGCACATTACTATACTAGCAAGATCTCAGTGGTAGGGCTTCCCCTTTTTATTGCTTAAACCCCCCGAGATACAACACTGAGATAAAGCCAATTAGAACATCAATAAAAACAAAAAAAAAACATGGCAGCACAAATAAAAGTAGCTATATTAGACTCATTTCATTTTTTCTGTTGTCTGACAATTCTATTGCAAGCACACAAATATGCATTCATGTATATTACAGCACAAACTATACAATTAGATTAAATACTGTATAGGTTTTTATTAGTTACATATGGTGAGTTTTCGTACTGCCTGCAGAATCTATATCCCTCCTTAGATGCAACATTATTGTAGAAAACAGAATATTAATTTTGTGTCACAAAAAGTAGATTTTTATGGTGACATCTGTTTTATTAATCATTAGCTGAATACAAAGCAAGCCGGTAATTGTGGCCTAAAAGGGACTTCAGTTTTAGACAGATGAATAGCTAAAACAGACAGTTAAGCAATATGTGCTGCAGAATGTGCTGCTCTTTATAGTGAGCTAGTAGAATAATGAAAAATCCTTACTGTTATGGTGGTAACTCATTTAGTTGTGCAGCCTTTTTAGTACCTACTCTTGCTTCCTAATAAAGTAAATGCAACAAACGTGCTGGAATTACATTGCTATTTCCTTAACATTGTTTTGAAGTGTCTTTACTTCAACTTCATTGTCAACTGGTGATCTTTGTTCATCCTAGAAACAGTGTCCATAACCGTGTCACAGAGAACGCAGGTAGATTCATCCTGGCCATGTTGCGCATAACTACCACTATATAAAGTTATAAAATCATTATATGCATTTTTGTTACTACAAAGTTCTTCCGTAGTCTGAGCAATATGATGAATAATGATTGAATAAAGTCTTGATCAAACTGAGATAGAACCAATTCAGCTTTGTCTTCTAAATCAGATGGAAAGGAAACTTGTTATGAGCATAGAACACCTGTTTCATTGATGTTTACAAATTTCCTTCATTAACTGAAACTTCATAGCTGAACAAATAAAATCAGTTTATCGTTATTTCAATCATGTGATTCCTTTATTCAATAATCAGCTGAATCAAGGCTAATTAATAAAAGTTCCTTTGGAACAAAAATCAGCATGCACAGTGGGTTGGCATTAGCAAGAATGGAATACTGATGTATCCGATTCTGCTCCAGAACCATTTGCTTTGAACGACTACAATGAAGCAACAGCATGCTAGTAACATTGTTTTCAAACAGCATACCCAAAAACAACTGGCTTGTTAGCCAATTACAGAAGTCACTCATCATTAGTTTTTTTTTTATTTAATTGATGATCAACTGAAGAAATGGTAATATAGGAAGCAATCTGCAGGAACAACACACTTCACAGAGGTATTTCCATTGGCCTTAGTTCTCCTGCATTTGGATGAGTTGTGTCTACTACCTTTGATAAATGAACTGTGTGATACTTCCTTACCCTCTCGGGTTGTAGCCAGACCCTTCTCCTTTTGCTTGGGGCAATCCTTTCCTATGCCAAGAGCAGCTTGAATTCTAGGTACTGAAATGTGCCCTTTCTAGCACCCCCAGAGGCCAAAATGTTTTTGCAATACTCAATCCAGCTGTTGGCAGCACAAAGATCAACAAAACAGAGCATGGCATGCACAGCGCATTTTCTTGTTTGGTTTGACATCCTGTAACAGTTTATCATCCAATCACAGAACTCAACTCCCCTGTATTCAGGGTCTGGAAATATGGGCATGACATTTTTCTTTGGCAGAACACCTCATGAAAAACTCCACAGGTTGCCTTCCATGAATTTTCAAGGCCATGCGAAGTGGCTTGTTACCCAGGCACTTTGTTAAAGCACGCTCATGAGACTTTGTGATCATTCTAGAACGGGGGTCTCTAACTCCGGTCCTGGAGAGCTACCATCCAGTAGGTTTTCTATCCTACCTGCCTTCTGATGAGCCACACGAGTTCTCAGGTAAATACCAGGAACAGGTAAGGCTCATCAGAAGCCAGGTAGGATAGAAAACCTACTGGATAGTAGCTCTCCAGGACCGGATTTGGAGACCCCTGTTCTAGAAGGTTCCCTCCCTCTGTGTTGCAGCTCATGGTCATTCAACATCTTTATGTCCCATTCTTTTGGATTCTGCTCTTCATCACTGTCCCGAGTGCATGTAAACCAATCATTTGCAAGCATCAAGCAGTTCGATGAACTTCCCATTAAAAATCAAGCAATATTCTACTGGAAGCAACAGCAGAACTGCTTTTCCTCATATTCATATTTGGTATTCTCTCAGGGTGTTTGTCAGCCAGGCCACTTCAAAAATCCAAAACTAAATCGTTTAGTTTGACAAGGTCAAAGACGTTCCATTCTGCTGGTTCTAGCTTACCAGCAAGTAACTTCTGAAACAACATCAAAGGAAGGGGAAACTCTGGCTCATTGATGGCCACCTTCCTTAGTCTTAGCAAGTTCAGGCATTTTCTTGGTTGACTCTCCTTCATGTATAGTCCTTCAGATTTCCTCCAAGACATTCAAACCCTTTGTAACCTTTACAGAATTAGCCTAAGGATCCTAAAAAAATCTCTGTGTTCTTAATTTCACCAATTATAGGTACTCTTTTCATTGTTACACACAGGGGCGGATTAACGCACAGGCTAGATATGGCTTAAGCCTAGGGGCCCCACGTGTGCCAGCCTGCAAGGG
>JAODJU010000041.1:10441598-10451879 GCA_026776725.1 Gnathonemus echidnorhynchus
CATTTTTACACTTACCCCCCCCCCCCCCCCCCCCAAAAAAAAATAGCAATAATAATATAATGGGGGGGGGGGGGATAAGATGCCACAGATTCTGTACACTCAGCTGCGCTGCTGCTGTAAACCGTTTGGATAGACAGTCCGAAAAATTCTTTCCTCAGCAGGTGCAGTATATGTGCATTATCGGGACACCGCATTTATCCTCCGATACAACCCTGCGTTATTTTAACAGTTTACTTCAATTCTAAAAATGCGAACAAAACATATTGTTTTACTAATTTCTTCATATACGGCAAAATGATTTAGCCCCCCTGAACGACATAAGATCTTTTGATAATATAACCATTCAGTAAGTTGTGAGATACTTCGAGCATACGTCAAGTCAAGCGCCGTATATTGCAATTAGAAAAATGACATCCCGCCCAACTCATCCCTAACTAGAAATTTCTTTCGGTCAATATGAAAGACTTGTTCTCACTTACCTTGCAGTAGAGTCTCAGTAAAGCAGACCTCGGTCTCCCCTGAAAAAAATTTCAAAGTGTATCTATTATCGCAGTATGTTTTTATTGTAAATGTTTTAGGAAAAATACACGAGGGCTGAGTCTCTCAGTCCTGTCCTTCAGACGCCGGGGTCTTAATCTTTAGAGAGGGTCTCGCGCCCGGGTGCAGCTCGAGACCACGGAGCCGCACTAATCTCGCTAATGCCACCTCGATCAGACCGAACCTATATTTACTCGCAATCTCCAGAGAGCCCGTAAAGTTGTCGACTACTGTTTCAAAAACGAACGGCCCGAACTCAACCCCACTCGCCCGGCTGAATTATTTAAACCAGCCATCTGCCGTGCACTGCTACGGGAAGAAGGACACCATCGTGCAAGGTTTGGTGAAGATATTTAGCAAAGGCAGTTTACTATCCTTGACAGGTGACCAATGGGGTACTTATAAGCCGTCTTATTAAGCGGCATTGGGCGGAAGAATACGAAGGACGGACAGCGGCTCCCTTAACCCTTCCGACACTTTCGTTGAACTCCAGCGCCACCTTCAGCGACATGCGCTAAGCGCCCCGTAATAATGCATAACAACCATGACAACACAAATTTGTCTAACATGCTGCGCAAATGAAATTTTGTCCATTTTATTGTCTGTATCTGCCATAACGGTATACAGTCTTGGCACTTACGTGGTAAAATAAATTTTAATTTTTTTAGCTACATTTGTTGCTGATAATTAATTAACGTATAACTACTATTTGTTTTTACGCAGATCCACACTAGTGAAATATGAGAGTCACTCATCAAAAAGCGTAGGTTTCTATATCATTTATATGAATGGCGAAAGAGAGGTAGTTATAATGAAAGCAAGCAAGTGTGTCTGAAGTAAAACGCTACACGTTATCCTTTTATTATAATAGGCTTCACAGGGTTTATGTTCCTGAGCTCTCCATCTGTTGCAAGTTAAGAAGATGCGGGTCTTGTGACATACGGACCTGGGACGGCTTCTGAAACACGTAATTGTCTACCGGTTGAAACAAAACTCCTTAAACGTTCAGCGTAGTGGGTCATTTTCACACTTTTTACAGTGTCAGTTGTACTTGTGTAATATTTCGTGACTACCCAAATACAATACACTACAGTATTGTGTTGTCATACAATTACATTACTCGTAATGCACATATAGGCATTTCAGGTGAAGGAGCTTACTGTCCATGATTTGCGCGCCACAGAAGTTACGACTGATCACCACAAACACCGCAGGCTGCAGATGTGTTATAATCACGTATGTACTTGGCTGTAGTCATATACTCTGTCGAGGATGTTTTTTTTTTTTTTTTGCTGCATGGGGGCGGGCGTATATGGCCATTATTAGGTATAGTGCTTTCACCTTATGTCTGTTCCATTCTGTCATAACGTGCACCAGACAGAGTTATTAATACGATCTTATATAATCCAAAAATGTTATGATAAAGAGTTTATTTGTTTTCAGTTTCAAATGCACCCCCTGTGAATGCAAAAGTCTTTCCTTCCTCTTCTTTTTTGATGTGACTGAAAAGGTACACCCTGTATTGTGGCTTTTGCCAAGATTACAAGCTTTCTGTGATGAGGATTTCAGAACCCTTTCTCAACCTTTTAATGGGTTGCATTTCACTGGATAGAAATTGTTCTACTTGAAAGGTCTGTTATGTGAATTACAAACATCACTTATGTGTACAATTTCAGCAACAGCCGGAGTATGACCATTTTTTTAGGTCATATGCACTGTATCTTTTCTCAGAATAGCTTCACTGTATTTGATTTGGTATTGCTGTAGTATTATGCTAAAAATGTTGGAAATCATTTATTAATGAAAGAACGAACATCTCATGGGTAAATACTGACTGACAGCACCTCTTGGTAGGACAAGGGAATAAAAGATGGACCTTCTGCTTCACCACAGATGGCAAGAATGACCTTCTCATTAATCCTTAACCATTCACTAGTGAACCTGACACTTTCACTCTTTCATCCCCTTAACAAATACACTGTGGATAATTAAGAGGTGTAACAATTCCATTTTAATTTACATGAAGAAGTCCTTTTAGCCAGTTGAAACTGTGTTATTCTCACAACAGCACTAAATCACGAGTCAGCATGAAGTTCTATTACCGTCACCTCAGACTGTCAGGATTTTGGGTTTGAATCTGGTCCCGGAGCCGCTTTCCTGCACTCCCACCATGTTTGCGTGGGTTTTCTATCGGTGCCCCAGTTTCGCCGAATTTTAAAGGCACACTGTTTGGGTGAATATGTGGCTCAAAATCGCCCTTAGTGAGTGCACATGGCTGTGAGTGCTGTGAAATGGACGGACAGCCCATCTAGTGTGCACCTCAAATTATGCAATATATCTATCGAGATGGACTCCAGATCACAGTGGACCTCTATATGACGGGCATTCATCAAAGCGCCTTCACTTTTAATACAAGGAAAAACAAGGAAGGGGTATTTGAGAAATTTAACAGCTGATGCATTTTGAAATTAATATTATTTTGTATTGGATAGATGGTTATGAAAGGCAGATTTCAATATAAAAATAAAAGCAGGAAAAGGCGTATTTTATCATTATTAAACACAGGATTGGCTGTCAAGTGAATCTCATACATTATCTGATGTAAGTAGAAGATGCATAAATTTGATATTCATTAATAACTCGTGTCAGTTGAGTAGGTTGTTTGGGGAATATAGTTTAATAAGGCTAATTCCAAATAGATATACTTGTCATTTTAACGTGACCCTTTACCTGAATAACAGGTAGTAAATAATGAATAAAGAACAGATTTCTGTAGTGCAAAAGATAGAAATTCAGGAAGTGCCTCTTATTGACACAGACAACATCAACCTTTGGGTTGTAGGTCTTATAGAATACCTTTAAACACCTGAAACTTTCTCAGACTCCTAGCCCTTTGTAGTTGCATTTCTTAGTAACATGATATATGAAAATCACAATGCATACAATGGGCAGCCTAGTAGCAGAGTATTGTATAGCTGCAAGATAAAAACAAATGTATCATTCAACAGCATTTTCATTATGTATTGTCAGGATATACCTATATGAAAAAGGTAATTATACTTGGAGAGCATACACATGAATTAAATGTGACAGAGAATGACCGTGTTTTGTAAAATTTGCAATGAGATGAGAATTGTCTTTTTTTATAGATTCCATCTTGTACCAGGCCTGTCATTTCAGTCCCAATGCCATGAAGAGAATGATTATCTTTTATAGTTCTAATGATTACATTTATTGATGGTGTGTATTCCCAGCCACTGAATAATAGAATGATATTATAGGAAAAACCGCAAACCGTAGTAATGCTTTTAATTTCCTCACTGCTCAGCTGAGACCGGCAAAGCAGTGATACAGTATCAGTCAATCAATCAGTCAAATTTGATTTAATGTAGCACATTTTCCACATACAATTTGATGCAGCAGATTGCCCTTAGTGAATACCTGAATGCTGAAAAATGCAATATGTCAGTAAGAGGAAACCTGAAATTAAATTCTGACCACTTCACTGATGGTTATGGTGATACTCAAAGGACAAAAGTCTCTCTGAATGTAGAAATAAAAAATTGTAAATGTAGTTATGTAATACATAGTAAGGTCTCTCATTCAGTCACTGGCGGAGATCTGTGAGCTCAGAACTAATCGGCCCTTAGACAGGAGAGTGAAAAAATATCTAAAAATCTTTCAGCCTGCCTTCATGTTTTAAAAATAAACGTGCACTATTTTCACGCTGATAGTCAAGTTGTAGGTAAGACTGTAGATGAAATTGACTTATGACAGCTAAAGGTTGGAGAAGCGCACTTGTAATCGAAAGACTGTGGTTTGAATCTCCAACCAACAGAAGTAGCACTGAGGTGTATGAGTAAGGTACCACCCCCCCAGCTCTGCTCCCCGGGCACTGAATTAGCTGCCCCCTGCTATGTCACGATGTCACGTATGGGTTAAATACAGAGGACAGATTTTGTTGTTGTGCACTGTGTGCCGTGGTATGACAACTAACCACTTTCATAGCTCATTTATGACAATTAAACAATACCTACAAGTAGGCACGTTAAATTCTCATATGTTGTTTCAGTACCTTTATTCTCCAAGGATGACATTGTAAATGTAAACGGGGGCATATTTTGCCCCCACATCACCATCTTGTTTTATCTGGTGTGATGGAAGTGGTTCCTCAGGCTTTAATTGAAACCAGAAGGTCCAGACTTGGTGTGTGTTGGCCAGCAAGCTTTGCTCGGGGCTCTGCTTTATTGTTCTTGGAATGCAGGTTTTTGTGCTCCTGTCTTGCCTGCGAGTGTCTTTCCGTGTTTTGGGTTTTGGTCCTGTAATCCGTTTGGCTGTGTCTTCTTATCCCCTGCTTATGGTTCTTATGTCTTGGGTGTCTTGGATCGCGTCCCAAGAGCCCAGCAATCCTTTGCACTTGAGTCACCGTCTTGTACACCTTCTTCCCGGAGCCTCTCATACAGTCAGCAGCTCCAGGTCGCACTGGTTGCCAGTTTCCTATGGTGTATTGGGATACATAGTGTCTGTATTTTCACATTAAAGCATGTTTATTCAAACTCATTGAGCATTGATCACATTTTGCTAGATATAATGTGCGTCCACAAGCAAGCTGTGCAAGACGCTTCACAACCTCTACTTACGACTGCTTTGCTTAGTAATTACTGACTACTACTTCCACTTTCACCTAATTTGAAATGCTTCTCTTTTGGGAAAAAGCTTTATCAATATAAGGTATACTGAAACTTTGTCCTTGACCTCTTTAATGACAAAAAACAACTTGTATAACTCTTATAAATAACTGCCTATGAATCTACAGATTTTGGGTCACAAACAAGAGTTCATATGAGATCAGGGCTTCTGCAAATCTTTTTGGGGCTTCAGAGTTGATATATTTTATATTCAAAGGTAAATTTCTCCAGAAGCCCATGTAGTGAGATGAGTAGGCGACTGATATTTCCACATTTCATTTCTAGTAAGAACCCTTGCTATGGCAAGAGCTCAGATGAGCTCTGAATCAGGAAAGGACCAGTTCACTGAGACCTTCGAGATTTTACAGTCTATTTAGGAGAATATAGCAATCTATAGTCAGGGCCAGCACGTGCTAATCAAGCATCCCAAAATAATATTAGCAAACGTCGCCCCCTGTTGACCCAGAAAGGAGGGTCGCCTGTGACATCACACTGCAGCGTCTACGCTAAGCAAAGGCTGGCATTCGCCATGTTGGTGCATAGTTCCCCCTTTGTATTGCTTGCTTTTATTTAGTTTTTTTTTGCTTTTATTTTGCGTTTACTTTTTTTTTTTTGCTTTTAAATATGCTCGGGCTACATGCCTGCCCTGTATGTAGTGCGAGTGCTTAAATCTGAAAGCACACACACAGAGACATTACCACCATTCAAGGAGAGGTGCAAGTTGTTCAGTACTTTAACAGTAGATGTTTTGCCTCTATGTTGTTGGCTGACCCACGTTTGATACATGTAAGGGATATTGTGGAATTCAGGAAAAGTGGGTAACTGCAGTGCAAGAAACTTTTAATAATCAAACCAGTAAAGTAAAGCATGTTCACATTTCATATAGCTGCAAGATAAGAACATGTACACAATTCAACAGTATTTTCATTTCTTATGGTCATAACACATCTACATGCAATAGGTAACTGTAGTTGAATTAATTGTGAAAGAGAATGGCCATGTTTTGTATAATCAGTAATGAGATATTTTATTTTATTTTACCGTTAACTCGTCAAACAGTGTTACTGTATGGTTATAAATTATTAAAATATCTGTGATGAGTATAAATACTAAAATGTCACGACTCTCACAAAGACTTTCTGCAAATAGTTTCACAGTTTCACAGCTTTGAAAAAACTGTCAGCTATATTGCATGATGTATTTGCAACATTTTTATACGCATTAATATATATTTATAATGGACTGAAATATACATGGCAGACACCTGTGGAAAATAAAACACTAAGTGCATGTTGTATAAATCAGATCAGCTTTGAATTCAAAAGGATACAGGCATATTTAATCACAGTTGGTAAGAATGACACATTATCAAGGAACTGAACGCCGTTTTGACTTTTTGCATGAGATCAAAGAAACCATCCACCCTTCTAATGATGGTATATCTGTCATTGCAGCAAAGTGATTTGGTAGGTTGTAGTTTGGCAGATTACATCGTTCTCTTATACATCCAGAGAACTTCTCATTAACAGTAAAACAAAAGACTTGCCAGTCATTAAGTATGAAGCTTAAGCTGTAATTTGAAATGATCAGTTCATCAAACAGTTGGGTCTCAATTTAAGATTCAAACATTCTATTCATCCTGAATAACAATGTTGATAACTGAATTTGTCTCATTGTAAGCTTTAATTATCGTAAGAATGGAAAAATGTCTTGCAACAAAGGCAGTTGTAAAAATAATTATATTAACTTATGCATGTGCGTCTTTAGTGCGTAATATCAATGTCTTCTTTGGTATTGTATTTTCTACAACCAAGAGAATAAATCTTCCCTAATATTCATAATTATTACTCATCATTATTTCTACAACAAGAAGGTATATTTGAAACCTTGGCATAGAATATGTATCAGCCTACTATATCGCAAACCGTTACTAGTTGATATTACCAGTCAGTTCTGCTACAACACGACCAATGTGTTCCTGAAAAACCTCTTGTTCACTAAAATCGTACATTAAATTACACATATCCAATGGGGAAAAATTGGGTTGGGGAATGCAACTCCAAAACTCAGTAACTTATGCCAAAAGTAATTAATTAAATAATAAAAACTCTTTTAATCTCCGTTTGCTGTTTATTGGCAGTGGCCAATAACGTATTTATATGAATTTTAAATAAATAATAATGATACATTAAAAAATTGTATCATAAACATCTCCCATGGGTTTTATGAGTCTCATAAGACTTCAATGAACTGGCTAACTTGTCGATTGCCAACAGTTGGGAGTAGTGATAGCCAAAACAATGCTTTATGAACCATTTGCTGCTATTTCTGAACTCTCCAGATGGTGCTCTTAGTTTACTTGGGGGGCATGCTCTGAGCTTATTTTTTTTTTTTTTTAATAGAGAGCACCATCCAGTGGGGTCAGAAAATACAGCAAAAGGTTCATGAAGCATCGTTCTGGCCATCATTAGTCGGGAGTAGTGAGCTGCAGCCACCATGAGGCTAGGCATGCACACAGCAGGAATACAACGAATTATGGTATACGGTAGTGATGGGTGAATGAAGCTTCATAAACTATTTGCTGTATTTTCTGTCCCCAGTAGATGGTGCTCTCTGTTCATAAAAGGGCTCAAAACATGCTCCAAGCACACCCAGAGTGCCATCTAGTGGGTTCAATAAATGCAGCAAATGGTTCACGAAGCCTCATTTGCTCTTCACTAGTATACGGAGGGGCACTGAAGGCAACATGGCTATAGACAGACTACGAAAATCAAATGTAAGCGAATTAAAAAATGTCGCTGTGTTTTCATATTAGATTTTTAGAATCTAATACTTTGACCAGTGCAACACGTGGATGTACAAAAAGTTTGTATTCTTTTAGATTTGAAATCTGGTTCAACCGATTCGCTGAAAAGAACCAGTTCAAAAGAACAATTTGTTCACTAATCGGACATCACTATAGTTCACTTGAATAGCTGTTTTTCCGTGCAAGCAGAATTTCTTGCTAAGACCATATCGCTTTGTAGTTTGCATAGTATTTTTCTCTCCAACTAAAAATCACACAAATACAAATGTGATTCCACATTATATTGAACTTGGGTACTAATAAAGGTCTGTCAGTTCCGATAGCAGATTGGCGGTGTGATATCCTGCCTTTTAGCAAGACTGACTGTTCTCTTAAACAGCATTAGTCACCCATTCATTTAAATGGAAATAACCTTTTGTTTCTAAACAGAAGTTTCTGGCCCAATAGTCCAATAATTACGCATCATATATATGCCTGATGACAAACACAAAACACTGCAAGAAAGAGAATTGCACTGCACTTCACTTGTTGTGTTACATTACAGTGTTTTGAATGTTTTTAAGAGAGTGTGAGTGAACGAAAGGTAGAAAACCACAATCAAAATATTTTTTTACTTAGTTTACAAACTTCTAAAAACTTGAAAATTCAGATTTTACTTTTAGTATGAGAGTTTTTGCTGTGTATGAAAAACCAGGCGCAAAAGTGCTAAGAAAGGGAATAATCTCCCTAGTGGGCCGGTGATGATATTCATAAGTAACCACATAAATAATGTAAGAAAATAGTAATTTCTATGAGCAATATATTGTATAATGCTAAATAAAACTAGCTAGCTACAAAACTGGCTAGACAACAGCTAATTTATCCTCCAGGTGACTGCTGAGGTATCACAATAACTGAACTAATTTCAGCAAAGAATTTCTCTAATCCCTTAAATTCTATCAAGTACAAATACAAAAAAACCTTTAATTACATGAGGGAATTACCAGAAACCTGAAAGTGAGTTCTCATCGCACAATTGAACACTAAATAATGCATTTGAGCTTGCTGATTCCTGCTGAAGATTTTGATTAAATATTTTGCCGACTGTCAAATTTAACAAAAATCAATGTTTCAAAGCAGAAACTGCATACCAGGAAATTGCAAAGTACGTTGAATTTTGCTAGATTCATAAATGTTGAATGATACATTTAGGATTGTTCACAATCTAATGGTTATGTATATACTAAGACAAGCTAATGTGCATTAATTTGATCACAAATGAAGGCCTGCAAAAATTTTTCACATCACTTCACACAAAAATGCAAATCATTGGTTGTCTACCCTTAAGTGAAATACATACCCCCTGTTTAAATGGAAGAAAACAAGTTCACAGCAAAACACATAAAACAGTGTGAATTAAATTCTTCTGCGCTTTAAGTCAGTTAATTAAAATGAACCCTGCCTGTTAACAGTGCCTACAGTCGATTTTTCCCTAATATGCTTCTTTTCTGAAAGGCAGTTGAACTCTTTGTTCAATTTTTCCTTGTTAGCTGAGGTTTAAACACGCAGCATTAGCAATAACTTAGGTTCTGGTCTCTGCTATGTTTCAGTCACCTTTACAGCCGATTGATCTTGGGCACCTTTTTTCTTTGGACAATAAGACACAGCCATAGTACCTGGGGTTCTCAAATTGCTGTTCAAGCCATTCATGTATATATGTAATGGTGGATTCATTTGAAATCTAAGACTCATTCTTCAGACAGGCAGCCCATAGTGAGCATAAATAAACTGTCACTGATCGTAAAAGTAAACTCTGTTCATTACGGTTGCTAGTAACCTATACCACATAAATCTGCGACATGAGATTCCTGAGGTCAGAACCTCTGTTACTTTTCACATAATATAATAGTTTTGCAGTATCTGGGAATGAAATTAAATGGAGGAAAAAAATATACACTCTGCTCTACAACTGACTCCAGACTATTTTGCAACTAAAGAACACTTCATGTATAAGTTAAGTAGCCAGTTTTTGAAAAATATGAAAGGCCAGTCCTTAACTGAATACGTTAACCCCCAGCAAAATATAAAAAGAAACATATACGTAGGAAAAAAATAAAATGCTAAAGTGAACGTTTTGATGCTTCAAATATTTAAAAATGAATGTATTTGTTTCTTAATTTATCACATTTATCATATACAGTACTGTGCAAAAGTCTTTGGCAGTCCAAAGAAATGTTTAAAGCTGTTTATCTGGGTAGCAAGTGTACTTTG
>JAODJU010000041.1:10452226-10465801 GCA_026776725.1 Gnathonemus echidnorhynchus
ACAGGCATAATATCATAGTTTTACACCAACACGAGGATAATCTAAATATCATTTTCTTTGCCTGCCTAAGACTTTTGTACAGTACTGTACATTTAAAGTTTCTTATTCAGTAAATAATGGCAAATATTCTGTACCTATAGTATTCCATGAGCCTTAAGAATATGCAAGGCATCGCAAGCTTGTTTTGTTTTGGATAATATCCATAAATGTAAGGTCCAGGCTCAGCATAACTCTGTACGTGATAAACAGGCTGAAGATTAGCTATGATTATTAGAGGCATGCAATGCATGTGTTGAACACTGTAGCAGTGTGAACAAAACACGTGAATGAAATATAAGTAAAATGTTAGCACTGTAAAGTATGTTCATCATATATTAAAAAATCGAAATCCTGCATGTTTTTTTGTATTAATCCTTAATGTGGAGCAGTAATGTATCACATTTCATATTTTTATTACAATGCCTAAGTCATCATAGAATCAAGCATCATTTTCGTATTAATATCTTGCACATTTCTTAAATATAATGCTTTAATATACAATACTTTAAAGGTTATGAGGGGAACTGTTAGCTAGAGTACATGCAATTCTCTGTCAATACTGAATGTGACACTGTGCATAACAAGGCCAAAAAGTGTGCTTTATGCATAAAAAAAACAACTTAATTTGCATTTTTTTATCTGAAAGGTCAGATGCATAAAGATCAATTTGAAAATCCTATGAAGGAATGTGAATGACTCAGAGAAAATGACCTCCATAAGTTTACATGCGCTAATTAATGTGTGTAACATTTGAAGGAGTCCCACTGGTCTAGAATTGCATTTATATTTATGTTATTTAGTCACTTTTGTCCAAAGCAACAGACAAGTGAAGCAAATAGCACATTAAGTGGTAGCTAGCTGAGGTTCCAATGAATGCCAAGTGTAAGCAGTACAGGAGCAAAAGCTGCACAACATGTTACAAACAAAGTGAGAAACCAATAAGACAGTTATTCAAATCAGCAGAGAGTGCAACATTTAGAGCATTCAGGGAACGTGGCATGGTGTAGGCGAGTAGAGATATTCTTGGAACAGATGGATATTTAGGCATTTCTTGAAGTTAGATCCAATTGCAAAGTTTGTTTGCAAAACTCCAAACCACAAACCAACACTCAGACACAGGTCAGTCAGTCACTAACAGGGCTTGGTGGGAGATCCAGAATCCAGAATAAACAAGCAATGAAAGCAAGAGAGATACACTGTGTGGCGATGAACCAAAAGTCATACTCACATCACAGTCCAGAGCAAGGAAACAGGACTTTACAACTTGGCTGGGTCAGTAAAGTGGCTAGCAATATAGCACGAGTCTAATCAGTCAGGTAACTGGAATAGACTGCTTACTATTCAGACAAGGGTGATCTTTGCTGGTTCTGCATCGATTAAACCAACTTTAGCACAATATGTCACTGGCTAGTCTGTTCTAAATAAAACACTTGAAATACTTAGTAGTAACTCAGGTACTACTGAAGTACAAATCATTAACAAAAATAGTAGCTACTTCAGATACAAAATTAGTCGTGATTCATTTTGTCTCGTGATTTAACTCGGACTCATAAAAGAGTGCCTTGTTCCCATCCCTGATTTACAGAATTAACAGATATCAAAACAAATACAGTAACTGCTTGAGATAAGATGCGTCACGATTCATTAATGAACAAACATGAGATTAGTACTTCACTTGTGTTATTCATTACTTGTTTCTTCAGTAGTTCCTTCAGTAGTTCACAAAGGTTTACAGAATTAACATATAGTAACAAATATAGTAACTGCTTTAGATAGAAGATGTCAGGATTCATTAATGATGAACAAACGATCAGTATTTCACTTATGTTATTCATGACTTGTTCCTTCAGTAATTCCTTAGTAGTTCCTTCAGTAGTTCACAAAGGTTTACAGAATTAACTTATAGTAACAAATACAGTAACTGCTTGAGATAAAATATGCTTCATGATTCATTAATGATGAACAAACATGAGATCAGTATGTATGTAAGACTTTGTTTGTGGTTAATTAATATATAAGAAAGAGCATAATACTATATTATTTGTCCACCCTCAGGTAAAGTGTTGCCACCTCCAAAAGTGCCATGTGAGGGGAGGGTTCTGAATGCCCCCCCCCGCACCGAGGCTCTGCAGCCCAATCTCTGCATCGCAGCACCTTTCATCCCGAACCAGGTGCCACCTGCCCCCCCTCCTCACCTGAAGCACCAGCCGCCTTCATTCTCAAAACATTTACAGAGCACTCAAGTCAACTGTGAAATTTATAAATGCCATCATTGTGCATATTCATATCTAAGATAATAAAACTGGGTTCATTATGTTTTCATTCTATTTAATTACTCTTGGAATAAATTAGTAGAAAGTATCTTGCACAACTACTTTTAATCCAGAATCTCTTCGATTTAATTATTGTTATTAATCATTACATTTATATCTGTTACCTTCACTAGAAATCATAACATGTTTCTCTGATTTGCATTAATTTATTAGATATACAGGTAGTTCTTATCCTAAAATGCTATCAGTTTAGTTTACATTTAATTCATCACTCCATATTATATGGTGTCGAAAACGTCCATTGTTATCTTTTATACCAGGGGTAGGCAATCTTATCGTGTATGCGGGTTTTAGCTGCAACTCCCTAATTAGATTACTAATTAGAGGACTGATTGGCTGAAGAGTCCTCACACCTGGGTCTGGACAGTTGACTTAAAGGTTATCCCAAAAACCTGCATACACACCGGCCCTTTGCGGATCAGATTGGTCCCCCTGTCTTAAGAAAACTGATTTATCCAACAAAAAGGACACTGCTGCTTAATCGCACATTCTCGCTGTTGTGCTTCTATATACAGCTTTGTGAAATAGATAAAAGTATAAAATAGTCCTAATAATGTTTCCGTGTAATCGTAGTTCTGTTTAGTATGTTTATAATGCTAAATAAATGCAGTGCTGTTTTGTGCATTTCATAGCCATATACAGCAGTTACATGAAGCATTGTGCTTTAGTAGCTGTTCTATTTCATCTTGAATACGGTAAACAGCAACTTAAGGGGACATCCAGACATCCTTGGATACAAAATGAGCTATAAAAACATTCTCACACGGTTTTTGTTCAGACCTTTGTCTCCGTACCTTCTGAGTTTTAATCAGACTCAAGCAAGAACAAGCTGTATTATTTATTGTCTCCCATATCACAATACCTCCTTCTGAATAATGAGAAGGTACGTAGCACTAAGTGTCCTGACAGCTCATCTTAATCCCTTTGTAAGCATATCTGTTTGTATCAAGTTATACAATCACAAACACATATTTGATGTACCCTGGCCATTTTCTCTGGTAATGGACATCATTGTTTAGTATGAGAACATTTGAAATGCTGTTGCATTAAAAGAAGTTGTCGTCCACTCCCTCCCTTTGGTTTACACAACCTCCTCTGCGGGGGATGATTCGAAATGAAATAAATTAAAAGAAAACAGATACCACTCAATGATGTGAACGGAGCCCATCTTTGCGCAATAAAAGGGGTTCTCGATGAATTCGAATTATGCCTGCGTCGGTAAGACTCTATCGTTGGCTGGTGTTTTCAAAGCAAAATAAAAAAAAATAAATAAATAGGGGAAAAAACCTGCCTTGAAAGCCAAGCAGCTTTCAGGACAACTCTGGGATGAGGCAGTGGAAAGGAAAGGGATATTTAAAGCTTCCTAAGGCGTTACATATCCTTTTGGACCACAGTTAAGTCCAAAAGAATATGGCATCACAGAGAATCTTCTTAAAGTAGATCATCCTTCCCAATTGAATGGCTAGGTAAGCGGGACACTATCTAGAGGAACAGCTAAGAGTTCTTAGCTAATGTAGTAGCCTGTTCGAAGGAATGATACAAAGACATTTCTGGAAATGTATATGACAATGAAATAGCATGTGGGAGATTCCCGGTTAAATGAACAGCGGGGCTATTGGTTTGTGGGCCGGAAGGCAGAAGTTAATATTTTCCCTCCCCAAAGATGCACTGTGGAGAATGATGGTAACCACATCCAGTTGTGATTCTTCTCAGGGACTGGAAGACGTGTGGAAGAGGACACCTGAATTCATAGCGAGAATAAGAGGAAAACACAGAGGAGAATGAAACGTTTGGCAAAACAGCTCCCACCAAGACAGATCTCGCATTTTAGCAGAGCGATGACCCAAAGCACAGCAATAGCAACAGTGGGGTAGCTTACAAAACAAGAAAGGGAATGACAAAGACAAGCTGCGTTAAAGCTGATCTTAAATCCATTGAGAATAGAAAGAACAGACTTGAAGATTACAGCCTGACAGTCTAAACAATTTTAGAAGAATGGACAAACATTGTACAATATAGATGTGCACTCATTTGTATGGTAGCAAAAAACGTTCATAGATATGAAATATTTGTGTTTAACTCCTAGTAATATAATACAGTATGTTGCTTTGGGGAAGTACCTGCATGACATAACTTGGTTTATGAAAAGAACCATTTAAATTCCTCAAAATTTATTTAGTAAAACAACTAAATGAAAACTGACCAGAATGTTTACTGCTGGCACATTGGAGTAAATATTTTCTGTTATTGTTTTTCCATAAACCAAAGCAGAACTTTTCAATTCAGTGACTTGACAACTCACTAATAACAACCACGTCCAAAACAATAATAGCTATAAATACTATTACCAATTACTATACTGTAAATGATGCTGAGTTAAGGAAACCTAGGAGCCCCTAGTGATCTTATCTGTTTACAAATTACAAACCCTGAAAACATACCACACAAAATGAAGCTGATTTTTGGATCTTGAATTGTGGCAGAAAGCTTAGTCCAATTTTCAGCTTAATGATATTGTTTTTCTTTTTTTGTACCAAAAGTGTTAGTGTAATTGTTTTGGCTAAAGTGTTTTGTTATTAATAATAATAATAATAATAATAATAATAATAATAATATCCTCTTGGGAAGTTCACTTCAGGGATATGCAGAAACATTATATTTGCACTCATGAAAAGACTAATGGATCTGGCAACGAACTGGTAAAAAGGCCCATCCAACCAGAAGCTAAAAAATATTTATACAATTTTTGTGCAATTACACTTAACAATAACTTAAAGGATTTCACACTTAGGTTTGACGCGAGCATTTCCATTCCTTCCTCTTCATACATCATATAATATAGTTTATTTTTAAAGGAGTCACCTTTTTTAGAGAATGAGAGATGGGGTGGAATGGTTGTCCCCCCCCACACACACACACACAACCCAAAAACATGCCGAAGTTAACTGGAGTTACCAAATTGCCCACAGGTGTGAGTGTACCCTGTGATTGGTTGGCACCTCATCCTGGGTTTTTCCCTGCTTTTTGCCTGTAGGCTCCAGAAGTGGTTACAGAAAATGGATGGACAGAATGGGAGAACCTAAAAACATGTTAATTCTTGTTTTGAGAACTCTGATACGTCAGATATGCATATGTTCATAGACATGATTGTGAAAGTGAAATTGATTTTTCTGTAGTTTTTTATAAATGAATACTACTATAATTTAAATAATTTCTTTTTGAATGGGATAAAACATTTAAATTCCAAAAGAGACCGCATCCAGGAAAGGAATGATTAATGAATAGGATTTTTCCCATTGAGTATCCTGTGAATTGCAAATATATTACATTGACAGTTTATGACATAACAGAGATTGCTGTTTGGATACCACAATGAACGCTGATTAAGCCTGTGTTGTGACATTTCATTTCCTGCAATGGAAAACCTTGCATTAATTGGGAAGCCATTTTCAAACACGAGTTGTTATTATACGTCTCAAAGCCTTTGAATTTACACTTGAGACCGAAAATATATTGACATACTCACACTTCCTGCCTGAGAGCATGTCAACACCTCTATGGGTGTAGGTGGCATTTCAGAACATACATTGCGTTTTGACTGTTTGGTGCTACACTGTAATCACTACTTCAGGCTGTGTTTACAAAGCACCTCCAGCATCCAGATGGGACCAAATTATATTAGTCACATCACTGCAGCAGGCAGCAAGGTTCTGCCACTCAGTCTTTCGACTCTCTGTGAAAGCAGACAGAAGTGACCTTGGCTTAATTGTCAGCTATAAAATGGACTATAATAAAATTCTCCTTATTTTCTGTGAAATAGCTAACAGCATATGAAAAGTAAATGTGTTTATCCAATACTATGTCAATTTTTTTAAAATGACTTATTTACAATCTTTTCAAGGACCGCTGATATGAAAATCCAACCACACAGGTATTAACAATGTTTTTTAAAAAAAGCAGAGGTGTCATTACAACTGGAGGCTATAAACACCAAGGGTGTCAAGTATTTCACTAGGCGACCAACTTATTTTCATCATACACATACTAATACATAACTAAATACTACAAGACGAAGAACATTAACAAGTACCTGCTAATTCTGTGAGACACAATAAATATACAAAAAAAACATATCTTGCAGTTTATTGCATTTTTCTTCTCTCCATAACAGTCAACAAATGTTTTTTTTTTTTTTTTTAACACTGAGTTTGGTTGTATGAAATCATGTTTAATCTTGTATAGGTTTAATCTACACAACGTAAGTATATCTGAAATTAATCCTTTATTTTTGCACCTCGGTCTTCAGTTTACATGTTTATTAAATGTTTTTTGCACAGTTTGATTAATCAATCATTAATGGCAGATTGCAATCCTCCGTTGCCTCTCCAGTATGTGCATTAGCGTGGCTCATTATTCAGAGGTGATTTGGCACAGATTAGAAATCACTGGTTCACTGTCAAGCAAACTGAGAATCGAAAATGAAAATACACAGAAACCAGATTTAATAAGGAAAATATTGCCCTTCTCCCTTTGGAATTTCTCAGGCTTCAATGACTGCTTAAGGTGCTCAGAGCTTACAGAATCCCTGTTAGCGAGACCTTACTCCCAAACAAAATCCATTAATGATAGGTCACAATCTAGAAGCACAAGTCATGTTGACTTGCCTGATCCAACACACCTTTACATTTCTCCCTCATGACTGCTTTTGCAGTTCTGCTTGTTATGCTGCACAGAGTCTGCAAGAAACCGAACAGCAATGTTTTGCAGGCCGAATGAGAAGTACAGCATTCATGTTTATTGAGTTTCGAGACTGAAAAGGTGAAGTGAGAGACGCGCAAGGTGGGCTGAGACCACCAATGGGTCAACTCCACTAAAGTTATGAATGACAAACTCCTCCACAGGAAGGAAGAGGTTACCAAAAGCTGAAACTGTCACAGTGATTGCTGCCTACATCAATATTTGACACATAAAAGCAAGGGAAACAACTTCTCAGAATACATTTGGAACTTAGAAGCTGGTCCCAAACTAACCCTGCTATGTTTTTCTGTTTCAGATATTTCGAACAAACTGCAGAATATTTGCACCTGGGAAGTAAATTACCGCCTTATAACAAAGAAGCAGCCACGGTGCTCGGTGGTTCCTGAGATATGCTCCAAGTTCAGCATGATGCTACAACACGTATCTGGTAATGCAAAAAGGATGGATGTGGGCGGATGGGAGTGATCTATATTTCGATATTCATTTGGTGAAACTGCGCTGAATTCTCCTGACGGTTCTAGCGGCTTAAAGAACAGCTGGATCTCTGTCTGATTGTTTGATCAAAATGATGATAGTGACGAGAAAACAATTCTATGATTTTTTTTTTAAGCTGGTCCCATTCCTGGAATTTTTGATAGTAATGCGGAAACTATTTCTGAAATTACCTTCATCGTTTCCTTCAGTCACTTATTATGTAACAAGCTGACTCTTCTCTCTACCAATTAGCATCACAGTTACAGTTCTATAATGGTTTTAATGGGATTTAATATTTTGTTCTGAGCAGACACTTACAAAACTGTTTCATTTGGTTGACCCGGCAATGACAAGTGTGACTTATCCCCCTAACTTTAATTTTTAATATCTCCGTTGTCAATGTTTTCCACTTTGATTTCTTTTATTCCGTGATGTAAGTAATATCTTCTATATTTCTGTGCTGGCCCTGTGCAATCTGCATTATATAGCACATCAATTTTAAATGGGTGACTAATTCTTTATTAGCGGATTCCCCAGCGAGCTGGGCTATGAGCCCGGCAAGGTCAGACTTTCCTCCATTGCTGTTTTTTTTCTTTTCTTAAAACCTTACAGCAACACTGCCATGCGGCAGTGATGTCTCCCCTTGATTTACCTGCAGAATGGATAAGGACAATGCTCGCCAGGATCCGGATAATCATTTGGAGTGGTGTAAGCTATGTGGGGAGCAGATTGAGGATAACTGACCAGCTGTTCACACAAAGGAGGGCAGCTGACTGTCATGGGAACTGAAACAAATCACACCAGGCTTCAGTCTTAACCTAAAGGAAGCTGTGCTTCTGCTTCAGGGGCTTTAATGTGGGATAACAAGCAAAAATAAACTGTGTGGGAACAACACTGCTGTTCATGTGCAGCCGTCTTTTACCTTTATATGTTTTTGATTTTTTTTATAATAAATTCCATATGTTGTTATGTATTTTTTATTATTCTAAGGACTGATTTGAAAAGGCTTGAAAAAGATCGCAGGCGACTGGAAAATAAACGAGTAGAGGGATCACAAGAAAGACAGCTCCTTAAGATCCTGAAATCAATATCTGGCAAGTATGAACAAACCGCATATTTCATGGTGCAAGACGGAAAATGTAATCAGCCGTTTCATTGGTTCTTCTGTTCTCTTGCTGATCCAATCACGGGCTGCGGAGGAAGCAGCAGTGAAGGGAGGATTTTGTATTTTGACCTGGTGCCTCCGTGTCACCAGGGAGGTGCTCTGTCAACTTGATTTCAAGTGTCAAAAAATGCGATGTGAAGGAAATTACAGATCGGAGCTACTGTGTCGTCATAAAATCCTAAAATCTCTACAGTGAGGAAACCCAAACACAGAATATCTTTCCACTGGGTTATGCTGAATCTTTTCCGACCGTGTGCTAACAATGCTGCGTGCCATTTTTTAATTATTATTCACATGGTAGAACCCTTAGTTAGAAAAAAAAGCATCTCGTCACTTTCCTAACAGCTCTTTAACAATCACTTGTTCACAGTCTTTTCTTGCCAATTCTGGCCCCCCTAGACAGCAATTTGTCCATTATTAACTCCAGGTAAAATAATCCAAAGTAAATGTGGGTTATACCACAGTAAGGGATCATGTATCCAGCCCCTCGGCTGCAGGTTTGACTGTCGGAGATGTACAAGGTGTGAATTATAATGTTATTAATAAAATTTGCATTGGCTTTTCACTATGGTCCATGCTTTAGATGGGCAGCTATTTGACCTCTGACACAAAACAGCAGAGCTACAACAACTGTCTTTAGGTTATTTCTAAATGATGAGTTTGGTAGCACTTTACTTGATATTTTATCCCAAGCAGTTACTATATTTGTTACTATATCTTTTAATTCTGTAAACCTCTGTGAACTACTGAGGGAAATACTGAAGAAACAAGTAATGAATTACACTGTATTTTCACAAAGTGAAATACTGATCCCATTATTGTTCATCATTAATGAATCATGGCACATCTTTTATCTCAAGTATCGACTATATTTGTTTATGATTTGTTCATGATTTTTTACTCCAGTAGTGACTGAGTTATTACTAAGTGTTTGTGGCCCATCAAGTAAAGTGTTACCGATGCATTTAATCTTCTGATGTATATTGAATAACTAAAACAATAATTTAGCCCTCTATGTCTAGCCGGCTTTGTAGAAGAAATCCATACACACATCTAACCCCACCAACTAGAAAATATGCTCAAATGGGTTTATATTGGTTGACCTGCTAGTGGGATTATTTTAAGAGAAAGTTCATTAGGATGTTTATATAACAAATGTGATGGAGAACACCCGCGTCGCTTTATTAATATGTTGTATTCAGTAAACTTAATGATACGCGCACAAAGGTCAAACAGATTGTGCTGTTGACTGAATGTTTGGGTATTCCAACCTATTAAACCCAATTTTATTGCAAATTGGCCACCATATAACAAATAGAACATGATGTTCTGATTCTTAATGTAAGCCAATGAATCATTCTTCTCTCACATCTACTATCTAAGCAGAAAATAATGAACTGGAATTTTTTTAAAGTGCATCTTCAAGAATGATACTTTAATCTTTTAGCAACAATTTCTCAGTCATTATGTCATGCAGTAGTCATAGTGTGAGCCGTTCAGTGGGAATGGATTTGAGTACTGGATGAAGCAGAGTCGGTATTAGCCCATGTGGCAGGCATCACCAGCCCCCCACAACCCTCACCCCCCCCGCAGCGGCTGCTACAGTCAATGCCAAAACAAATGTGCAAATGATTAAAGAAATAAGTTTTGTTCATTGTTTAATATTGCTTAATTTTGTATAATAGATATATAATATATAAATAAATAAAACAATATGCAATGTTTTTATATAATGAAACAGCTAAGTAATTACAAACAAGAATATTAATATATCTTAGAAAACAGGTGCTTCGAAATCATAACGCATTATTTTTATCATTTTTAATAGCATTGCAACATGATTGTACATTCTGCGCACAATTAAAATCCAGCCACCTGTGCTGCCTATAGGATTGTCCTGCCCTGAAATGAGGGAAAAATATATTGATTTGAAATTATAGGTAAAACCTAATTGTGAAAATGCATTCTATACCAACCAGCCTCTTCCAGCTGTAGCTAGAAGAACAACTGAGAAATATGAAGCCCTCTTTTGAATTATGACACAATTTAGTAATATACTATTCTAATAGCTAGCCTGAGCTTTTATCTTTTACACTAATTCTACAGTGAAATTACATGCTTTGTGCTTTGGATTTAATTAAAATAGCATTTAGCTAAACAAAATGGAATCAAATAACCTGAAAATTACAGGGATGTAACACTGAGTATTTTTTAACTTGTGATGAATGATCTATGACTAATATAGGATTTTAATAATCCTAGTTAAATTCTGCTTTATAGCAATTATACGTTAAAACCTTAATATATTTTTTAAAATTACTTTTAATTTGACGTAACTAGAGCGATTAAATAATTACCACTAAATGTCAGTTATTGAGAGCTTGATGGTCTGTCCTGTGTTTAAAATAATGTCTTGAGAGCGAGTCCGGCTTAAACAAGCCTGGTTTCAGAGAAATTATAAAGCAAACCACAGGCATTACACCATAGGCTTGTATGTTTTCTCTTCACATTAGTCTCAGAGGAGCAGGCTAACAATACCTCTTTGAAGACTTGAGATGAAATACAGGACTGTGAGACTCCGCTCTCAGTGTGAGAAATATGCTAATGTGTCCATGACTCACCGTTAAGAGTGTTGTCCTCCATTCTAGGAAGCAATATGAGGAGCAGCACTATATTCCCGCAGCAATTCTGCAGAAAAAAAAATAAAAAATCAAACATATTATGAGTTACATGGATTTGGAACTCATTCGGGTGAACTGATTTTTATATGTTAAAGACAATTTTCAGGGGTGTCTTATCTATGCCATTACTGAATCAGTATGAAATTAACCTTCTCAGTGCGCCAAAATAAGTCTCTGTTAGAATATAGATTGACTGCACTAAACAGACTACACTGTACATAACCATACTGTACCAGGAATACTGTTTCTATTACCAATACCAAGAGAACACAAAAAGCGTGAAATATATAATTCTCAAAATAGATTCAAATTTTGCTAGACACAAGTGGTACTGACTTGAATTGATAGGGAGGGTACAGAATGTGAGAATCTGCTAGCTGCCCACAAAAATGCATTTCACTGTTTCTAAATGGTGTGTCAGCCGGCAGTGTTAACTTTAACATCATGATTGGAGGTTAATGCACTCCAGTCTGTCTTTTTCCCTCAGACTCCAAATAATATCACAGGCATGTCTATCTGAAGAAAGACGAGGTAGGAAATACTCTTTCCATGGCAATTTCCATGAATTCACATACGCAAAACCTCCGAAATATAGACTAGAAAAACCAAACAAAAAGTATGTAGTCCAACAATAGGAGACAATTTTTTTTCAAAACAGATAAGCTAATAGAGGATGAATTTCTTGTTTTTCTGTGAACTATATTTCCCCAGTACACTATATGTAGTAGATATCCATCCATCTATCTTTCTGTCTTTCAACTCCTTATCCACTGCAGGGTCACAGAGATCTTGTGGCCTTAGAAGGCTTAAAAACGTGGGACACACTGAATGTGCTTTTTGTGCCTTACAAAGTAGCACATTGTGGACTTTTCACATACTAATACCTCCATTGTTTCAGCTTTCTCTTAAAAGGGGGCGTGTAACTTAATGGTAACACGTTACATTAACTGCACCTTCATAATGCATTCATTATGCATTCATAGAACAGTCATAAGTAGCATGAAAGTATTTATTAACATGCCTTAAATCATTGCTTTCATAATACTTTCAATAAATAAGACATGACAACTGTAATATTAATTAATAACAAACATTATAACTATAATCATATAATGTTTGTTATTAATGCATATTAAAGGTGTCATATCTTGTTCACTAAAACATTTATAAATACAATGCTACAAGACATGTTAAGGTATACTTACATGTTGCTTATGAATGTTCTATGAAAGCATTATGAATGCATTATGAATGCAGTGGTCAAGAAATGCATTATAAAGGCATTATGATGGTGCAGTTAATGTAAAGTGTAGTTTTTTTCAACAATACATATGAAAGCTCTCAGCTGAAAAACCGTAAAGGCAATTTGCGATTGTATGACTGAGTACGATGTGTTTTGCAATATTGCATTTTGTTACATCATTAATAGACTTGGAAAAACATAGTTCTTTGAGTTCTGGTTCTGTGGGGAATTTGTGTTGGTGATGCAGAACCCTCTCATGACAATTGGTTCTATATAAAACCTTTAGATGTTTCGAAGTGTGCCAGGAAAATGCAGATTGTTAAAGATAGCTTAGGGAAACACTAAACTTCTCTTTTAATTATTTCTTTATAGTGGATCAACTGTTTTACACCTTCCAGAATTCAAAATTAAATTTATTAAGATCTTAAAATATAGGTGCATATTTTTTGTTGCTGGAGCTTATAAAAGCGAGCATAATGACAAAGTCATAAATTAAATGTGTAATCGAGTTAAGTTTTAATAATTACAGACCAGTTTTCGCATCACCCAGAAAGGGTGCGGGGTGGGTCTCAGTGGGCTTTAGTCTATATGTCTGTGGTCAGAGGATCGCCTGTTCAAGCTGTGGCAGAATCGGCACATGTCCATGGGCCCTAGAGAAGGGCCTTAACCTCCAGCTCCAGGGGGGCAGCACTTTGGCTGACCCTGTGCTGTGCTTGACCCTGTGCTGTGCTGTGCTTGACCCTGTGCTGTGCTTGACCCTGTGCTGTGACACCCCCCCCCCCCCCCACCCCACTCTCACCCGCCTGTGGGTCCAACAAAATGGGGTAGGTAAAAGAAAATTTTCCCCATGGGGCTTAATAAAGCATCATTATTCTATTCTAG
>JAODJU010000041.1:10476005-10490824 GCA_026776725.1 Gnathonemus echidnorhynchus
GAGTTGCCGCTTCGATGCGTGGCACTGGAGAGCGGAAATGAGATGAGACGCGGATGCATGCGGTGGGGGTGGGAGATCCACTCACCCCCTACCCGCCCCCTCCCCCGGCATGCAAGTCCAGCAGCTGCCTGGAAAACTAAGAGCAATATGTCAGTGCTGTCCTCCTCCAATCAGAATTCAGAGCATGGACAGGCTACAGGGCTCCACGCGCACTACATTCTCTTGAGAAAAACAGTTAATTGTGCTACTTAGGAAATGAGAGAAAACTTAAAATTGATGACTGTTATTTTAATAATAATTTGATCCATTTGTTTGTTGATGTTTTTCTGGCACCCATGTTATTGCTCGTTAGTTTACTCTACCCTTTAATTTAAACAGTTTTGAATTACTTTCAGGTGGATTTCGGACAACCTTTTAAAGCACCACAAACCATAATTAAGCATGCGATTTAAATGGCTGATTACAGTTCAGTTGCATCTTCATTCGAAAAGCCTACCCCCTTGGAAATATTATACTAATGAAAAATGGAGTACAATATTGATGCTATAATTAGAGCTTGTAGAATCTATCATGGGAAACTTACACAGGCTCTCCTCTGGTAATATGTTATATGATTGGATATTATTCTGCATAAATCTACCTCATCGTCATAGGTGCACCAGTAATTAACACTTTAGAGTGAACACTGGGAGTTTAAGTTAAAGCTTGTTAAAGGGATGGGGCAGGGTTAGTGCAGAAGTTTTCCTGATTGCAAGATACTAAAAGGGATGTGTTTATCATGCCAGGCTGGGGTACGTCAAGAAGCTAAAGGCCATCTTGCTCTGAATTTTGATGGGTAGATGTCATGAACAGCCCTGTCCACAATCAACAAGGACATAATTCTCTTCTACAGCCTAGACTGCAGATATTTGCTTCTGCTCCGATGAATCATTTGGGACAGAAAGTAATGTTCTGAGTGTTTATCAACTTCTTTTTTGGTGACAAAGTATTATGTGCGCTGTCTTTATGAAGTGACCTTCTATTGGCAGTCGTTCTTATAGCTAAAGGACACAATGCCCTTTTCAAGTGTAGAATTTGATGGTAAAAACAATTCAAGGTTAAATCACAATGAAAATGTTTGTAGTATTTTGACATAAAACGTTTCATCACGCTGCAGACTTTCGGGTATATTGCATTCTGACAAATATACCTTTATGTGCTGCCTTTTTTGAGACTGGGGATAATCACTCAAGGCAAAGCAGAAATAATTCCAATTCAAAGAAAACAGTTCACCATTTTATTTTTGAGTGCCAGCTAAGGAGGTATACAAACATTTACTGCCTCTACAGGTTGAAAAATCACCTGGCTATGATCTTGATGATAGATTACAGTGCCCATCATCATCCTGTACTGCGGTTTAACGTTGCATCAACCATGTTCAAATAAGTGGAATTGATAAAGCCATTGAAAAGATGAAGATGTTGAAAGCCACCATAATCCACCATTAGGAAAAATTTTGCTATGGTTAAACACGAGTGATGCAAACACCGATTTACCTTAAGGTAGATATAAATGGCTGTGTCTTAAATTATAAATATGATACACAATAAAGGCAATTAAAGGATGGTATTTTACTGGATCCTTATCAACAAAACCTTTAAAAGTATTTTACAGCCAGTCGGATTATGAATCCATGAAATACAGTATGTGACCACAAAGTAATGTCCCCTATTGTAGAAGCACACTTGGCTGATTGAAGATATATATATATATATTTTTTTTTTTGCTTAATGCTATGTCATTTTTTAATGATCGGTTGCCATTTGTTTCATTGACCCTGGCTGGCTTTCAAAGGTAACGGAACACTTTACTGCTCACATCACAGAAAGGCTACAATCTTACAATCTATTTCAAAATGACTGCTTATAAAAGTGTTATATGGCGTATAAAAATTTTATTATGACATATCAATACAAGATCAGTACACTATAAGCAAGGTCTATAGCAGAAAGACTGTGTGGTTAAAACAAATGATTTCACTAAATATACTGCAGATAATACACTATAAATATTTAATAGACCCTAAAGTTTTTGCTGTTGAATGTATTCCTTTCAATGATTTTTCTAGTATATCCAGCTTTTCAGGAAGGGTAATGGATCGCAATTCACAGGATGTTATGGTGAGTTAGGAGATTTAACCGAGCGAATTTGTTCAGCAGCTCGTGTTTCACCCAAATCATCTATGCGAGTGAAGAGTAGTGTAGTCGTGTGCGGTGGAATCACGGCCGCTGTGATTTGTGGGGTCTGGGCAGCACTTGAGGTCTGCCTGGGTTTGCCTGTCAATGGAGTTCTGCGATTCTTAGGTCAAGATGAGAAAATGCTGTAGTCATATCTCTTTGTTTATGGGGTCCTTCATTTACCTCCGCTGCTTAATGATTAACCCCCCCCACACACACACACACACACACGTTGTTATAAATGTGACTCTATGGCATTTTGTCTTGCGCTATTTTGAAGAATGGTGCGACAGTCTAGCACTGATTTGTTGCGGCCTCAGCCCTGATTCTGTCTCCGTGCATCGACTTAGCCTCCTCGCCTGATTTACATAGAGTGCACTACAACATGTGGGTGGCTGGCGCTTTATTGTTATGCATCGTTCCGGAATGCGAGCGGAATCCAAGCGCCGCCATTATTATTCATGGCAGGGTTTTTAAGAAGCGAGATGATCGGTGTCTGACTCCTCCAGGAGCGCCAGAGGATGTGCTAGGTTCTGCTCAGCCTCGGCTCCTAATTTCCCATTGATGTTTTTATTTATACGATACGGCTCCTCGCAGGGGCTTTTGGGCAAGAGGGGTAGCCCAGGTGGCTCAGTGTACATATGGGGATTCCCATTTTTTTTTCCAGGGGCAGGCAGTAGTGCACCAGTAGGGAGGAAGTGGGAACACAGAAAGCCAAACAAACAAAATACTGAATATTTAGAGGGAAGAACAAACAAGAAACACAGGACACATGCTACCAGTTCGTGGCGAGGTGGTGCAGGCTGACAGACATTTAACCCCCCCCAAAAACTGTCACAAGGACTAAATTGGCTTCAAATTAAAATTATGATAATTGAGGAGCATCTGCACCTGGGGCCCAGAGTTGTGAGTCAATGAGGGTAAAACGTCGCTTGGTTGTCCTGGTCTGAGAGAGTCGTACGGCTAACTGGCATCAATAAATTGCCCATAATATATGACTGATTGTATGTGTGCATGTGCCCTGTGATGGACTGGCATTCCAAACAGGTTTTACCATGGCCTCTTACCTCCTACCGTCCCCCACACACACACCCCGCAACTGACCAAGTAAAGGGCTTGGAGATGGATGGTTAGCAGGGACTCCTCACAAATTTCACTTGCATAGTACAATGTTCATACAGCTCAAAATTCAACTGGAGCGATTCAGTTTAAGTGGCACTCTCAAAATGTGCAAAAGCTGACCCACCGCTGCAGCCTGTCTTGGGGGGGGGGGTCAACCCGAGTCACGTCTAAGGTTGCCATTGTTATTGTACTCTTTCTAATAGGCATTTCACATTCAAGGGTTTCTCTCCTTTTTTATTTATTTATTTTCATTCTTTCAGCTGAGGGTTTATGAAATCATGGCTAAAATGAGGAAGGTTTGTGACTGACCAGAATGAATATGAGCCAGTCGTTCAGAACAAACGGAAAGGCCACCTAAAAGTCAAAAGCAGGAGTTTAGACGACCAGCATAAAACAGCAAAACAAGAATTCAGTGCTAAACAATTACATCTCGTTGCTCAACGGGTGATTTGCAATCAACATGACTGATGAACCATCTGCAGATGGTAAAAACAATCAGAGAGCAAAAGACAGAACAATTTGAGAATTTATAGCTAAATATATAATTTCATATTAATAAGAAGGATGGACTGAGTGTCTTAGTTAGCAGAACCCATTTTTGCTTGTTGCATAAATTTGAAATCATGACAACATAGTTTCAAAGGTTAATGTATAAAATATTCAACAGACTTTTTCAGTTAGTTCTGGTACCACATTATCAGCATGGAGGTTCGGATTCAACTGGTTCTTTCAGATACAACCATACACAAAATACATATTGGTTTATTATTATGTTATTGCCTGTCTGTATCCATTTCTTGTGGTGAACAATGTAACACTAGCCTTTATACACAAGAATATTATAATTATATTTGCACATGCAATATCGTTTTCAGCGGCAGAATGCAGCTATCTTGGAAGGGACAATGTCACTTTGTATTCGATTTACATTTTGTTACGGTGATAGTTTATATATGAACAATGCAAAGTCACCATCCCTGATTGTGATGTTTTTCTGCTGTATAATGGACATATACAAAAGCTTTGCGGTCTCACTGGAATAGGTTGCCATGGACAACGCTAATGCCTACTGCTCAGCTTGACACTGGGACAGACATAGTGGGGCTCTCAGCTATAATGCTGCGTGCTGATGAGTGAATGGCTGGCACCTTTTGTGGGTAATTGATCTTTATTCTACGTAAATGACACACCATAAACATACAGCCGTCAAACTGCCACTGATTGTAATGGATGGTTATAGGGAAAGCATGCTTAAGGTAAAATTCAATTTACATAGACGTAATTGGTTCAGAGTGGAGATTGCATAATAAAGATGAATATTAATATCTGTATTATAGCACTTTCAGTTCTATGACTATTTTTAAACCATTTTATAACTGCTGCAATGCAAACTTTCATTTAAAAAAATTCTATGCCTGGTAAATCAGGTTTAAAAGTTATGTCTAATATTTTCGTCCAGTTTGTTATATTTCCAGCTCTGTACAGTCTAATGACCATATTCGTTTCCTACTCTAAACGACTTACTTTCTAAAATTTATTTACTTGTTTTTAGTTCCGATCCTCTCTTTTTCGTGTCTGCTAAGCTTTCCCACCAGGAAGAATTTCCCGGCTAAGACTTCTGCATTCAGGCAGCGGTCTGGATTCGCCCCAAAGCTGAGCGCAGACGGTCCCGGCACGGCACACAGCGTAATTGGTGCTGGATCCCACACAGAGGCATGTCAGTTACCCCTGCATGCCGCTGACATGTGCTTGCCGGCACGCGGGTACTGAGCCGTCCTCGGCCCCGGACCACGTGCGCACACGCACACGCACGGCACACATACACACGCAAACACACTGAAACACACAAACATGACAGGATCCGCAGGCAATCTGACGCTGCCACCTGCATCTCAGCTTAGAAATGCCACCTTCGCATGAAAGCGAATGACAAGTCAGCCAGGGAGCCGCTACACACAAATCTGACACATCATCCCTCCCATATCGCCTCTGCATACTGGAAAACCTTAGATATGATTAAAAAAAACTACCCCGGCGTATTTAAACCACCCTGGTAAACTCACTGTCATCTTCGTCAAGTACTTCCGCCATTAATAAGAACAATTAATGACGACATAATGGAAATTGGGCTGAGGTGGGGGTCTCTCTCTAACCAAAAATGCCAGATATGATGCCGGAAGAGATATAAGGCTTCTGTGAGTCAGGCTGTCCACATGAAGGACACACCCAGTAACATCCAGGGAGGAAGGGTGACCGGTGTAAGACACCAACCTGAGACCATACATTGACCTTTAACTGCAGACAGCTTGGCCTGCCCCAGTGTCAAGTCTTCCCTGTGATATTTAATGAGCACAGGGCCACTCAGCCCTGCCTTCACCGGTCTTCATCTGATATCATGCTGATTTAATTTCTGCTAGGTACATTGTGCAGTCGAAAGCACGTGTGCCCTACACTGTTGATCACAATGCCTTGGCGTTGACTTGGGGAGACCTGACTGGATCCAGTGAGAGACAGTAAAAATTATATATGTGTGTGTCGTGTGTGTGTTACATCATAATGTATCACAATATATTACATTGTATTTTACATATATATTTACAATATCATAATGTATCACAGTATATAACATTGTATTGTATTGTGATATAATATACAATGATATTAAAATGTATATTTCATGTTTTTAATGCTTGTTTACATTTCATGTAATTTTATTTTATAACAGCTTTATTTCCCCCTTGTCTGTCTTGTTTTTGTGTATTTTTTTATTTTAAGAATGCAGACGCGCACACGCCGGTAAACGTGTCTGGTGCCTCTCCAAAGAGAGCTAACCGCCGGCTGACGGGGAGACGCCGATATAACGCGGGCATGCTCGGGAAATACAAACGCTGCGCGGTGTCAGTGTGACTCCCCGAGAGCGGAGATAAGAGCTACCTCCCAGGATGCAGTGAGACACAAACACATCGATCCCAATGACGTCCTCCCCAATTTCTCCATGAGCGGCGCGTGGAGCGAGGCGTGGCGCTCGCTTCACGCGGAATCGCACCGCCTGTTTATTCCGAAAGAAGCATAATCAGTATACATTGTCTACTTAATTTAAGCAAGATTCGACTGCGACGTAATTAAAATAATGTGTTCTGCTCATACATTCTGTTATTTTTCTGCTCTCCATCTGTGATTCAATTGTAGCCACTCAAATAATCAGTTAAATCTATAAAAAAATATATTATTTATTCAACAATATGTAAACAATTTTAATACGCTCATGTTTTATACAATGCGCATAGTGAAATGATATACAGATTTTTTAAAGGTAACAAGGCACAGAGATTTATACAAATATACGAAATTTCATTATTTGTATGGTAATTATACGCAATTGTCAGATTATAATAATGCTAAATTCCTTGCTTTATTCCTTTCCTCATCAGTACTCATTCTGCTGATTATACTCCACTCTACCTGGCACTTTGCCTGTTTGATGCACTCCGGACTGAAAGCCCGTCTTACACTCTCAGTATGTGGAAGCTTCGTGGGCGAAACACGCGAGGCTCAAATTGTATGATGCATTTTTCATTATAGTCAGGCTAGAGTACCTCGCGATTGATTTCTCCATTAAAGACTTGCTGCATAAGCCCCATCGGTGTCCATCCCCCTTGGTTTCATCCCGCACTGGTGATGGTCTCTCCACTTCCAGACTGCCTGCTATATTTTCTCCATGTCCAGCCTACAGGCAATCCAATTTCTCAACTGAGACAGTTGCTGCATCCAGGGGACATGAGTCCCACCAGGTCTCCTGCCTTGATGGAGTGAGACCTCACTTTGCCCACAGGCACTGCACCAGCTACCTGGCCAAAAAACGTCTGGTCAAAGATGCTTAATCGGAGTAAATGATAAAACAAGAGTATTGATTATGAAGTTCTTTTGAAAATTATCAAAGGCTCTGTTGTAAGTGGTCAACGCGCAAGTGACGGTTCATGATTGATCAAACAGATTTAAAAAATTGCATATAGAGGAGAGATATATTCTCATTCAGTTCACTGCGCTGAATATCAAACAACGATGGGAGATTGGTTCACTTTGAACTTCTTCCTAGGCCGATGTGATCTCTGACACACAGCGGCTGACGCCCAACTGCGGTATTAAAAAGAGGTTATGCGGTATTAAAAATGCTGTACACTTATGAGATTAATGTGCCTAAAATTCCTGCATAGGAACCAGAAATTAAATCCGAAGGAAGGCGAGGCCATAACTGTTTACTCTGACAGGCTATGCAAATGTATGGTTTATGCTGTGTCCAACACGGTAGCTAGCTAAAAGATTTATGTGTCTTTTTTAGACTCCTGTTAAATTTAGCTTAGCCGTTAGGAAACCCATGTAAGTGAGATTATAGTTTGAGTTGTTTTTGTTCGCTAAATCATGTTCCCCATGTTCTCCATCTTCTGGGTTGTCTTCAAGACAAGTCTTCTGCATGCTCTCCATCTCTAGTCCAGTAGACAATCCCCATCACACTGCCCTCAACTCACAGACTTCCTATTCAGGCTGCGAAGGCCACTTAAATGATTGTTCCAATTCCACTTCTAATTTTAGCCAGAATCAGATTACACCCTCTCTCTGATTACAGTCCCACCAACACCGTTAGAGTTGCAGAAGTAATTTGCCATCATCGATGGCGGTATTTTGCAGCGTGAGAGCAATGGGGGGTCCACAGGCCGGCCGTTTCCATAGCGCTGCAGCAAAGTCTAAATTTGCGACACTTTTATATGCATTATGATGCAGAAGTTGGAAGAACACAAAATTGCTGGTGAGGAATCTGCAGGCACTGAACTTGAAACGGTGAGTTGCTCTCACTGGTGGCTCAGGATGGGCTCAAAGACGCCTCGAGTTCCCCATTTGGAATTCCATCCACATTCTCATTCTCCTTCTCCTGCCCTTCTATTCATTTCTGTCTGCTTCCTCTGCAGAGTTGGAGATTTTGGGTCCAGCGAGTACAAATCCAGACCAAGATTTTGTTACAACCAACCAATTGAGTACTCTGTGACTCTGACTCTTTATACTCAACTGGTTGGTTGAAAGAAAATCTTGGTCTGGATTTGTACTCTCTGGACCTGACATCTCCACCTCTGTTCCTCGGTATGTTGACAGTTGGTATAACAGTAGCACTAAAACTCTTGCTCTTAAAGCATGTCTAACATTCTCTAATGTCTTCTTGCATACACTGTGACCTGTAGCCAATCGCTAGATTACAGCACATGTTCCAGGATTACATCAATCTTTCAAAACCATTTACCCAGTACAGAGAAGTGGAATATAATAGAACTGTCCCTGGTAAATGATCTATTTATTTGAATGAGCATTTGATTCTTTGAAGTCCTAATGTATTTAGCATAATGGGCATTTTTAAATATTATTTGAATACATTTTAAAAGCTAAGGGGTTGTCCTTGTAGCTTCCATTAAATATCTCCCCTGTCAGAATTTCTTGTGTGTGTTACAAGGAAACTGGTTTGCAAGATAGTTAACTTTAAACTAATTGAGATAAACCGTTTACTACATCAAAGCATTAAAGTTGAATAACAAAGTAAGTTAAAGGAGTCAGTCACAATAATCACTGCACTTGCCATTAATAGCCCTTGCCGACTGAATCAATACCAGACTGTTAAAAAAACAAATTAGCAGAGGATTTGATTAGCGCCGAGGGAAGCTACCCATGAGAGAAAAGAAAAACACAATTCGGGGTTTAGTGTAGCGCTTTGATGAAGAGGAGCGAATAGGCGGTGTTTTCAGAATTCCTTAAGCTCGAGAGAAACTGACAGTCAGTATTTCCCTAAGGCGAGAGAAGAGAGATAGCACAGATCTTCAGGGTTGTGGGTTCAAATCCTGTGACTTTTCAAGGTTCTCCTAAGGCTTCTTTGTCATGTTTCCCATTTATAAATCTTGCGTGTATACTATTGCATCTTTGGGTATTCCTCTAAATACGCCTGTTCTTTATACTTACAGCACATCAGACATTACAAAGTTAAAAATCCTGTTAAAATTCTACTGTGAAACTTAACTGGTCACTAGATATTTAAATGAAACTCCAATCAATATGGGCGCATTAATTCCACAGCTAATCTCATTTCTTCTCTTACTAATCTAAGAAGCTTATATCTTGATCCATTTATTACAGACAAACTTCACTTTTAAATAATTAAATCACATTTAGGTCCCGCATAAGCATTTTCAAAAACCCAATAAAGATAATGAAAGAAAAATTGGTGTCTGAAACATAAGGGTTTATAGAAAGGTATAGATGAATAGTTTGTACATGTTCAGCGAAGCAGTTTCCTGGCAGGACAGGTCGAAGTGTTTAAAAATGACCATTGGACCTATTAAGCAATTAAAAACAACCATAAAATATTCATGAACATTCTTGTAATGTAAGAAATGCCAATCAAACTGACAGAATGATGTAAGGGATCTATGAACTTATGGAATTTAAACTGCGGCCGAACAACAAGACAGGAAGAATCGTGTGCTTTGTTTTGTGAAAAATCCTCCTTATCTTCTCAAGACATCGTAGGGCTGAACATGATCCCATTGTAAGTCCTTTCTGATGGCTTGGTTCAAATGATCAGATCTGTTCATCTGGAAAAAGCCTTTGAGCAGTGGAATGACAGAGTAGGACTCCAAATGATCATTTTAGGTACAGAGAATACTTAATGAAATGCAATTCTTAAAACTGCCTTTGTTAATGAACCTACGTAATTTAAACAGTAAATCAAAACAACAGCTCTTTAGACTACTGCTGTGCTCAATTTATGGCTTAGCCTGTTTACTCAAAAACGTTAAAAATGAGCCTCTTTTCATGCTGTTTATTTACTGCTATTTAATTGATGAAAATGGGAAACGTTACAGTAGGTCTTGATATACAGCTTAGCTCTGTAATAAATGGAAAGCTAACGCTGCACAAGAATATCGAAAACACATACAGGCCACTGCACCATTGTATGCATTTCTCTTCGAAGGTAATTATAAGGAAATATAAGGGCAACAAAATGGACACCTGTTTACTGAGATGCCTTGTACTCTTAATGCATAGTTATCTAATTATTAATCTGGCGTCCCATCCAGGTTGGCCCCTGCCTCAAGCACTATACTTCCAGGGATAGACTCCAGACTAATTCCAGTCCTCTGCTGGATAGATGACTATGGAGAGATGGATGGATGGATCTTAGCAAAAGTGGGCAACACCTGACTTTATGCTGCTGTAGGGAACTCGAAGACTCTCCATGTTATTGCGTTAAAAATCTCCAGTTTGAAATCTATGCAACACACAGTAAAATCTAATGAGCGTATCTAAATCCTAAAATGTGCAAATCTGCCTGAATCTGCCTGAAATCCCATCACCACTGGAGACCTAGCAGAGAGATCTTTAGAATATGGCTCATATATTCACAGCGATGCTGAAGTGAGGGCAACCTGAGCTGAATTCCTAAAGCAGACACAGATGCAAATCATCCCAGAACATCATACTCATATTATTTTGAAACAGGAATTCATTTGTGCCAAGTGTTTAAATTCAACGCAGCAGGATGCATCGCTAAATATTCCGGGAAGTTTTAACTATCGACAGACCGCAGGCGATGCGCGCTTAAGAAAACGTGAGGGTGAAATGAGAGGGACCAAAATCAAGGTTGTTGCTTTCCTCACTGCCAGATCCAGCCGCCCCTGCAACCGGAACTCCAAGTAATAAGGTTATTAGGGTGGTGGTTCACTTAGCAAAGCAGGCAGATGTCAACACATTGCTGCTGGTCCCAGTTCCCCAAAGCCTTGGCGTTTTTTTAAAATTTATTACCGCCCATGAGTGGGGAGAGGAGGGGGTGTACACTTCACACAGCATCTTTTCCAGCCTGCCAGGCAGGGGAGGTCATCTGCCACATCATCGACTCCTTAGTTCATGGAGAAGGCATTCATTCTTGCTGCCTCGCCGAGGGAATGCACACAAAGGATGCATTTTTAGAATGGCACCAATTTCTACATATATACAGCATTTAATATGTATATAATATAAGTAATCTGTATTCTAGACACCCCTTGTGTTGTCACTGGACAATATGCTCCCGCGTTTCCTAAATACTGTTCATGCAAGCATTTTCAACACAGGAAGCATTTTCATCACAAAACGTTTTGCCTTTAAGCAAATGGAAAATATTGGTGGATGAAGCATTTTTTTTCTTCATTGTTACCACTTGTCATACATATCATTTTAATATCCACATCCAAATCCACACATGCTGCTTTTGTCAATGCGATTAATTCATTTCTCACCTCTATCTTTTCTACAGTAAACAACATGGCACTGGGATATAATGGAACAGAAGATTATTTTTCTATTCTGTATTAGAAGGACACTCAGCAATAAACAGCACACAGGCGTATCCTGAATGAGGGTAATGACCCAGGTTTACTTAAGATCAGAAAAACCTCCAGCTGAAAAAGCATCATATACTAAGTAAATTTAATTAATCCAAAAACTAAAATTCAGGAGACCATGGGATGACAAAGGCAGTTTTATACTATATACCTTTAACCCTAAACAAATGTCACAATAATATGCAAATCATTATATATATTTTTGTGATATATATTCACTGCAGTTAAAAACATGCAAATAAAATATACATTTGATACAATTTCAAAGGTATTTAAAACATACAACAGACACGTTTTGCTTTGTTTAATTTGTTTTTTTGTTTGTTTGTTTTGTTTGTGACTGTTCATTTGTCTTTGTTCTGTCACCTTGTTTTGCCTGTGTTATACTAAATACCAGGGGTTAAGTTACAGCTAATCAGACGCTTGAGCGTCCTTCTCCCTCCTCTCTGTTCTCCTTCTTGCCCTTGTTTCATGTTCAGTCGTAGTCAGTCATGTTTTGTCCATTTCAATCGAAGATTGGATGGTCCCTGGACGGGAGGGAAAATAAATGTGTATGTTTGTCTTCACTCAGTTTAATCTCATCCCTTACACCTGAGCCCATCCGTGCAGGCTCGGGCATATGACAGGGGAGCTGGGTTGCATCCATCTGATGTCTGCTTGCTCGCTGCTCATGTGTTTTTTTTTCAGTTTTGTTTTTTCCCGAGACGACTGCTCTGGCAGTCTGTCTCTCTTTCAGTGCCTCGTCTTATTCCTAGTTAATCTCGTCCATTTTGCCTCGCAAGTGCTAAATAGCTGTCATGCACCGGTCCGACGATTTACTACCTGGCTACGTGTCTAGTCAGGAGCAAATACATTTTCGGGGGGGGGGGGGGGGGACAAACCCATAATTTTATTTCGTGGCTATATGCCTGGGCCCCACTAACAAGGGTAGTCGCCTTGTGCTGTTCACTAGTCTTGGGGGAAAAGAATAAAGAAAGAAAACTAAAATAAAAACTACGCTTGTGCTCACTGACATTTTAATGTGACTGAATTTGATCCAGAATCGTACACAGTATGCAGGAAAAAAGCTGCTTAAGCAAATAAAGGAAATAACATATATAAAACCTAACAATAGCCATGCAAGCATTAAGCTGAATCCTAACAGCCTTTATAATATTTTCTGAGAAGAAAGCAAATATCATTTTTTTAAAAAGACCCAAGAAGAAAACAGATATTAATTTAATGTGAGCACTTCTGTGTGAAATTCAGCGCTTGCCTTGTGTTGGAGTTAATAATATCACAATAAAATTGTCTGTACTAAAAAGACTCGCACATCTTCTCAATAACGTGCACCACCTATACCTTAGCTTGAAATATTCTTTAATGCTCTGGAATCTTCTAAGCTACAGTTTATTGCAGTTACTGGATTATTTGCTGCTCCTGAATAAATGGTGTTTTTAAACAGTATTGAATGAATTTGTGTATAAATACTAACAGACACATGTTCCTTTATTTCAGTAATAGGGAGCATCTGCTTGTTAGAACTTGGTGGATGGAGATTAGCTGTGGTAGAAGAGCAGAAGGTCTACTGAGTGATTATAAATGCACAGTGGTGTTCCTCTGCAGAGGCCGTTGATAAGTAGAACTTACAAATGGTTACCACCCCGGCCCCACCACCAAAACAAAAAAGAATGTCCTCATTGCAAATTTGTTTAGTATCTGTCATTACTTCTTCCAAATAAAATGCAATTGCTCACTTGCAATGCTCCTGCTGTTTACCAAACAGCTGTATTACTCATCGGTTTTCTAAAAGATTTTATCAAACAGGATCAAGCCATCATGTCATGACATGGACTGGTATCATGACACGCTTATAAGAAAGTTATGAGTGCTTTAATCATGAAACTAAGCAAGTGTCACTGAAGATTCTCATCCTATAGAGTTTGAGCATGCATGCATCTATGGTGCAGGCCTACCTATGCGAAATTCAGGGCAAACGTAGGATGCCTTTGCTCTTTCTAGATTGAGAGAAACGCTTCATACATGAGGCTTATTGTGGCATCAGGGCTGTATATTACTGACAAGCTGTGTAAATGAACGCTGGGGGCAAAAGTCAGCAAGCGTTCTTTTAAACAAAACTTTTGGGTCCATGAAAAGCCTTTGCTGCACGTAAAAATCAATTCACATTCCCTGCCAGATTCTCCAAGCATCAAGGTCACGCCTGAGGCAAAAAAACACACAAGACCACTCTTTGAGGGGGTAAGAAGAATAACTGCCGGAAAGACACCCCCCCCACAGGACAAGCTCACAGGTGCCTGTTCCTGTACAGCTGTATCCCTCTTTATGTACCAACAAAGCCTCTTGAGGAAATGACACACTTAGCTTGTATAGGCCTTAGGAAACAGAATACCATGTCTGGGGCTGTCACATTATGACAAATGTTTTTGTAACATCATTATAGGGCCTTCTCTTTCAGAATCAGGAGTAAGTGGACAAAAGCAGTTCTTCTGTTAGTATCAAAAAACTAGTAGACTTGATCACCAAATTGGGCAGTGTTATACAGTACGGTTAAGGTTGTGACCTCGTTGTCACAAAAGTCCTTCCCTTCATTGACTGAAATGTTATACATTTACCATTCTTTACTTAGTCCACTTGATCAAGGCAAATAGGTTTATAGAGTAATAGGTTTAACTAGTACTTGAGATTTATGAATTCAGAGTTTTGCTTTCAAGTTTCTAGTTGACCTCAGAAACCTCAGCATTGGGGTAAATTACAACAGGACAAATTGCCTCTAAAGTTCATACATACATCTTCCATTCAATTCAATTAGATTCAATTTATTTATGTATAGCGCCTTTTACAACAGAGTCACCCCAAGGCGCTTTACATGGGTGTGCTGTGAAACATTACATCATCATTAAGACAGAATAATACAAAAACAGGGAAAAGACAGGAGAAAGAAAGAAAGAAAGAAAGAAAGACATATGACAACAGAGGAGAGGAACCAAAAACTCTCAAGTAGGGAGAAAAAAAAACCCTCTAGTGGTCCAAAGTCAGCTGTCTGCAACACACCCCCCCCCCCACC
>JAODJU010000041.1:10501538-10515228 GCA_026776725.1 Gnathonemus echidnorhynchus
GTTAGAGTCCCCTGTGAGGTGGGGGTTAGAGTCCCCTGTGAGGTAGGGGTTAGGGTCCCCTGTGAGGTGGGGGTTAGGGTCCCCTGTGAGGTGGGGGTTAGGGTCCCCTGTGAGGTAGGGGTTAGAGTCCCCTGTGAGGTGGGGGTTAGAGTCCCCTGTGAGGTGAGGGTTAGGGTCCCCTGTGAGGTGGGGGTTAGAGTCCCCTGTGAGGTGAGGGTTAGGGTCCCCTGTGAGGTAGGGGTTAGAGTCCCCTATGAGGTGGGGGTTGAAGTCCCCTACCGAGAACAGGGGTGGTTAAAGTCCTGTGTTTTCAATGTATTTTGATTCTGTTTGATTGATCTTTCGATTGATTGAAATTAAACACATGAATGATCACTGTTCTCCCCATTGGAACAAAATTTTAAGGTCAGATAATACAAGATCGGCCCTGAGGATGACAGACAGACGATGACTGGATAATAAGGCTGGAGACGTGATCCTAAGGCTCCTCTCTGACCTTTAGGCCATTTCCTCATCCTCCATAATTGGGGATCCAATAAAGTGTGTATTCACGGGGATTTACTGCAATCTTGCCCAGGGTTTATGAATTAGAGAAAGTCAGTGTATAAATGTAACATAAATGTGGGTACCAGACACTTTTGTAGAAGGTTAATTATGTGGCATGACTGATTAGGGCAGGGGAGCAAATGTAACCATCTGTCCTAATTCTTATTATGTTACTTGTTATACAAGCACTCAATCTCTGAGAATGTCTACATGACCAAATTGCCCTACTAGAATATAGGAATCGTGTCAGTTTAATGGTTTTTTGTATTTTACTTGCCCATTTACTTTGCGCTTTATGGTACCTAAGTCATGTGTTTAATGTGATAAGGAGGTACGTCATCACCTGCTCATCGGTATGGTGGGATATAGGGGGTGAGTAGGGAAGACATTTTTTGTTGACCACAATTAAGTACTGCAAATTAATATAATATTATGCCACTGTTTTGATACTTTGTCATATTTGTAGTATATGAAGGATATGAAGGTATCGATTTCAATGTTTGCAAATAAATTAATTAATGAATAATTTTTTGATCTTAGTGGTTTTTGATGCGTGTCATAAAATGCCACGCTCCCATACTCAGCCATTTTTTGTGTTTTTGAAGTCGTACATAGGATAAAAAGTGAGGACTACTCAATGACGTTTATTTACAAGACTGCTATCATGTGACTGCAAGTGCGACGATTTGACCACCACGTTGGAGACGTCAAAGCAATCCTTCTCACTGTGTGACTTTTGGCTGTAGAAGCAGGTTTGAATCCTGCCCCAAGTATATAACCATCTTCCAGTTAGTGTGTTCACTGATCACAGATAATAATTATAAATGTAGGTAGTCTCATTTTTATGAAATTTGCAAGAAAACTGTGTGTCATGTATACTGTTTTACATATACACAATGGATAGAGCAACATCAAGACAGTGTCTTATAGCCCTTTGGCCTATAGCAGGATATTTGCCTGTCATGTCTACTAAATATATATCATTGGGGCTACTACTCAGTAAGGCCTTGATCTGCTGATACATATTAACTAACACAAAGATATTGGGAGTGTATCATATGGGCAATATTATTGTGTTATACATTACAGTATTATTCTAGGTAAATTGTATTGGGACTATAATGCCTTTAGGCAATAGATTTTAAAATTTTCCTGTGAGATGTTGAAATAGAATGAGTTAGCCCTAATTATACCCTCATCACACACACACAGACACACACACTAAAGAACTAGTGTCTTCAATTCTCCAGAGGTTTCATTTTCATTAGGCTCTGTTACAAATATAATCAAATGAATAGACAGCTGGGCTTTCATGTTGGGGGCTGCTTTGAAAATAAACAACTGTCCATTTAATCTCTGAGCCATTAGCTATTACTAGAAATTTGCATAGACTTGATGGGAAAATTACATTCAGCATTCAAGCATGTAACTTGACTGTTCTGTTGACTGTTTCTATTTGTTTTTATACACTGATTAATTATTTATCATATATGCAATTTCAAAACAAATACACATCGCTTAGGTTATGTTCAATGTCTCCTACTATTCTGATTTGCCTATTAACAATTTGTATAATTTTGTATATAATTACAGATACTGCATAAATAAATCCTGTTAAGGTTGTGCTCCAATCACCCAGGATTATGTTTGCTCCTGAAAGATTATTTTTGGTGGGAATAATTCAGACCAAATCCTAACAGATCTGCTTATGAGGGTGACAGGTTTGACAAGGTATGTCTGTCATTTCTGTAACATGTTCATGTTTCTTTTACTCGTTTTCATTTTGGAAATGTGCAGTGGAGTTCTGCCCCAATGCTCTGGTGCAAATAAAATGACTGACTAGCCATCTGAGAGCCATTGAATAATTTTTTGTCACAAATTCTAACTGAAAAGCTATCAAAGGCAACGCTGGCTAATTCTAAAATGTAAACTCTAATCCCATAAAATAAATCCACTTTGTGCTGCTGGAAATGTTTCACAGCAGGTCCTCCTACAGTGTTTTCTCTATGACAGTTTTACTTCACTGTAAGAAAACAGACGTTTTGCCCACAACGTACATGATTTTATGCCAGAAAAAAGTCTTTGTTGAAGAGTTTTCTCTCCCCACAACTGCTAGTTTGGTTTAAAATCATCTAGTGTAACAGTTCCTGGTTTAGTCCTCAATTTTCCTGAAACACCCACTGGTAAAATCTAATGGACAAAATATGCCATACAGTCTTTATTTCCAAAGTTTTGTCTATAACACGATTGGAGTCTTATTTGGTCAATGTGTATTGATGTATTGAGATTTTTATTCACATAATTATGCTTGCATGAATTATATTAGTTTTGCTAGTTGTCACATACTGTGATAATGCTGTTTAGGCTTATTCTGTATTAAGCTACTATATTAAACTATCATGCTGCATTGTCTGTCTTAGGCAATTACCGCTTGTCTGAGGGCATAACTTCATTCTAGATGATTCATCTTAATGTTGTATTACTCCCATGTACATAAGAAATATGTATCGAAAGCTGCAATTCTACAAATGTGGCATTGCATTGGCCCTTAAATAATAACATTCAGAAATTAATATCAATCCATCTGTTTTCTAATTCTTTACCCTGGTCAGCATCATTGGCAATATCATTCTTGTAACTGTTAAGTATATTTATCTTAAGTTTAATTAAAAATATATTTGTGTCATTGTAGTAATGTTTATGCTGTTCTATGATGCTTGTACATTTATGTCAATAAAAAAGCTGATTCCTTGGATACTTTTTGGCAAAGCATTTAGCTCAATGAACATCTATGTATAATGAGAACCATTGATTGGGGAGGATAGTTTACTAAACAGTACAGTTTTTCTAAACCTAGAATGATAATAATTGTGTCCTACGGCAGTCTACGATTGTGAGCAATGTAATGAACAGTATATAGTGCCAACTTTAGACTTTTAATTAGAGCATATATTCTCCAATGTAGAGTGGAATGATGCATTAGCCTAACTATGCCTTAATAACTATTGTGAAGTCATTATAGCGTAAAGAATGCAGTGAAATACTGAAATTACAATCTTACAAAGTTACTAATGGCTATGCATTGATGACACTAATAAAGTAAAAAAAAATAATTAAAGTTTCATAAAATTGTGATTTACAAGGACCATTAGGGCAAAAATACGTTTGATCATACTCTTAACCACACAGGGGTGACAATCATTGATAATTTAATTGCAGTTCTAGGCCTGTGTTACTTAATGCTTTTTTGCCTTTAGGGTCCGTCTTTGAGAGCTCATTCCTTTCCTGCCCTGGCCCAGTTATGGCAGGATGAGTTTCTAAGTGCTTTTGGAACTCCAGTCGTTTACGTTTTTCTCCCCATTCCAGGTCAAAGACTCCATTTTTAAGGCCATTGTGCTAGCACGTCTATATAAAAAATATGAATGGCTTTGAATGTGAATGGGGGTCATCAGCAACCCCGTCTGCAGTCTAATAAAAGGAGGACCAGCTTACCTTTGCATTCCTTTTAATCCAAGTTATTAAATCAAAATAGATTTTTTATGGATATTTTGTGACTATGAAAGGTGGATGTAATGCCACATTATGAAGTCAGACGGAGTTTAATCCACTACAATCCATCAGATTCATATGGTGTTACATATTCACTTATTACTGACTTTGATTATGTACGCTTGTAAGGAAACTCCCTTGACAACCTTTCTCTTTGATGTTATAATAGAAACATATTCACCGGTATAAGGAGACATTGAAAACAGGAGCATTTCATTTTAATGGAAGGATTTCTTGAACTCCGAAACATATAAGATGCCATAAATGGCTGGTAAATTATTTTAGCACAATAAGCTTAAATAATTTATTTTATATGAATATACGGCAAAGCATGCTGGACAAGCTAAGCTCAGTTGGAGAACATTGCTTCTAGCTAGTAGTAGTAAGCAAGACCGTAACCATGGAGTCAACACTGGGGGGGACCAAGGCCTAATTGTCATATACATTGGGGGAGGGACATTGTGAGCACATCTGAATATATATATATTATATTCTGATATTATATTATAATATTCAGATATATATTATAATTATGGCTTTGGTAGTAGGACCTTTCATAACTAGCTGAGAATGGTTAGCTGATCCCCCCTAGTCACCCCCACCTGCCCCCCCACACACAAATTCACCCCATATCCATGTGAATGATACCCTTTTATGCTCCACAAACTCCAGACCTTTTCAGTAAAAGGCGTAATGGGGATTTGACTCCTTCATGTTACTTTTGTATGCGATGTCGTACAGCTGTGACACTGCCACTGACCCAACTGCATTACCACTGGCTGCTACTGCCTTTAATCTTCTTCACTCAAACATCCACTCCAGTTTACTTAAGCGCATCCAAACACACGAGCGCCGTGACGACACCGGACCCTGTAGCGATCGAGCTCTCGACGACATCTCAACAGATACGTTTACATCTATTTATATAGCAGACCCTTTTGTCCAAAGCGATGTGCACGCGAGGGTCAGTGAGCAGGGTCAGCTAGTCCTTGGAGTAACTGCAGGTAAAGGCTTCGCTCAAGTGCCCAACGGTGAAATCACTCTGCCAGTCATGGGATTTAAAGCGGTAACCTTCCAATCATGAGTTCAAACCTGCAGAGTCACACTCCACCTTGAGCAATGCTGAATACATTCAAGATACACACATTCAAGAATACACAGTGAAGAATAACGTATTAGAAAGGTAACCCAAAAGACATGTAAGATATGGATCTGTATAACATAATGGCTGAACCTTGAATAAAATGTAAGTGATTTGATTATTCATTTGCAGATAGGAAACCTAACACAAAAACAGGTTAAGGCAAAAAAAAATATATATATTTTTCTGGTTGTTTGTAGGTTTATCCGGAATTCATTTGAGAGAGCACAGGCATGGTTAAGTGGGCTGGTGTCTGTAACGTGTGTCTGTGTCTGCCCTGTAATGGACGTGCAGGTCAGCTCAGATGTACGATGTACGGCGCCGTGCTGCCTGAGATTGCATTAAGGGTGGCAATGGATAAGTGGATTTACTGAATGATTATTTGTTATTTATGATGCAATGCTATGTTGATTTGAAAATGTACACTTTTGAATCTATCGCGGAACAGTTTGCACTCATCTTGATTCAGCCTGCAGCTCAACATCATTGATGACAATGATGGATCACTTCTCAATGTAAGTGTATGATAAGTCCACCAACATCTCTGCAGATCTGGCCATTCTAGTTGATGTAGTGCTACAGGCTGTATTTTAGCAGCGTAAGGGAGGTGGACCCCAAATGTTTAATTTGGCTTCATTTGCCCCCCCCCCCAAAAAAAAAGAATATCAATATCAATGGTAACTAAGGAAAGAGTATTTAGTAAATTCCTTTCAACTGGGAAGTCCACTTCCGTAACACTCTTTTAATTAGTCTGAGAATTTTTTTGGTCTGTGTTCTTTATCGGGGAATGAAAACACAGATCTAAAACTCGTCAGCACTTTCCAACGTAAGGGATCTGACACAGGGCTTTCCAACCTCTGCCACACCACTTGCCGTTTAAGCCGAGCTGACAAAGAGGACGAGCGCAGACTTATAAGCCAGAAAACACGTCTGTCCACGGGCTCTCCTACCTGTCACTTCTTTTCTCGTCTAAATCGGTTCTGAGGAATAGCTAGAGAGCTGCAGCTGGTGGGGTCGGTGTAGATATATTTTAATGTCTTTTATCTCTCCCTGGGAAATTGGGATGCTGTGTTCAAATGCATACAACAAATATATCTTTTTACATAATCCAGGCAAAAGAACTTTATATGCATCACACGAGTAAGACATATTAAAACATGTATCGCTGCAGTTCAATTAACGTTCCACCACTGATGTTCAGAAGAACTTTCATGCAGCAATGACGGCCTAGTTGTGTTTATCTGCTGTCGACTTATTGCAAAAGCAGTTAGTTTCTAAGCTCCGGGGAACGGGGCCCATGTCGGAAGTCTAGGCTGGATGCTGCACCAAGGGCCCCCGCTCTCCTGAAGCCCCAGCACCACTGAGAATCCATCCGAGCGGCCGCAGGTGGCCGGAGGCACGGTAGGCGAAAAACAGATGGATGGAACGGCGTCGTCTATCCGAGAAGGGCCTTCTAAGAGCTGCCAAGCGACGGAGCAGGACACTGGTGAGGCTAAGCTTCCGGATCTCGTCCGTAAAGATTAGTGTGTGTACCCAGATCTCTTTTCACTGTTCAAGCATGCTCAGAGTGTCGAACGCTCCCTGATGTGTGCAGAATCCATAAAAAAAGCATTTCACTGGAAAAGGCCATCTTCCCTTATCCTTTGATGGAACATATGGAACACACTTACAATGGCTGTTAACTAATGTTCTAGATTTTCTTAGATCGAGAATATTTTTTCCCCCTACAATTCTATGCAAAATAACTTATAATAGTACTGAGAATAGGGATCTCAGAAAAGATTTTTCTGAATTCTCTGTCTTTCTGAAAGCATTTAACTAACAGATTAACCTTGATCAATAGGGATGGAAAGGTTTATATCACCTGGAAAAACGACAGATGAGAAAATTATGGCTCTGTGATAGAATTGTTATCTGTCCCTGAAAAGATTGATTATGCACAACTCTGCTTTCTGTTGGTTCTTGTCATGGCAGCGTGGCTCAGACAGGGAAAGAGGGTGACGATCCACTGGTGACCCACAAGACAAAGGGGTTTATAAGGAAGCAAACACTGGGGAAGGAACAAAGTAAAGTCCCATGAGGGGTCAAGAGCAAACAGGGGAAAACAAGAACTAACATAGAAATATCTAAAAAGGTAACAAGGTGAAAAGAGCAACACAGGGAGCAGAAAGAGAAAGGGGAAGAAAAAAAAAATCATCAACACAAGCCATTCTGACACAAACTAACACAATGACCAACTGGGGAAACGATCTGAGGCAAGAACTTAAATACACAAACCAGACCAAGCTAACAAGGATGCAGGGGAGAAGTATTAACCTAACAACCAATCGGACCAGAAGGGAAAACAAGCAGCAGGTGAAACTAATGAACAGGGAGGGCACAGAAGTAGGAAGGTTAAACTAGAAAACACTCATTAAACACTGGAAATACAAGACTGATACAAAATACAATAAGTACAAAAAACCAAATCCTAACACAAAGAGGGTGTAGGTTGGATGGGAGGACTGACAGAAAATATTAGGAAAACCTAAAACTACAAACACTGGGGAACAGAAGTCAAACAAAATCCAGAACACACAAGACATGCCAGTCTCATGGGATATGCCAGCCTCGAACCCACAGCCCCCATGTTTGCAGTCTGAGCTGCACGGTCAGCCCAGTATGCTGTGCAAAGGTCTGGGGAACAGGTAAAACACATTAGGGAAGACTGGGAACTGATGGGGGGGGGCGGGCGAAAGGTGGCATGGCCAGCAATGCCTGCTGCCCTAATGGGGAAGGGTCACCGAGGGCGGGGTCAGATGCTACAGACCCGGACAGTTTCTATTTACTTTGTTCTAAATATAATTAATACTCTACATTTTAAATATAGTAACATATTTGAATGATTACTCACATGCTGAATATCCACAGTACTCAGGTATGCTTGAGTATCTTTTCCCTTTTTGCCCTGTGTAGAGCAGATTGTAACCCAAGCCATATATTGGGAAACTGACAAGAAATTAGCGAAATGACTTGCTAGGTTTGGGCCACGTTTATGGCAGTAGATAAACAAAAAGGAAATTGAGGAGGATGTGTTGAGGTGAGAAAGCTAAATGAATTTGGAAATTGAGTAGAAAATATTCTTCCAGCGACAAATAAGGTCTGTGCAAAAATTGCAGACTTAGGATGATTTTATTGATAACAAATGCGGATCAGGTAGTGAATATCAATCATCTGTTCTGAGATCTACAGCTGAAACAACCTATGCTGATATCTTGGACATTTTTTCTAAAGTCTATGTCATCTTTCGCTGGTGGGGGGTCAACAATGATGGATGGAACTACAAATAAAAGTTCACAAGTAACACTTGGATTGCATGAAGTGATACATTATGAAGAAACCCATAACTTCACAATGTATAGTCAATTTAATTTGTAGTCAGACTGGTGATGTTTCGTTATCAAAAGCTAGAGGAAAAAAATAACTCAGCACAAATATTTTATCCCCTGCTGAAGTCGTACACATTTCTCTAGAAAGGCAGACATGACAAGGATAATAAATGTCACTTTAATTGAACTAATTATTAATTGGATAGTTTGCTGGTTTGACAGATGATGAAAGCGTGGGAAGCAAAAAAAGAAAAAAGAAACTTCACAGGAAGATTTAAACCAGCTTTTGATTAAATGCTTACAAGTTCATTCCAAACAAAACAAAAGACCAAACTAAACTTACTATAGGAGTGCATTCTGATATTTTTATCAAAAGATTTTGTGGCAAATTATTTTGGTGCAATGTTTTCTTGGCAGTATCTTGCGCTTGCATTTAAGACACTGCAAGCAATGATTTATTGAGAATATTTGATATATTTTTTAATGACCACTGTACACTACCAGAGCTACTATCTCATTTGAGCAGAAAGAGTAAGACACTTTATTTCTGTCACCCAAAGGTTACCTTTGACAGAAACAAAGGCCTTCCCTCGATTACTTCTACCAACAATGTATGCCACACAGCATAAATACTGATATAAGTACTTCTGTAAGCAGTATTGTGCTTACAGTATTTAGAAGCAACTGATTCTATGCATACTGTAGATACTCTACAAGAATTTCAGGCAATATGCCACAATCTCTTGTTCAGTGATTTCGGTGTTACAGCAATGCATGCTTTAAATTAACAGGAGATACTGCATCTTTCTGGAATTAAGATTACGAATATTCATCCATCTATCTTCCATAACCACTCATCTAGTAGAAGGTTACAAATGAGCTTTTCCCAGAAGGCACAGGGTGCAAGGTGAAGGTTGCCAATGCATTGAAGTGCACACACGCATACAAAATCTCACACAATTCCGATGCACTGATTCACCTAAATACAAATGGTTTTGGAGGAAACTTGTGCAAACATGACAAGAATGTGAAAAATTTACAAATTGTTGCTGTTCGATGAAAACCACCTACAGTATGTCCACTTTTTGACAATTGTGACTTTTTACTATAGATAGAATGTGCCCATTCTCCTGTCTACTGATAGCATTTGACATCTAATTGACCAATGAAAAGATGTTTTATGAAGTCATCTATTTAATTAGTATTTATGTATTTGTATTCATGATGATCGTTTGTATGGATTACTGCATATCACTAATTTTAACAACTTAATGTTGATAGCTAGATAGCTAGCTATCATCAGAACTGTGAAAATAACGTGAGATTAGTTTCTATGTTTTGACACTGACATATTTTCCTCGCTGACAACAATCCACATAAGTCCATTTAAAACAAACCATTTACTGGCAGCTGTATAAACATACATTTTATCGTTCTATTTTTGGTGCTAAGGGTATCTCGTTATGTTGTTTTAGGTTTATTTTGCAAAGTAGTTTCTGAGAAAATGCATTTTTTTCACACTCCTGTAATAGTAATAGATTTTTGGAGATACGTGCGTTTCATTGGTCAGCGACAGCCCCCATAAATGTGTTGCACCATAAATATTCAGCTTTTGATAATTGCGAGTCTAGAAAACTGCGGGCAAAAATGAGCTACGTCCGAGCAGCAATCTCTGCTCTTATTTGGCAGCTTTATTAGTTTGTTTGTTTCTATGTACTTATATGACGCAGAACATAATCTGGATGAAGCAGGCAGGCGGAATTCATGCTGGATGAGAAGGATTAAATGGAAGGGCCCGGAACTCAATAAATGAAAGTTTGTATTTAATACGAAATACTGATGATGGCTTGCTGTTTCATGAAGTCATATTAAACATGTAAGAACTTTCCACAGAATTTCAAAATCGAGTGAAATAAGTGCAATGTAAAACGTCATAATATATTGTCACGATACCACAGAAATAGACTACAATTTCCCTAAATTACAGTTCAGGCCAAGTCCGATGCATTTTTCAAGAAGTCAAATGAAACCTGAATTGGATTCTGCGTGACGACCTGAGCAGCCCACTATGGGCCATAGGAACCAGGACATTATTGGGCTACATTCAGGCCTGCAGAGATGACATTTTAACACTCAGAGATACCACTGTGGCTGTCCCAGTTCAGCACTTATTATTATAATAGATTGTGCAGTGGGACTTGTACACCCAGCAGAATTTTCTTGCAGCCTGCCCTGATTGCCTTCACTGGCTCATGATGCTATCCAGACAAATGTGTGTAATAACAGCTGTAAAACTGCACAACTTGCATGAATCCAGGTTATTGTTGTTTTTTAATCATTAAAAAAAACACCCAGTGTATTATTTTGATGTCTCATCCAGATATTGAATACTTAATATTTTGTATATCGCCGGCTATTAATGATATTGATTTGATCACACTCCAAAATTCCAAACATCATCTTCAAAATCAGTGCTTATTGCTTGAGCCTTTCTTGTCTGATAGACATGTGGCCCACTTTCGCTAATAAACAGGCAGGAAATTTTATGAGTTTTTTTCCCAGCAGCTAATATAGCACTTGAGCTGATTAATATCAAGATAATCTACCGAATACAGTGATATGTAAGTGATATGTAAGTTAACGGTTAACTGGAAGAAATGCAGTTTCATTAGGCTAAAAAATAAATACAACAGCTAAAGAAAAGCTTTGAAAATAACACTGAGGTCTTTGCTGATGAAAAGGGGCTGGATGAGGAAGGGTGCACAGCAGGATTCTTTCTGTGTAATTGGACTCAGATTCACAATTATGTTGCATGAATTTTTTTTCCAGGATATTTGCATAAGATCTCAGGAGAACTGTAAAAGGTCTCCCGGGAAACATTCAAATGTTCCTAAAATGCCCAGCAAAAGGTCAGACAGTATCTTAAAATTTGCTGCGCCCCTCTCTGTTTTCACACGGCTGAACTGCCTGTCATTCTCGGCTCTGCTCGTTCCACAGGCACGTGTCAAGGTCAAGCAAACCAAATAATCACTCTCTTATGGAACAGCAGCTTTTAATATTTCTGAACATAATGGTCTTGTGGAAGGTAATACTTTACTTGACAGTGCACAAATAATATAGTATCATGATATTACTTATGTATTAACCACAAGTTAAGAATTAGTTACATGCTGATCTCATGTTAATTCATCATTAATGAATCATGATGCATGTTTTTTCTCACGCAGTTACTATATTTGTTACTAAATCTGTTCATTCTGTAAACCTTTCTGAACTACTGAAGGAACAAGTCATGAATAACACAAGTGAAATACTGATCTCATGTTTGCTTATCATTACTGAATCACTGAATTCTCAAGATCTTCTCAAGTAGCGACTACATTTGTTCATGATTTGTACATCAGTAGTAACTGAGTTATTACTAAGTATTTGCCCTGTTAAAGTTTTAATGAATAAAAACAGAAAACAGAATGTTAGTTACAGCAGCTAAACACAGAGACTCTGAATGATGTGATTCTATTGCTGTAAGCTAAGGGTATCTGAGCTATAAACTGTTGTCATAAACTGCTGAGTTATTTTACTTGACTTGCACACAGGCTCGGCTGTTCTTAAATGTTTTCATCTGCAAAGTTGCAATCCTATTGATGCATGACAATGAAACCCACCTTTGTTTTACCAACCGTTCAGACCTTGACATGATAAGATAGAAGAACCACTTGCCTGCAAAGCTAAACAGTTACAAAAGCTCAAGATATAGTGTTATACGAAGCTTAGACAAAAATTCTCAAAGTTGTGCAGCTGTCTGGTGCCTCTCGAAAGGCCTATCATTTCGCTGAGGAATAGTTCATCAAGGCTCACTGCCTCAGCACTTGTTGATGCATGCGTGCACCCTGTTCAAACAGCGTGTGGGGGGGGGGATTGCACACAGAGCTGAATCACTGTAGTCTCTTAGTCCAAGTACAAAATAAAATATTCTCTTCATATAAGAACCAAGTCTCTGGCTAAAATTTCTATAACTAAGTATATATTTTAAGCACATAACTCTGACTTTTATTTGTGCCCCCTCCGGTACAGTGTTACCTTTTCATTACTATTGGTTTTATAAATACATTAGCAATTAGTTTTTAAATGAATTTTGCAATAGTAGTATGAATATCAATGGCCATGAGTTATTTAAGAGCTACTAAAGGTATTAGTACACAGTCAAGGATATTAACCTGCCTTTAGCCTGGTGCTAACTGGGATTAGCATCTGGCTCACCGCTTGGATAAGCAGTATTAAAGATGGATGGATTCAGCAACAATCCATTTGGGCTATGAGAGTATTTGTATGGATATGAAATATATATGATTTCCTTTGGCATGTGGAGTCTGCATGTTCTCCCAGTACAGAGGTCACCCCTGGATTCTCACTTTTCCGTCTGCAGTCCAAAGATGCTCTTAGGTGAATTAGTGTCTCTAAATTACCCATAGTGGGCGTGTAATGACCCGCCGTCCTCTCCAGGCTACCTTCTCCATCACCTACCTTCTGCTGTTTGCTTCCTATGAAAGGCAACTGCTTCACTGCAACCCTGTATTGGACAAGTAGTTATGGAAGCATGGCCAGATGGATGGATGGATGGATGGATGGATGGATGGATGGAGAAAACATACTATCAGATTGATTGTTTATGTATCAGATTGATTGTTTATATGAGCAGCCTATGGCCACTTTAATATACATATATATCCTTAAAAAATCACTAACAAAAAGTGAAAAAAATCAGACTTATTTATCACTGAAAACAGAGGAAGGTACACTAAACACCAGTTCATGGTTGCTTCTACATATTGTTATTCTGAGGTTGTAATACATAATTTCTATAGACCAGTATGTTTTCTTGCTTTATATTATATTTACATTTCTTTGTTTTACATTTTTAAATGTTGGCTTGCAAAATATAGAAATTATAGCTAATAGCTAATCAGGACCAAAACGTTTATTCAAAACCCATACAAAGTACATTCTGACACGTTTACCTTTCTGTTTGACATTTTGATTGTTCGAACATTTAAAGCTCTTTTTTGGGGGGGGGGGGGGGGGGGTA
>JAODJU010000041.1:10515881-10550890 GCA_026776725.1 Gnathonemus echidnorhynchus
GGGGGGGGTGGGGCGTGTGGGGTCTACAGTTGTTTTTATTAGATGAAGAAATGTGTCTTGGGGTGTCACAGCCATTGAAGTTTTGCTGTTGCAGCCTAAATTCACTCTTCGAGGAAACGGCAACAAAAATACCACCTTAAAAGAACAACATCGAATGTACTGGACTGTAACAACAGATAATCTCAGTCACTGCTCTTCTGCCATGTCACCTGACCCTAGCTCCAGAGTTTATTGGTGTTCTCCCATAACAACCAATCACATTGAAGGGACTTTTATCAAAGTCTCATCTCATCGTATCTTCATATTCATCATACTTCAACTGCCTGCACAGCTAGATGTATTACATGCAGTTTATGCCAAGTATATATCCTTAAGAAAATGCTATTTATTTTCTTCTGCCTTGAACAGGGGACCCGTAAAATACTCACGTACATGAACCAATATATCTTGTAACTCCTTATAATTTATTTGAGTTTAAAACATCAAAAGTTCAGATAAAAAGTCTTAAATTGGCTGAAATAAGTTCATTCTTTTAAATTCAGAGAACAGAGTAATGCAAGGATGATCTATTAAAAACTTCCCATTTAAAATCCATCATTATATAATGTATTTAAATATATTATCATTAAAATATTACTAATATTATCAATATTAGTTAGCTGTTAATGGTATTGTGAGAGATCTATACCGATCAATAAAAGAGAGATATGGATGGACTTTAGCATATTATTAATACATGAATTGTGCTGACACATGAAGCCAGTCAAGAGGATCAAAACTTAATGAAAATAAAGCTGTCAGGCACATTAAGAATTATTACAGCTCAATTATTAATATATCACTGCCTCTTTAATCAGAACATCTAATAGGACTGAATTTAGAAAATTCAGCTGCTTGCTTTACTACACCACAACCTCATATATTCAGGAATGTAAAATTTAAATCAATTCACATTCATTTTACCCTATATGAGTGTTTTAAATTGTTATTTGTATTTTAATTTAAAAATCTGCACAGTCACAATAAAAAAGCTCATCTGCTGGGACGTATATTTATTACTTTCTCGGTTTTGCAGAAGCTGAACACTGACTAATGGGCATATTATGAAAACAAATCATTGCATATAAAGTCAGATTCCCTTAAAACCCTGCAATCGAATTATTTTATTCAGCTGCTCTCCTGTTCTTGCTTGCTTATCCGATTCTCCCCATTATCTGTCCTGTTTCCTATTTTCTCCATATCAATATTTGTCAAAACAAATATGCATAATTCATAGGTAACAGATTTATGCATTACGCATATATATACAAATATAGCATATGCATTTAGCTATGAAGAAAAGCATTAATACCATAATCGCTGCTATGATTGTCATGGATTACATTACTGATAGGATCATCTCCTAATGGTTCGAATGCGAGTCAGATACATTCTAGTCCCTTTTTTTGTCTCCTCAAAGCACTTTCCAGCTTTGTGGGCCATTCTTTAGCTACTCATTCCTGGCTGTCTAAGTATTTTCTATGTCCTCTTCATTTCGTTACTTTGTAACAAATTCAACTTCAATCAGTTCTCTATCTGGCCACTGATCGGTACAGTGTGCACAGACACACACACACACACACACACACGCACACACACAATATTTAAATTGGCCACAATCATCCCACCAAAAAACAAAATAAACGATTGTGTTCAAATTATTAAATTGTCCCCCTACCCCTGATCTGTATACAGTATATATTGTCGTCCTGTCTAATATATAAAATCTGTCTATTAATACAAATAGTTTGCAAAAGTTTATTGTATAGAGTATAGACTAACATAAAATGTCATCCTCTTCTGGCATAAAACACTACAGGGTGCAGAATTTCAGCTTTTTTTTCCTTGAATGCCTATAAGCAACAAGAAATAAGCCATTTGAGCTATATGACATCAAAGACACAATCCTATCAGTCAGTCACTAACTTCAAAATGTCATCAGAAGTTAGATTGTGGTTTTCATGTGGTGCCGTAACCAGACATTGATTGTGTGACACCTTGAGGGTCATTTTTATTACTAGATAAGTTAACCAAAGCAGTACTCTTCAAAATGTGCTTTTTTCGAAAACAAAAAAGCAAATAGATGCCTTGACCAGAAAGCAGTACTTCCTGCAGTTTATTTTTTATTTCTGTTTTGTTTGCTTTCCGTTTCTCCCCTGGGGGGTATTGTAGCTGAGCAAGTGTAAACAAATGTAGTGGATAATGAGAGAAATGTACCTCTACCTACTGCAGTTAGAAACATCTGTGATAGAGATTTTGGCTTTCCTCCCTTGCTGCGTAAGAAGACGTAGGAGCCCCATTAAACATGACATGGGTGCTACTTGTGAACTACAATCCATCTATTTCCTCTAGCTGCTTAGGCAGCCATTCCTGGAAACTACAGCCACAAGCCAGGGTGAGGTTCCCACCCATTGTAGGGTACAATGATACACCATTAACATGCATGCAAATGTTTATTTCTACAAGTACATGGAGCCATGGTGGAGACTCAAACCCGGGGCCCATAGGTCTGAGGTAACACTGCCGCAGCATCACAGCGGAAAATAAAGCCATGCGAAAATCAGACTGGTGCTGAGATTTCTGTTCCCTCTTCGTTTCATTTTCATTCAGTCTCATAAGTGAAATATGGAATTGCATTTCAAAGCAATTAAAATCCAAGTTTGGTCAGTTTTCATATGCATTGATGGCTATAAGGCTTGATAGATTCTCTGCATTTTTTAATAGTTTGTAATTCAAGGATGAAATTGGCTAAGCAGAGTTCAAAGAAATTACATTCATTAGTCCAAATATTATTTCAGAGAGCATTTCAGTCCTTTTTAATGAGATCCATGCTGCATTTCTCAGCTGGGATAAGTATCAATAAAATTAAATACAAATATGGTAAGACAGACTGAAAGCTGGACTGGGACTGAGCAAATGTGTGGGATGAATCCGTACTGATCTGAAAAAAGAACCATTGTTTTCTGATAAAAGTCACAGAGTGATGACTTAGAATCACATAATCACTAGTTTGAGCATACTGTCCTGTTCTTTACGTAGATTTTCTTTACAAATCAAGTTTTCTAGCCACTTCTGGATGGAACCACAATATGCTCTCGTTTGTTAATGGCAAAGCTTGGATATAGTTTACACAGGGAAGTTGTGTACCCAGCAAGTCTGGCTTAGGAGGATCTTTGCACTAGCAGAAATTAAACACAAATATTGAGACACAGAATTCTATCTCACTTATTTCCCAGTATTGTGGATATGGTTTAGTTCGTTTTTCACCCTAACAAATGAAGCTCACATTCATTTTCCAGGCTTAGCCATGCGGTAACATTGTCTTTTTAAAGGTTTATAGACCAGTGGCCTATACTACGAACCGGGTTACTGGCTTATCAGGGTAACTTGTCGGATTTAAGTGAACGAATATGAGTCTTAAAGCACTTATGTAAGTCGCTCTGGCTAAGGGCTTCTGCCAAATGATGTAAATGTAAATGTAAGTCCATTTAAACTGTGGTACCTTAAATCCGACAGGTTCTTCATTTTAAATCATTTTAAGTCGAAGGGAATTTATCACATGTTGTATAACGTTAGGTGAGTTTATACCTGCGTTACGTATTGTTACAAACTCAGGACTGCAGCAAAGAAAGAACGACCCAGGCATATACATTCATGGTTAGTGATATATTTGAAAATAGCAACATTTCATGCATTTTTGTGGGAGTTTGAAAGTAAATAATTTGAACTAAATAGTATACCACAGTGCATATAAGAGAGACATTTATTTTGTTCTAGAAAAATAATAACGGTTAATAATGATACAGGGTGCGTTTAGACCTGTGTTTCCACAAGGTAAGTATCAAGATGTACTGAAAAATGTTACTTTTTTCCATAAGTACGTGGGCAGAAAAGCAACTTTACTTTTTAAATACCAACGCGTTCTGCAACATCTATGTTTCCTTTTCACATCTTCCACATTTTAAATGTATATATTTTTTGGTTGTTTGCTGGTTTTATTTTATTTTGAATGAGAATGTCTCAATTTATGTAACAGCACTGAAAAACAATTACAATAAATGTTACAGACTATCGGTAGGTTTTAACTTCCAGTTTATACTACAAGTGTTATTTAGTACAATGACATTTTTGATTGCATTGTTAGTTAATATTTATGTCCACGGATAAAAAAAAATGTGCTTATAATCAGGGGTGCAGATAACTGGTACGCAAGTACGCATTCACCTATTTGCGCTGCTATGAAAACAAAATATAATGTAGTTAAATCTTTATATGCTAACTCGACTTCATTTGCGGTATACGGGTTAAAATGAAAGGTATTTTCTTGTCATAGCAGCGCAAATGTACATAAAATAAGTACGCAATTGCGCTTTTACAAACAATCGATTGTCGCACGTATAGTTCTTAAAGGTGAACGCGTACTTGCGTACCAGTTATGTGAAGCTGCTTATAATCATGTGAATAAATAAATATTGCCTAAAAATGATACTACAAAATGAAATTGTGAATGGCATGCAGACTTCTAAAATAATAAGAGGGCTTGTATATTCATTAAAACTTTATAATAAAATTTGTCAAGTAAATTAAATTTCGAAATTAACAGATGCTCCTTGTACTGCTTGTGTAGTATTTTGCTCAATAATCCATCAAACCAAAAATGATATCACACCAGTACTGACAATAGTATTACATACTAAGAGCATATATGTGTAGCATGACACATGTTGTGTTGTGTCTTTTGCCTGTGGACTCATGTGCGTACTGATGGCAGTGGAGAGCAAGTGGTGTAACGAAGATAACGTGAACGCCAGAGAGACAGAACTGGGCCAGAACTGTAACTGTTTCATGGGGCTCATGATGAGCCAGGCTGTGGCACACGGGGACGCATAACTAAGAAGTGGGTTTGATGATATTCCGGTGACGAGGGAAACACCTGTCACGTAGAGCTGACTGTTGCATCATGGATACAACGCCGTCCCCTGTGTTGTCGGTGGGATGAGAGTAGCGCTCCCCCATCACATCAATGCTGCTCGTTGAACTCAGACACGTGGGAAGGAAGGAGAGTGCAGGAAAAAAACGGCCTGAAGTGTGTTTTTTGGAATGACTCCAGACGACTGGATCAGGTAACCATAAAACAGAAGAGAAAAATGATGATGAAATTACATGAAATAACCTCTTCGGTTCTATGTCTACTTCAAAACTGCGTCTCTAAATGCTTTCTGAGGTCTTTGTTAAGGATATGAGTGACTTTTAAATGAACTCAACTATAAAGCTTCGTTAAATTGTGAAATGATAGGCAGGTTGTTTTTTTGTAATGAACAAATTAAATTCTCCTTTCTTGTATACAGGGCCAGTCAATCCTATAGGCAACCCAGGCGACCACCCAGGGTGCCAAATTTTGAGGGGGGGCTGACCTGCCAACCACTTTCACTTTGCCACGGACTGGGGGGGGGGGCGGCGGTGATGCTCACTCAGGTCACTTTCAGCTAGAACCGGTACTGCTTATACAACCTAGAACTTCAAATTCATTAGGTAAAATGAAAGTCATCAGTACATTGTTTTAAATAGAATCTCGATTATTGTATTAGTGAGCTGTGATCTGTGGTAACGGTTTGACATATGTCAGCAAAAGCAGATTTTTTTGAAGGCCTATTTTTTATATATATTATTGTAATTACTGTAAAATGGTTAAACTTTATAAAATACGTATTGCATACCCTATTCAACTGTAAATATTAAAGTACTAAGCTGGGTGTTAAATAACATAATCCCAATGAATTCACACACAAAGAGCTTTGTGGAGTTCGCTCTTGTCCCTTCCCACATCGGACAGCTGCTCCAAAGACATTCATTATATATTCCTGTCTTGCCTGCACTTGTTATTTTGGAACAGACTGTCTGTATTTTTGCATTTTTTTGTGTTAAATTGTGCTAAGCTGTAATTCCATTATATGCTTGTTTAGTTAATTGCACTTGTCTGCTTGTCTGAACACAGTGTGTTGTCTTCACTGTTAATTGCATTGTATTTTAATACTGAGCACGATTAAATGTAAAGTTGCTTATACTGCAAAAAAGTTTTGTCCTTTAAAAGAGGTAAACTTTTGTTACTATTTCCTTACCGCCTATCATCCGCTGATCAAACCAAAGTCTGAGAAAGGACCCAGATTTCCTTTTTTTTCAGAGGCTGTCAGAAAAATCATAAAAAGACAATACAGATGCGATTCATTTTCCAGCTCCCAATTAATAAAGGAACGGTAAGAATTTTACTAAGCGGACATCCACAAACAACCCACTCTCCAACTTGGACTTTCACAAATAAACATTTGCAGAAAGGAAACTCAAGTTTATAGCAAGTAAACAAAACTCCTGCTTTCTCCAGTGAGTACTTATAATGCAAATTTTGCCAGCATAATATTGAATGTGTATGTCCCACCTGACCAGATCTCACCTTCCTCTCGCTATTGTCTTATGAAGGTCTGAAAAATGAGAACGTTAGAGACATTATCATCTCTCTCCAGGGTCATTTTTGGATTTTGAGGGCAGAAATGAATAAATTATGAAAGGCTTAACAAAGTAATGGCTTTCTTAAAAAATATATCCTGTAAAAGAAAGCTTGTTAGTAATAAATCTTTTTTTTTATTGAGTCTTTAATAAAGTAACCTGCTACTCAGGCTTGTATGTTCATAACTCTTGAGACTTATGACCAGGGATCTTGGGAATTTACACCTTCATCCTTCTTCACATGGCAAAAAAAAAAATGATGGGAAACTGGGGTTTAGGGAATCACAAATTTCACACTGTTAACCCGCTTTTCTTCTTTTCATTCCTTTATGGGCAATCTCTAATTTAACTTTTTAATTAAGGCCCTATTTCACTTGCAGTCTAACAGTACCCACCTCATTGGTATGGATGAATGTACTATTTTATTGTAAGTGCAAAATGTATAGTAATATATGAAAACGCTGCACAACAGCAGCAGTAATCACAGAACAAAAAATAGCGACTCTTTTATCAATATCCATATGCAGAACGCAGCACATGAACAAAAAAACGTGCGCGACACTATCAGAAGAACATCAGGAGATCCTGAAGGAGGCGTCAGCTTTGCAGTAGACAGGATGTATTTCAATCGAATGGTTATTTGAGGTCACCTCTCAGATGGGGTGGCCACAATGTGCCCAGGGATTCTTCAAAATATCAAGACAGGTGTGAATAATCACACGGGGGGGGGCAAGACAAAGGTGAATTTCAATTGAAGTCCAATGAACTTCACTTGCTGCTTATCACCAGTACACAGTTTTTCTTTGTTATTTACAGGTACATCTCAACTCAAGCAGGTTTTATGCAAATAAGCAGAATGGCCAGAGAATATATGAATCTCTGGCTACATTCCAGGTAGATCTGGAAACAGGAAATGGCAGATTAAGGCATGCTGGTTATATGCACACACAGGAAAACATTACATCTATAATACATTAAAAAAACAGACGTGCATGTGAATCTGTGATGTTGTGAATGAACAAAATGATAAACCCCCATGTTTGGAAAGTATATCAAGGAGACTGGCTAATGTAAAGCTCCAGAGAACATAGTGGACATACTTTAACTTTGTTATATGTCCAGATGTGTTCTTCGGTATAAGCTAAAGTCTCATATTAATAATGTATCAGTATATCTCTCCATAAACATGTAGTGCAGGATTGCAGTAAGGCTGTAGCCGGTATCTGAAAGCAAAGGGCGTAGCCTGTGAACAATCTCTGTCCCTCACAGGGCACAAACACGCACCGTGAAGGACCCCAGGTTACCTCAGTTATGTCTTTACGCCGTCGAAGGACAGCAGAGCACCAAAGGACAGACCTGCAAACACGAGACGAACATGCAAACTCTACACACGCAGGGAAGAGACACGAAACTCGCTATCCTGGAGGCATGAGGCCACAACACTGCCCACTGAGCCACGATGCTGTCCGAGCTCAGAAAATCAAACACTGATATTAAAAAGCCTTGAATCCCTTTCCTTTACCCATATATTTGCTTCAGATATATTGGGTGGGTATTTAAAAGTTTGATAACACTTTATATTGAGTGCACCTTTATAATGCATTCATTATGCATTCATAGAACATTCAGTGCACCTTCATAATGCATTCATAATGCATTCATAGAACATTCATAAGCAGCATGCAAGCACACCTTAACATCCTAACATTCCTTAACAGCTTTAATATACATTAATAACAAACATTACATGATTATACAATTATAATGTTTGTTATTATTATATAATGTTTGTTATTAATGTATATAACAGCTGTTAAGGTATGTTAGAATGTTAAGGTATACAAACATAATGTTTATGAATGTTTTATGAATACTTAATGAATACATGATGCAATGATGGTGCACTGAACGTTTTATGAATGCATTATAAAAGCATTATGAAGGTGCAGTTAATGTAAAGCGTTACCAAAACTTCAAAGTTCCATTGGCCATGCGAATTATTACCCCTGCCCACAAAAGCCTGGTAGGTCAATCTGGGAGTTGGTTACCCATCTGCAGAGGGGCTATCTAACAGGAAGCACTGCTGCATTTCCGAATGGCTACAAAACAACTTTTCAACTGCTGGATTTCAATGCAAATTGTTAGCAGGTCAACACTCCCAAATGTATCAAATCACACATGAGGGGATGTGGAAGAGGAGGAGGATTGGTGTGGCAGGAGTCAGTTAACAAGGTGTTTGTTTTTATAATCAGTATCAGAAATTTCACTGCTCCAAATGGATCAGTGCCCCCCCCCACCTCAATGCCCCAACACACCACCCATACACAAACCTCCAAAGCCATCCAAACCCTTAAGTCTAGTCCGTAGATTACTAAAATGACCTGGAGGCACGAGTAAAAATACCACATTGTGACTTGAAGCGGAGTTTAATCTTTGTAAGATCTTGTACGATTGATTTTTTTTTCCTGCAGTCACTCAGTGGCATAAATGCAGTTACTGAGAAGCCCTTCAATGAAATGCAAACTCAAAAGGCTGAGCAGCACGTGACACATGACACCAGTCAACTGTCCGCCGAGCTTTTAAAGTGCGACTGAATGTCTCTTTCCATTTCCATACAGTGACATCACTCCCCAGACACAATGGGTTTCACGTCAGCCCCAAGCCGTTCAATCATTTAATAATCATTCTATTTCCACACTTACGCAAAGAGTCATCCTTTGCCCTTTTTTTGTACATTAAAGTATATTGAAAAGCTTTTTGCCTTGGAAAAGTTAATATATCAAATAAAGGATGCATCATTTAGGAAGTAATGAGGTAGAAAGGAGTTTGGATTGTTTAAATTAATTTACTTACCAATGGTTACCTGTATTACAGCAATATCTTGGCATTCTGAATTCTCTTACTAGCTGGACATGCAAAATTTAAATGCACATGACAGAACGGGCTAGAACCTACCACTACAGTAAATGATTGAACTTGTTGTTTTGTTTTTTTTTATTTGAAGATTTAAAGTTGTTCATTGCAAATTATAATCCTTTTGAGGTTAGAAAGCCACAAATCCCTTGCACGGTGCATTTTGTCGGTACATGCACTTCAAAGAAACGCATCACAAAACTGAAAGCTGTTATGTAGACTTTTAGTCCTTGTGCTGTTTTGGTGACTGAGAATTGAGTTCTCTTGTATGAGAGGTTTTATTTGCACCACAACTGACACACACATCCCCAGAGAACAGGCAGACATGCTATTAATTGCATAAGTGCTTTGTCTGAATTATCAATTTATGATTATTATCATTTTCCCCAAACGGTTTTTTTCTCTCTTGGGGACGGTCACAGTTATGGATGTTATGTGAATGATCAATCTATTCCTTATGGTAGGTCTCAAAAAGAGGTGCATCATAATGCAATTAGTGGAGTAAATTATTTTGAAGTTCAAAAGACTGAGTTTTTGCAAAGTGAGCAGACTGTGAGTGTGAGAAAGTGTACACTTAATTGAAGCTTCAGACTATTGGAATTTGGTAAATTTTTCAGCAAAGCTACCCTGAGGCACACGAGTCTAAAATTTGAAAAATACAAATGACCTAAGGTGTCACACAGATGTCTAAAGGGGCAGTGGAGGGCTTAGCAAATCGCCAGTGCTCCCCCCAGTTGCTAGGCACCAGGAGTAAATCCTTATATGCTTGGACTGTAAAGGGGTCACATGTCATCTATAAACCATTTCACATGAATCATTTGTTTTGTAAGTACCTGAAACATGCCATTTATGCATTTCTGAAAAAGACACAGCTGAATAACATCAGGTAACCCTACGTTGTATCCTGCCGCCGAATGCTAACATCCGTGTCTGTCAAACATGTTTGTGCCCCTCGGATCAGAGTCTCCGCAGGCAGGAGAGAAGCGGCAGCTCTGCGGGCTACGGAAGGTCAGGAAGGTGTGTGTCGTGTGTCCTTCTTCAATTCACTGCTCCTCCTCATCCTCTCATTGACAAAGGGAAGAGGGGACAGATCTCTTTAGAATCATCTCAGGTGGGATGTGCACCTCAACAGCCAAAACAATGTTTTATCCCCGCGGGCCTGTCAACGAGTATCTAAAGTCACTCTCACATAGAAAATACTGATTCTGAAGAGCAACTGAAGCCGCAACAAATATTTTTTTTTATTCTTATGCTGTACCTATTATTAAGTATCTGTTGTCTATTTTTAGGATTCCGCGGAATGTTGCCAAGGTTACCAGCTAGTGTTCATGTCATGTGTCACACTTAGACGCTCGCTAACTATCGACTTGGCTGGCTAATAAGCAAACATTAACTTCAATTTGCTATCGACATGTCACCCTTCGGGAACATGAACCCATAAAATGAAATATTTGACAGAGCATCCAATAATGTTAATGTTAAAAGAAACCCACATCAATGGCTCCACAAAACCAAAGCGAGGGCAGGTGTAGCTACATAATAAAATACACTATTGATGACACCATTAATCTCCTCACGTTCCCTGCCCCTTCATTTTTGGGTCTTATTCAACGCAGAAAATGCTGGTCTTGGTTCTCTTTGTTAATTCTTCCCATCTTACCGTAAAGGCATTCCCTGCACAGCAGACATCCTCCCCTCTCTATAACACGATGACAGATTTTACAAAAGATGTTGCAAAGAAGACAGGACAGAGGTGCCAGGAACACAGGGTAACATAAACAGTCAGATCCCACATCAGAGACTGTCCCTTGCCGTGACTCAGATTAGCCTCTCACCAGCTCACATCTGCTGAAACAGTCTGACAGGCCGACACTCCCAAACTGGGAAAATCCAGCTTTGTTGACTTAAATAAATATAGTAAAACGAAGTTTGTTACTTGAACTAATTGTAATTGTTGAACAAATGTAATTGCCACTCTGTGTTTTAGAAAAACTGCCAACGAAATGCTACCATGCTGGAATACCAAAGTTTTAAAGGGCACTTAGATTCAGATTTCAAAGAGAGGACAGGTAGTGAAAAAAATCTGACAAACGACGGCTCTGAAGTAGGTGTTCCATCTCCTTTCCTGGTTACGCAACAGTCTCCTGTGAACGCAACCTAAGCCATTATGGGGTTGATCGAGATCAAGAGAAACTACTGTTGCCTCACACCTCAAGGATTAGGGGCTGGTGTCCCTCCCCCAGCCTATGCCGAGTTCGCACCTTCTCCCCGTGCTCGGCAAGTTTCTTCTAGGTATTCCAGGTTCCTCCCCCAGGCCAAAGATATGAAGCTAGGCTAGAGTGAGTATGTGTATGTGAGTTTATGGGCATGATCGCTTCATTGGACTTGCATCCTGTCCAGGGTGTACCCCAGCCTTGTGCCCTGTGATAGACTGGCATCTCATCCAGGGTGTACCCCAGCCTTGTGCTCTGTACTGCTTCAGGTTCACCCCCTACCCCCCAAGACCTTACTAGGATAAGCAGTTACTTGATGGATGGATGGATGGATGGATGGATGGATGGATGGATGGATGGATGGATAGATGGACTATTTTGTCTTCATATGCATTCTATTAAAAGCAAAAAAAAAAAGTAGCATAGAAAAAAAAATGTCATCAGACTGGGTTTCCAAAACAATATAAATATACGTCACAGAGAAACCTGGTGTATTACTTTTATTCTCATGTTAAAATTCATAGAACATTTCCAGGAGCATAGATGTCAGATCTACCCTGAACACAGGATTTAATTATTTAGACTCAGTGTTTTGTTCTCTCTCGCCATACAGCCTCGCCTACTGCACTGATGAAGTTCCCCACCTAGAGAATATTTTTGTCTTGCTGGCATAATCAGTGACTGACAAGAACACACAGAAATGTGGTGACATCTGGAGGAACTGCTGGCAGTGAGGGACAGCCACGGCGGGGTGCATGACAAGGTCCGCGAGAGCTTGAACCTCTGCCAGTCCGACACGGAATTCTCGCAGGCGGCAAATGAGACCTGCGGCACTCAGGAATCAGCCCTGGTGAGGACTCAGGAAAAGGTACTTCACACTGCCAGAAGCCTTTACGTGCCATTGGCGTATCGTGGGATCAGGTGGCTTCTAGCCAATGAGAAGAAGGAGAGGAGTCAGTCTGATAAGAAGCACAGAATGCTGGAAGTAGCAATAATGGTAATGCTGACAAATGCCCGCAGACTATGTCTACTATTATAATCAGCATTACTTCGGAATTAGTTTGCTACCCTGTATAAAGAAGTGACTAAGATCCTATTTTTGATAAAGGTGAAGGGACGGAAGAGATGATTCATCAAATAAGACCCGAGTGGGGGGTATTGAAAAGGAAAAGAGAGGGCAGCGGAAAGCAGAAGCAGCCAAAATAGGACTACAGGCAAGGGCAAAGTCAACTCCAGGATACAGAAGTTCTCCGTACTGTTAGTATTAATACTGGCAACCACTGTCAACCATGAAGAATTTTGAGAGCCAGTCTGAGCCAAAGACAGAGTGTCTGTCAATGGGTGAGGAGCAAAGCTATTGAAATACCAACCAGCTGAGAATTTCCCTGTTCCGTTGTTCCATCCAGAAGACAGACATTTTTTTTTTTTTGAGCGTTGAATTTTTATTTTTTAGAACTCTGACACCACAATGACGTAGGATGAGTCAGACCAGGGAGGCTTGCAAGAACACAGCAGTAGATAGAGCTGCAATTGTTATGCTTGGACCTTGCAAAGACACATTCCTCAACACCCCATAAACTAATGAAGGTTACTGCAAAGTCAGGATCTTAAACTGGACGACTGTGGTAGTTTTAGCCTGAGGATTGATGACGTTTGTAATGTTGGCGTAGCAGAAGGCTAGAATACGAAATCATCACAACCTGTGTCATTTACAAAATCATACTTCCCCTTGCAGACTACAAATTAGCTGGAAATTACAAAATTAGCTGGAATGCTAAGGAAAGCTACCAGCAACAAGCAGACAAGAACAGCTTATAAAAGCACTCAGAAGATGACCATCTACCCCCAGGCCCAGCTGGAGAAATCCACCATCTCGTCAACATTTCTAGCAGAATTCTGGTCCTCAGAAAGAAGGAAGAATTTAGCTCAAATCCATTACAGGAGCACAGAGAATAGCCTTTTCAACAGCACAGATGAATTCAAAATTCACCATGACAACCAAGCAGGAGACAGACAACTGGCCAAGTTCAAAGGTAAATAACAGTCAAGTGACCGCCCTTAAACGTTCTAAAACCTCCTTTTACAAAATATAAGTTTTAATAGAAGAACACGTGGATTGGTAAAGTATGTGGCGTGAGCTGCCGTAAAACCTAAGAAACTACTCCTTGTAGAGCTATTTAAAAATGAAACATATGTAATCAGCAGCATGAGTGAGGAATCAGTGGATTCATTCATGGGGGCGAGCGCTGGGATTTCTGGCGATGAGTGTAACGGTGCTGATGAAAAGAGCAAGTTAAAATCAGGAGGAGCTCTACACTGTCAGGCTGTTACAGATGAAGCTCGACTTAGCGCCAGGTTGCGAGAGAAACTAAACTGCCAAAGCCTGAACAGGAGGCCTCTTTCACCACCCCACAATGCAAATTCTGAGGGGATATCCACAAGTTCAGAAAGATGCAAGTCTCTGTGTTCATTTGCTGTATAGGTGAGAGCCATTATTTATGGTGTCCACAAAGTACTCCATTTATATTTTTTACATTTACTGATATGGCAGCTTTACTCAAAGCAACTAACAGCAGAGGAAATGGCTACAATTTATATACATTCATCTTGGGATTTGAGCCCACAACCTTCACGCTGTCAGTGCAATAATCTACTAAAGGAGGCACCTTGTGTTACGGACATAAAACAAAAACAAAAACTCACATGTGCATTTGCAAAATTTGTGTTTTGAATGTCTAACATGATTGACTCTCTTATTACCATCTTGAATCATTATGGAATATAAATTTGATTTCGGGCCAAAAGGATGGTACCTTAGATATGAGTGCCTGAAGATAAGGGACATTTGTCAGAACCAGACAGGAATGCATGAAGCGTGGAAAAAGTGTGCTTTTTCCAAGCTCAGTTCTGGAAATGACTGTGGGAAATCAATAAGCAGGACTAAGCACTGCCGTAACCTGGCCTAGCGAGGTAATGGAAAGCCAAATGGCCTACTTAGCCCATCAAACTCCTTCTGTTGCGACAGGTTCAGCTCACCAGCACATCCCCCGTGCCAGAAGAGGAGAACCCTTTAACACATCCATAGTGGTTGTCCGACGGTGCAGGGGCAAGGGTTTGACCATGGGCTCCTGAGCCAGGTGCTCTGGACAGCAGCAGGAACATCTGTAAAGGAATCAACCATAGTGTGCACATTTGCCCGTAAAAGCCTTACTTCTCATCTGAGCCAGGAAGTTACTGCAGTCGACTGTCAAAAGCAGGACAGGCCCTTCCATCACAGAGAAGAAAGCTGGGCCGTCTGTTGTGGGCGTCTGATGTCGAAAGAAATAAAAGACCATAAGACATCAGGCCACTTCACGGATGATATGTCAAAGAGCAGCCAGACCTCTCATGCATGAATTATCATTTCATCAGATAAGATTTTTTTTTTGGTTCTAATGTCTATTTTTATATTCATCAGGATATCAACACAAACACATTTTAACACAATAAGAAGAAGGAATTAAATGCAAGAAAACAAAAGAAAGTATAAATATGTAAATTTGACTGCATAAAATGCAATTACAATCTCATGAAATATCCTAATATTGCTTGAGAGAATATCTAAAATTCTATATATTTTGTCTGAATGAAATAAAAGTGAAAATATAAAGTCCAATAACCATTATATTGGAACTGATTATAATTTTGTTTTCTTACAAAAAGCAAACTTATCCTCATGATTTGTAAACCCTTGAGGCCACAAAAAAAAATCTTTCCTTCTGCACGGTATGTTCTTTTTTATATTGTAGCAGCACGTCTATCGTGGACCTTAAATGACAAGCACATAGAAACATTTCAGGGTCCTGCACCCCAAAATTCCATATGTAGCGCCATGCAGTAAAATCTCTCATCATCTGTCTGCCTATTGAAAGGCGTTATCAGCTCCGGCTGTCACATCTCGCCTTCTCATTGCTGACACCTAACCTTCCGGTTTCATCTATCTGTTTATCTGGGAGCTGCCCTCACCATTATATTACATCCTTGCAGGATATTTTCTCCCTTTACTACCCTCACTGCTTACAGAAATCCAAGAGGTGACCAGTGCAGCCTAAATGTTCTTCGCATTTATTTTTGTCATCTTTAATTGGCTGTCACTAGGTACATAGACTTACAAAAAAAGAAGGAATTCTGCTTTGGATTTAAAAAACACATTCATAGTGATGGTCTCTGCATGATAGATGAGATCATTCTTCATCTCTGATCTCAGGAATATGCATTTTTGCTGACAGATAAGTGGCTGTTCCTTATCCCTGGATTATAATAAAAAGTAAACAGTTAATATTCAGAAACCTTACTGTTCAGAAGAGGTCTGCCAGACTTTGGAATGCTCCTTTTTGCAAAAAAAAAAAAATAATGTCAGCTAAATCAGTGTTTCTCAAGCCAGCTCTCGAGGACCCCCAGGCAGTCTGCATTTTTGCTCTGGAAGGGAAGCAGGAAGCTGGGGGGGATGAAATACATGGACCGTCTGGGGGGGGTCCCCCTGGACCAGGCTGAGAAACACCGAGCTAAATTCTGACCACGACTGACCGCGAATTTGTTGTTAAGAATGTTTTGTGAATTCTGCGTTGGTAAAAGACAGACGGCAAACATCAAAAGTCAATAATTAAGCTATCCAACGGAACAAATCCCACATTGGAAACGCGGTCCCTGGGACAGAGCCTTTCCACGAACAACTGATATAATTAAAAAGGGGTGTGACAGGCCTGTGGGTGGAATATCAATTCAAAACAATAATTTTGTTCTTAATAAAGCAAGACTTTTTATTAATTCAGTGCTCAACCGTACTAAATCGGGGGTTCAGAACTGTACAAGCAGCTACTAGGGTGGCCATTCACGTTTTTAAACACTGCAACATTGTTGTAACAATAAATAAGTCTCTTAAGATAATACAAGAAACAAAGCAAAACTGCATATGAAGGTTTCCTTCTATTTTGCACTACAGATGTTTTTTTATGGTGTTCACAGTGAATTATTTCTGCCCAAGCCTGTACAGATAAATTCAAGATCAATCAATAAAGCAATTGTAACAAGTACCAATGGTCACAGCCTAATGCTGTGGCACGAATAATTTATCGCTTAACGAGCCAGTGCCAGCAGGCATCAATTAACATGCCCGATGCACTTCAGCAACCTAAATGAGTCTCAGGTTGATGTTCAGATTGATTACTCCAGTGCACGTTCAAAAGACACCCAGGAGCAAAGAGCTCTGAGTGCATGTGTGGGTGTACTTCAGAGTGTATGTGTGTGATTCACCAACTTGCTATGATTTAATGAACACTGATCAAAGGAGAGTCAGCCACTATACTGGTTTGGTAGTAGCGTCGTTCACAGGAAACAGAGTAGGCTAGGTTAAGGACATCCCATCAAGATAAGTGGCAGGTTCAGCTCTCGGGATTTGCAAGGTACCACGCAAACTTAAAATATAAGGTAAAAATAGAAAAAGAATCTTCCCTTTTCCCAAGTCCATCTGTTGAAATCTCACTGGTTTGTACAAATGTTTTTTTTTTCCTTTGAGCCAGGACATCGCATAAGGTCATTATTCGTACAGAACGCATTATAATTTGACATCTAAATGTCGCAATTAATTAAAGATTAAATCAGCAGCTTCTTCTTTATTGAAGACTCTGCAGGTTCTCCCAAGCATGAATCCATGTCGAGCAGCAAGTTCAGGGGCATGAGTGAATCGTTCCTTTTCTCTTTGAAAGCACATTCAGGCACTCTTGCCCACGCACAGAAAATCAATATCGGACCATCTAATAAGACTGCACCTTATGGCATGTACTGTCTTAGCGTCTTATAATAGAATTACAAAGATTGCCCTTAACTGTTAGTGTGATCGTAGCCTTATACTCAATGGCAAGCTGGATAAAATGAGTATTTTGTGTTTTTTTTTTTTATCTCCAGGTGAAATAAAGGCATGACTGGATGTTACACCTACAGATCACACTTACGGAAGCACTTCTTCCATCAGAGTGCTTCTGGGAGCACATGGGGCTGAATCCATTAATCCAGCTAGTGGTGGTTTCCCTTTGGCCAGTAATCAAAGGCAGTGGAATTACTGCATTTTGGGAGCTTAAATGCGCAAATTAATAAAAAAGAACAACTGGAACTGAAATGGCCTATTTGGAAATAATGAGTTTGTTTGTTTTTTTCTCCCTGTCTGTGATTTGGCAGCAGAAACCACAGACAATCATACAGGAGCAGGTACCTTTTACTGCACAAGCAATTAAAGGAAATTGAATGCTTCAAATGTTATTTTTATATATATCTTAAGATTGTATGAGGGCTATTAGCAGAATTTGTTCAACAGAATATTGATTAAATTTATCTTTCCCATTACTGGTTTGAAAGGTGCTGGTTCTTGAAGTGTGTATTTCTCTGCTGAATAAACTGATTCAGTGAAAGTCAAGTCCCTTGAGTGAAAAACTAAAATCAATAACAAATTACTTTTCATATATATGACAATTTACTTCTTTTATATATATATATATATATATATAAATCAGTGTCCTTTTTTTCCTTCACTGAAATAAATGTAGATGTAGACCAGGGGTGGGCAATCTTATCCAGAAACTGTCAAAACCTTATGCAGGTTTTCACTGCAACTCCTTAATTAGATTATTAATTAGAGGACTGATTGGTTGAAGAGTCCTCACACCTGAACAGCTGACCTAAAGGTGATCCCAAAAGCCTACATACACACTGGCCCTTTGCAGATAAGGTTGCCCACCCCTGTTGTAGACCTATCAAGCTGACAGATAATGGAATAGCGTTCTCTGCTAGCTGAAATATGTAATTTAATTCAGCTGAGAGGAATGTTGCAGGGGTTCAAGCTTTATTATAAATCTCTTGTGTTGCTATCATGATTAATTACCAATTGGGGGCACATGGGTTACATACTTAACAAAGCCTAGCCTAGCTTAAGTTATTTGTTAGGGTTTATTAGAGGGTCAAATTTGTAGCTTAGGTGAGTTTTTTTTTCTGGAAGCGAAAGACAATGGGAAAGGGTGAACTATGCGTTTCGTCTGTACAAGGTTTATTTAGCTCATTCGGCCTGGACATGTAATTTCACTTTGACTTCTTTACTGGCTACTCATCCCCTTTTTTGTACCGAAACCTGGCTGTCCTGTGCTTTTGTCCTCTCTGATATAACCTGTCAAATTCATACATGGCTGGGAAATTCGTTATTCCTTTTCCAGCATTGAATAAACCTCAAGGTGCAGCAAAAAAAAAAAAAAAAGGACCTGAATATTTCTGAATTTTGAAAGGGAGTTACATATATCTCTTATTATGGAAAGTATTTGTCAAATATATGTGCAGTGAATAGGGCACCAGACTCATTGTCATCCTGCACTGGATTTGCTGCAAGGAAGATGGGTAGATAGATGGATAGAAGATGGGTGTTCCAACACTGGAGGTGGAGTTGGGGAGTTACAGAAAACCTGCAGAATGTCTAGGACCTGATTTTATAGACTCTATGCATTCTAGATTATTCCATTACTTATTATTAAGTGAAATTGTTGGTTGAGAATTCTTTGACGTTCAGTACAAATCCATATTAGATCACTATCTTAATAAACTGCATAAACAAGTAAAGTGAGTAATTTTTATGTGAGGACATCTGTTGCACATTAATATGCAGGTCAGTCTCAGAACTGTTTAAAAGCAGCTTAGCAAAGCGGGCCACATACGAGATTGTATAAACATTACAGGTAGGGATGCCTGGAAGACTATTGACCATTGAGTCTTGTTTCTTTCGACAACTTTAAAAGTGCATTATTATGTGATGACATGGTTGACGCACAGGCTTCCAATCAGCGTGGCTGGCAGACTGGGGGGAGTAACTGTGAGGAACTGTCAGGAGTTTTTTTCTCCTAAGTTATGGATAGCCTGGGGGGCAGTCGCACAGCGGGGACTTCTGCCCTCAGACACCACCGAACCGTGACGCAAGACCTGTACCCAGCCGGCTGGAGAACAGACATCCCCTGACTCAGTCACCTACAGACTCCCAAACCACCAAACCGCGCTCAATTACCCTCGCTGCGCGATCCATCGCACCCAGGACACTACCTAGGTGTCCCCTACCCCAGCTGATCCCTAAATAAACACCCTCCGCCCAAACCAGACTGTTCCCCCCCCTGCAATTTATCTCCTCTCATTTACCAGTCGAAGTCACAAAATGGTTTAAAAGGAATCAGATTTACTCCACAGCTACTGTCCTTATCCATCATTTATATTGCATTTTGCTCCAAGGTAATGATAACACACGTCAGCGTTAACCGGAGAATTCCTGAAATGTTACACATGACACCAACTGGACTGTTCGTTACGACACCAATTATTTTGACATGACAGCCTCTCTTTAATTGACAGGGGTCTGGGATTTTCTCAGCACTTTTATTGCCCCATTGTAAAATGCGGTATTAAAATGTTCAGAAGAAGATTTAATGTCTCGACAATGTGTAGATGTGGTGTAAATCCAGTAGTGGTTCAATAATGAACTAAAGTTAATGTTCACAAGGAAAGCCATTCACGGGACTGCATGGACTGGTGTAATATCATGTGGTCGCGTGTAAGGAGACCCCTCTGTTCTGTCTGTGCATTTTCAGCTCTCTTCCTCTGATTCTCCGGGTGTTTTCCTCAAAAGCATCCAGTCCTCTTCTTTCTGGACACAGCGTGCTCTCCTGCCAGAGTCTCTCACTGTGTCATTATCCTCTGGCTGCCACGGGGGCCTCTCCACAGCTCTGGGGGGGGACAGACCGCTCAGGCAGAGAAGAGCAACGCTGACAACAGCATTTTTACCGCGTGGGGGCCCTGCCAGGCAGCCAGAGTTGTACCTTTACAACGATCCATCATTTCTGAAATACAGCCAAGCTCTATCCAGGGCAATGCTATTATAGAGGTCTGGCTCGTGTCTGTTTTCTTAGCATCTCAGGGCCAGATGTCATTTAAACAAAAAAATAAATGTGAATTTAGTTGAGGCAACATCCATTCTACAATACGCCACCTATTCTATTTTGCAGCCATTTTTGATAACGGATTTAAAGCAAGTTGTTACACGGGTGGTAATAAAACCAGTTTTTCAATTGGTTGCTGTTCTATAAGGGTCTCTGCACATCATTCCCTTTTCTTGACAACCATTGTAATAACTATTGAGTCTTTCTTCTGTGTGACAGGCGTACCAATAGAAATCTTTACAGTTTCTGGGATATTGGATTCTCTTAAGTTATTGTGGGTTTTTTTGTATTTTTTTTTTGTTTTTTGAACAAATCAACCCTTTCCTGTAAAGCCTTGAACTTTACCTCCGGAGAAACTGAAAAGATTTGCACAAAATATGCACAACAGCAACAGAGGCAGCTTTATTGATTTTTGATTGTGCTTACAATCACATTCTTTTGCAGTATCAGCTGAAATTTCAGCAGGCATTGATTTGAAAATGTCACTATTGTATTCTATAATGGTCTGGAGTATTCTTTTAATGTTTTTTTTGTATTGTTGATCTGAAACTAAATAAATATTGTCAGTTTTTCAAATTTCTCTTTCTGGTTCAGTGTTATTAGTAACATTTTTATGACTTTTTAAGACTAAATTAATAGTACCATAAAATTAGTTTGAGAGCAGAAAAGATATCCATCAAAACAATTAAGTTCCAGAACACCTCTATTTATTTAAACGAAATACATACATGGTTGCTACCAAACTTTTCTACAAAGGGATTTTCATGTCAGGTTTCACAAAAGAAAAGGAAAAGAGATATCAGGCTGAATCCTAGCAATATCCCTCCTCTTTGCTGACCAGTATAAGTCGTGTTTCTTTTTTTCCCCACCTTAGATTTCCCACTGCAGTAAAATACTGTGCATAAATTAACGACAGAATACGAGATCATCTGTCTTTATTTCTGGTGACAAATTACCTCATTGGGGAGGTAAAGACCTCCCTCGTTGAATTGCTAGCAGGGAACTGTCACCACTGAGTACCTGGTGTAACTGCTGTCACACAGAAGCCTAAAAAGCAAGCTTACATTTACAAGAGCCTAATAATAAGAAAAAAGGTTCAAAGTGGGACATTAGTAATTTGTTGAATGCCATTACCCAGCATACTTTGACTTGCTTCACATTTTCCCTGTACGTATCCTAGGAGATAGAGAGTCAGCGTCGAGTTTTAGGTGGTTCTAAACCTGTGTTGCGGTCCCAATTTTGCTGTATTTTACTATATATGACAATTCCATGCACTGATATATATCGATTCCCATGACAGCTAATCTCAAGTCCTACTATACTGAATATGACAAATGGCTTAGTGCTTCTCATTTCAGCATCACTGTAAATGCCCTATGACATAATATCACTCAGTAGTGTTGGACCGCACCTGTTGGAACAATAGTGGCGTAACGATCTCACCACTAGGTGGAGTCATGAGCTGAATGAAAACTGATCCACATAGTTGCAGCTGGTATGCAGCATCACAAACCAGCGTGGGGGCAGTTGGGTAAGTCGCTGAATGCCAAGTACTAAAGTATCATTCAGGGTTACTTGGCTTTCATTCTTTTCCATATTGATTATGAGTTTTATAAGTGGAATTTGAATTACTTCGTATAACCTTCACATACGTATACACATCGTTAACTTCAGACGACCATGTGACATGGCTGCCTAAAAGTTTCAGTTTGGGCCGTACACTCGCTAGGTCATGCACAGAAAAAAAACCGCATCGCTCTCTTTCTGGATATTGAATGCGCAACATTTATTCTGAATACAAGATATAGATTTACATAGCTTTGGATTTCCTCCCAGATTTAAGAAGTCTTTGATGCAGCCGTCTGCCTCATTACATCTGAATGTGCGTGAGTGGGATTCCCTTACCAGAGAGAGGGAGCAGTCTATAGTTGCGGATCTCACGTCAAATATGATATTCAAGCCTGGCTAAAAACGCACAGCTACTGTCACGGAGCCCCGACCACACAAAGGAGTCATACTGCGCTGGAAATGCTCACTCAACTGCAACCATTTGACTGCCAGCTTCAATTTGTACTCAATTTTTTGCCTGCAAAATGCCTAACAAAAAGGTTGCTCTTTCATGTGTCAGCTAATTGACAAATTCAACAATCACGGGGTAGGAGAATATGCAACCTGTTAAAAGCTAGCTTTGTTTCTCAAGGTAGAGAGTGACAAAGTCTCCAGAAAAACTATATTTTATATATATATACACACACACACACACTTGACATATATACATACACACATGCATATATTTACAAACACATATACATATACACACACATATAATATACGTATATATACATCTACACATATATATGTATATATGCACATCTACACACACACACATATATATATATATATATATATATAATTAAATGTGTATCACATTGTATTCCAACAGCTTAGCTAAGCTTTAGCTTAGCTAAAAATGTGTTTTGTGATAAAAGCACCAAATTTGGGACTCTTATAACCATACAGAAAAATTTGGACATTGAGCCATCGTGAATTTCCAACGTGGCATGCATGTGAGACATTTTCAAAAATGCCTGCCAGCTACAGTTGTTTTCTGAACTGCTTTCAGATAGATGAGGAATAAAATGGCAAATACAGCATATATCGAACTCACTTTATTCGGTATACACAATTAATCAGTCAGATAACCCATGCTGGTTACCAGGATATCTGGTAAAATATCTGCCATTTTTCCCAAGATGGTGCCCATAGCTGCAAATTGTCATAAATAACAACTGGCAAAGAAAAATATCAATTTAAGTTCTTGTCCTGTCAATGACAATCTCATAGAGTGGATACAGGAGCACAGTCAGAGCACACAGATGTCACCACTGCTGTGAATCTCAGGCTGGGCTTCATTGTCAGCTGAATGCACTGCATTTGCTTAGCAAAATCCCTGCTGGACTATGGCTTGAAAAGGCATGTGTGCTTCCAGTGATCCATGCACTAACAGGTTGTGACACTGTGTCCAGTTTTGCTGGATGTGAGAAAAAGTGTGGGCTGTATGGACTGTCTTCCCAGAGCTTACAGGTGCCCCGTTAAAGCTGTCCTCTGCCCCAGATGACATGCCGCAGAACGCCATGATGACGAACAAGAGGTTTTCATCCTTCTGTATGACCGGACCAGCACATGCACAGAAGTAGACAAGGCAAGAAGAGAAGTATCTGTGAATAGGCACATTGTGTAGTCAATCCCTCCACTAAAACTACTCTGCAACAGTGTTTCCCACCCCGGGCCTTGGGAACCCCCAGACAGTTCACTTTTTTGCTTCCTCCCAGCTGCCTGCCAGACAACCTACATTGTTGCTCCCTCCCAGCTTTCTACCGGGAGTTCAGAGTCAAGTGTCAGTGTCAAGTTCAGTGTCAATGCCGGGAGCTGGGAAGGAACAAAAACATGGATTATCTGGGGTTCCCCAAGGACCGGGTTGGGAAACATCAGCGTGTCACCTGGACAGTCTACCAGGCAGGTCCATGTATTGGGTGAGGTGCTGTTGCTCACAGCTGAACTACCTTTTCCTTGTAAGCGAGGCTAGTCAAAGACATCCAAGCGCTGCTGTGAACCGTTCTGGACAGATCTACCAGATGCAGGCCAGTCCAGCTACAAACTTGTCTCATGCAAATGTCAGAAGGGTTGCATCAGGTACTGCAAGTGCAAGAAAGCTGATTTAAGCTACACTCCCCTCTGTCTGTGAAAGGGAGTGCTGAACACTCTTCCTTCCCCAAAAATTCACCTACATAAAAATATATCTGACGTGTTTTATACTCTTGTGATATAGTTTTATCTGTCATTGCTGTCCAGTGAAAAAATGTGTTTTTCCAAAAATCTATTGCATCAGGAGCATGAAAAAATGCACTTTTCCAGCAACTACTTTATAAAATAACCCTAAAACAATGTAATGAGACACCCTTAGCACCACAAATAGAAATATGTCCTTATACAGCTGTCAGTCAACAGTTTGTTTTAAATTAACTTAAGTGGACTGTTGTTAGCGGGGCAAATATGTCAGTGCCAATAAGATGCAAACTAATCTCACGTTATATTGACTATCAATAAATATTATGTTGCTAAAATTAACAATATAAAATAGTATATACATGACCATCATGAATACAAAACACTAACTAGTACAAACATAAATACTAGGTAATAGATGACTTCATAAACCTTTTCAAATAGACTTCGTAAATCTTTTCATTTGGGCAATTAGATGTCAAACACTGTCCGCTGAAATGAGAATGGGGTATCCCATAGTAAAAAGTCACAATCACCAAAAAGGGGACAAACACAATTTTCATTGGACAGCAATGCTATATTTATGCTTGGTATTCAGCAGAAATAAGGGTCTGGGTAATTATCTGGGTACAGATCAACATTCAATTCTACATACTCAAAAATACCAAGGTCAGGCTGTTTGAGAGTCAAATGTGTGTTTTTAAATAGACATACAGCTAAGTGATAAAGGTTAGACTCTAAAAAGGCATTAAGGTTTGTTGTTGTAAGTCATGAAACAATGGGAATAATAGTTGCAGACATGTGTGGCAATAGAGAGATTGACCCAGAGGTGCACAAGAAGTTTTTATCTCTAGGGGTTTGGCAGTTCTTATTTATCAAATCTCCTTGGGTCAACTTTGATTTCACTGGTTGCCTCAGAAGGACACGAATTTTGATGGACCTCAAGTTGCAATGTATACCAAATGAACTTATATTATGCTGAAATATGCTCTTTTTGCCATTTTATTCTGCATCTATCTGAAAACAATTCAGAGAATATTTGTGGCTGGCAGCCATTTTGGAAAATGGCCGTCATGATCGAAATGCTGAAAATTCATGATGGCCCAATATCCACATTTTTCCATATGGTCTATGGTTAAAGATGTGCCAGATTTGGTGCTTTTATCACAAAATGCGCAGACGTTATGGCTCTCTGCCCAGCTATCATGACATATCAGTATCAGTATACCACATATAATGTGATTCAGATCACAGGAGGAATTCCTGATCTGTACAGGTTTTTTTTACATAAACACCAGAAATATTTGTAAAAATTAGGAAAGAAGTCTAATACTTCACATGCATGTATGTGGATAGATTTTTTAATGATTTTGCCTGTCAGAAGAACGCAATGTACAAACAATAGGCATTTCTTTTGCTTGCATCAGATCAGGAAATTAATATACAAACTGCTGTGATCGTTTTCCACCGGGATTCACTGTTCTTGGATTTCCCGGAATTTATTAGCATTGACTGCAGAAACAGGTTAAAAAAACATAAGTCAGAGCAAATTAAGTCCTCCATTTGTCTTGTTGTGCAGTGACTGCTTCAAGTAAAAAGATAAAAGGTAGTCGCGCCTGAGTGCCAAGACAAAAGGGACACCCAAGATACCTGACAGTGCTCAGTGGCGCCACCTACTGACAGACTACGATTTATTCACCGTGATGCTCAGCCAGTTCTTAGATTTGCTTCTCAAGTTTGCTTCATGCATTATTGATCTGTTGTGCATCATCTACACCTACTCCTGTTTTTCCCAGTGTCATCCCAATGGGGGACTCATGATTGTTGACCTCAACTGAAATGAGAAGCCTGCAGATCACAGGGCAAGGTTCTTCATGACTTTAAGGGTGATTTCACCCTCTTCCTTTGAAGGAGGTCCTTTCCTAGATAGAATGTATGACTGGGCCAGACTATCTCACCCTATCCAACGTGGCTCTGACTGTGAGGCATTAAAGCCTCGGACTAAGAAATCTTTTGGCAAACATATACAGACTGATCTACCATGGCAGCATTGGGGGGGGGGCACGGGTGGTCTTGGGCCCACCCAGATAAAAAGCAATCCCACCCATTCAGTGTTCACAGTGAGCGATACAGCATGACGAAACAGTTGTGTCTGACAGGTATGTGCATGTGGTTAGATCAATCCGAGGAAATGTGCTGTTGAGAGGCAAATAGATTTTTGCTTCTCTTTGTTTGTTTGGTCTTAGTAACGCGCCGGATCGTTTAAAAACTGATAAAAAAAAAATGTGTAGCCAAGTCTGTAGTGCGATTTTGTCGCCAAGTGAATTGTTATGGGACCGGCCCAGCCGATTTTCTGCCAGCTCACACACACTACGATTTCTACCTCTGCTGTTGAGTCTGATAGGCACCAGTTCTTTTGCAGAAGTCTTTCTTCTTCCCCCAGAGGTTTTTGGGTACTTTGTGAATTTCAGTCATTCAGATTTTAATGCAGGAATACGGGCTTCACTCCTGGTGACATAGCAGTATATAAGAGTGCTGACCACAAAAAAAAAAGAATCTATGAAGAATAACAAAATCAGGTCGCACTTTGCTTAATATTGTTTAACAAACTGAACGTCACACCACAGACACGTTTTGGCTTGAGCTCACTGAGGCATCAAGCCGAAACGCGTGACGTTCTGTGACGTTCAATTAAACAATATTAAGCGAAGGGCTGCCTGTTTTTATTATTTTTTTATAGTTATTCAAATTTTGACACAGATCAGTCTTGATTGTTTACCAGGTATTCAAACAGCAAATACATAAAATTTTAATTAACTGGAAGGATGCCTTCCCCTGTAAACAAATAAAAGAAGCATCACACTTTGTTCTTATGTACTATTTATATAGTACCCCATTTATAAATCATTACAACCCACAAAAGACCTGACCTAACTGAGTGTGAAAAATGTGATAAAATGCCAAACCTCAGATGTGTGTGCAAACACTGTTTCCCAGTAGTTTTAAACCATTATCAGCAAGAATTTTCTGCTATACGTATAAATAACTTACGCTGATTTTTTTGTCGTTTTCTGTCCCTGATTAAACTACCTTTAGGTAAATTGGTCACTACGTATTCAAAAGTACCGGCAAGCACTGTAAGCTTCCAAAGTGAATCTTATCTTATGTTTAAAATTGGTTCGATTTTGAGAATCATATGATGAATTCGCAGTGACAAAGTAAATTATTAGGTATTTCTGGGATTCCAGTGGTGAGTATAAAGATTTAATTTGAATATTCATTGATATAAACAATATAAACACTGCAAGGACCTGTCCAATCACCCGTCTCATTATTACATCACCTTACTGGTTGCTTGCCGGTATTTAAGTACCTGCACAGCCATGCACTGCCAAACAATATTTTGGTCAATGACAGACCGCATATACAAGTGGACCCATAAGATTATAATGGACCTGAAAATTTTCTATCACTTAGTCACGTATCATTCACATTTTTGTGGTAATGCTGGTGTAATCAAACCTACTGCACTGCCAGTCACATAAAAATATAGTAAATATGACTGTGTACATAATACTAGATAATGACAAATAACTATGTTACTGTTTTATGTATTTACTATACTGAACGATTTATCATTATTTTAGAGTGCACTCTTTCTAGTTATATAAAAAAAGTTTACTGTAGCATAGGTGTGAGGTAGGCTATACTATCTAGGCTTGCATAAGGACACTATGATGTTTGCATAATGACGAAATCATCTAACAATGCATTTCTCAAAAGGTATCCCTGTTAGGCGATGCATGACTGTATATTATATTGCACAAGGAAAAAAACGCAGCAGTCTTTCCTGATAATAGTTTATACATCTTCCCCATACTGTGGTGAGATTATGAAGTGCTTACCGAAGAGGGCACTCATGAAATGTCTCAGTTTCTTGTGCATTCCTTTTATGTATAGTCTAACATCAGCATATCTGAAACTTAGCACTACATAAGCTAGTCTAACACATCCCGTTAAAGTGATGGCATTTTAATGGGTGAATGGGTAAGAGCTACTGGTCATGGGCCTGTTTCTGTTGTCATTTTATACTATATATAAGTTCCAGGAAAAACCACCCATCTAATCTCAACCAATAAAAATCTGTACTAGACGTAAAATCATTTAAGTCTAGTACAGGTATAAAGTTGTTATCGTCAAAGAGCAGAGTTGGGAAATTCAGGTGCAGAGAGTAAAACTCCAGACCGGGATTTTGTTTCAACCAACCAAGTCGAATACTTCAAATAGGCAATTGACATAGCACTGCATAAAGACTGGATATTGAAACTAAAGACAGTCAGAATGCACGGTACATAAACACATGGTCAGCCAGAAAACAGGAAGTAATGCGTTATTTTGAACAGCACAACCTCCAGATGTGTCTGTTTAATCAGTGGGAAAAAGAGATTTTTATAACCCACATAACTGACACAGATTTCTCCTTACTTGTTTAATAATTAAGCATTCAGACAGCATAACATTAAGCATCGCATCAGAGTGTCTGGCCAGCAAAAGAATTCCAGAAAATTGCAGAAATATGAAGCTGCCAAAATAAAAACATAAAAATTTTTATATATTTCCGTAAAGTTCCGGTATTGAAATACATAGCTGTGTAGTTATAGCTCGACATGCAGTGCTGACCACAGCTGTTCAAGAAGGGATGACTGCATTAAAATTAGTTCATCAAACACCATAAAGCACTGCCCTAAAATAGCAGGAAAGCAGCATGAGAGTGTCAAACAACTGAAGGTGGGCAACATGTTTAGGACCACAGGTAAGGTCAGGCCGGAAAGCGAATGTAATTTAATCACCAAGATCATAAATGGGGCATTATCTGAGGATTACTTTAGATAAACAAGATAATAAAATGAGGCTAATGAATGCAAAACTTGATGTTTTTATTTTTAGATTTATTATAGAGTCTAGATTAATGTCAGGAAAACTTGGGGATTTTAGACATGAAAATGCTGCAAGTGAATCTATCAAATGCAGCAACAATACTTAAGATCAAATTTCACTCCTCAGATAACATGGATTCTATACTGGTAACTCCTAATTGAAATATTAATGAGAAACTTAATGATAAAATAATAATCCATTCATCTATCTTCCAAATGTTTACCAAGTACAGGGTCACTGGGATCAAGTAATAATAATAAGTTTTATGATAAGAATAAAGTCACCAGCCTGATACAATTGCAGTAATAAATCATTATCACGATAACTATAATATTAGTAGCAACGGCTTTTGGCCTTCTTATTGCACACCACCTTTACACTTGGTGGAAATCTGATGCAGCTGTCTGATATCAAGGAGGTCACTGGCTCCAGTGTTGATTCTGGTTCATGAAGCTAAAGATAAGAGGAAGTTCAAGGCCTGAACAAAGAAAGAACTGGATCACTGCCAAGATGCATGCGTTATAATTGAGAAGCTGAACCATTCTGTAGCCCTATCTGTATCCCTATCCAGTGAATTAACTAGGAATTGTAAAATGATTGGTTATTTCTCTGAACCAATCAGATTGTAGAGGAGGTGGGTACAAGCAGGTTGAGGCGGGACCAACCATTCAGATGTCTTGGACCTACCTCCTCTACAATCTGATTGGTTATTTCCCTGAACCGATCATTTTTCCTTCTGCCCTCAGAATATTTTTGTGCAAGTAAAACTCCCATGAGTGCAATATTTATTTGGTTGGTTGATGGTTTGTTTGTGTGTACAGAGATATATGTGGTTGCTGTTAGACATCCTTCACTCCACTAAATATAGTCATAAAACTCTTAAATTTACTTTAAAATGAGGAACGTCAAATTTAGAAAACACAGAATGGCAAATAATCCCACTCTTGTGCCATTAAACAAAATGTTTCAGATATGTAGTTCTTCAAATGTCAGTGACTCATATCCATCTGAGAACAAGAGAAATTCCTCATATTTTAAAAAATGTGATTAATAAAAGTCTTTGTATTTTCTTTATTTTACACATAACCTTATAACCTTCGGAATGCGTTAAAAAATGTGTTTTAAATGTGATGTCAGTAGGCCCCTCACTCCTTTCTACAAGGTATTTAAATGTTTGATGAAATTATTCTTTTTGAAGTTGGTCATGTTGGTCCCGTTTCGTCTCTCTTGTTAAGTATTAAAATATAAGAGTTCACAATAAATCTAAAAAAAATTAAATACATGTAAGGATGATTTTAATGTGAAATATGTTTTTAGAAATCATCTTGGAGGAGCACATAATTATCAATAAATGTTTATTTCATCATTATATGATGTCCCAAAGATGAAAAGATAAAAGTGTGAAGTGTAAGAAATTCTGATTCTTTTCATAGGTTGATATTATTGAAATATTAATTTTTTCCATTGAAACATCAGCTGAAGTGAAACATCCAGTTGAAATCAATACACTTTATCTGTGGTCTCAACTGGAGTTAACTGGTCTGTATTACACTAGCGTATCTACAGGTGCAGGTACCAGTACAACTACAATTTCTGACCCAAACCATCAGACAAGTTGATAAATGTGTTTCAGGTCTATTGTAGATTATACAGTTTTGCTCTAGTGTTGATTTGGGGACTTCAAAGCAGGAAGATAGAAGGGAGACTTTACATTTGTAAGCATCCAGATCGTTTAGATGTTCCTAACTGCAGACATGGATAAAACTGACGAATGAGGAGCCCTGCAGTTCTGCGTTATCATTTCTGGTGTTTTGTCTGACTAATAAAAACTCATACTTGCAAGTTCGCTCAGTTATGATATAGACTGCAAAAGAATGAAGACAAGCAGAGCACTGTAAGCAAAACGATTTCTGCAACAGTTGCATCTCGGCTTATGAAATATTTTATAAGTTGAGCCAGGGGCAGGGTGTGCTGCAGCTGAACGGTGAACCATTTTATCAACCCATATAACGGCAAATTACGACTGTGTCTGTGGCCTTCATGCATTTTTCATAAAGCTTATGATTGCAAAGGGGCCGTGAGATCCTGTGAGACTATGGATGGGCATTTATGCACTCATGCCAGTAACGGGTAATGAGCTTTGCCGTCAGAGAGGGAACTGTTGGACACGGCCAGAAAAACACAAGTGCACTTTATTGCTGGTATCATCATATACGTCTTATTTTTACTTGCTCTCCCTTAGCTGATGGGATCTTCATAACCCTCATTATATATAAGCATTCTTCCATATAACATGCCTCTTGTTTTCTCACCCGTTATGCCACAGCTCTGACTGCCGGCATAAAGCTAGACAACTACAGCAATAGGTCTCTTACCAGTTTACTGTGCATTGTACCAGTTTATAGCCCAGGGCTATTCAAATCATAGCCCTCAGTGGCCAAGCACTGCTTTACCCATGAGCCAGCTAGGTGTGAAGCCTCTGTGGCCAATCAAAATCAGTAAATATTAAACTAACTACCTGTGTAAACTGAAAACACAGCCTGGATTTGGAATCGCAGACCAGATTAGAATAGCCTTGGCATAGCACCTTTTAAAAGTCTTTAACACTCCATCTATTCCATGATCAGAAGTAGACAGTCTAAGAAATGGTGAATGGGTTAAAAAGAATTGCACCAGATTTTTTTGTATGTGTGTAGTTTATGATACATACAGTATGTAACCTTTCTGGGTCAGATTTACGTCTATAATCATGGAGAATATATGTAGAATAAGTGTAAAACAGCACAGTGAGAGTTACTCAAAGTTTATAATAATCTGGAAACAGAGAAGGTGTATATTTGTGTGTTTGGAGAGGCAGAGTGTAGTTACGTAACGTTTATGAGTTGGATATAGAGGGTTGAGTTTAGAGTTTATGACTTGAAGCACCTGGCACCAGAGCATCTTAGGCCGCAGTTTAATGATTGATTTTGTAATTGTATCATCGGATTTGCGTCCACATGTTTTGGACATTCGAGTGACGAGAGGAGCTGAGCTGTCAACTGATAGCCGGGGAGCTGGATCTGATGGCGGCGGAAGATGTCATACTGACCTGGTAGATACAAACGCATAGTCAGGGTTTGCTGGGAGCATCTGGCGGAGGCCCCCGTCTGGGAGATCTTTAACTCGCCCCTCCGGTAGAACTTATACCGCATCCCAAAGGAGTCAGGGGACAGTGAGAATGAAAGTTCCAAGGCGGTTGTTGGTTGTTGGTGCCTGTCGTGGTGGCAATCCCCGGTCCCGGTGGTGGACACCAGCACTAAAGGGAGCTGTCTGACTGAAGGAGGAAGCCTTCCAAGCTCGGTTGGCTTGTGGGACTCGAAGTAGCTGACAGGCACTGGCAGACCAAGCAGGAAGCGGCTTTGGTGGCTGCTGAGGTAAAAACTCAGCCGTGGGAAGAGTTGGGTGAGGCTATGGAGAAGGACTTTCTGTCAGCCTCCAAGAGATTCTGCCAAACCATCAGGTGACTGAGGAGGGGAAAGCAGGGCTTTGTCCATGCTGCTTATAGTCCCCCCTCCCCCCTCGGATACACAGGCTACACTAAAGATATGCGAAAAGGATGTGATCCAGCTCTTCTGGAGACAGAAAACCAGGAAAGCACCAGGCCCAGACGGTGTCTCACCCTCCTGTCTCAAAGTCTGTGCTGACCAACTGGCTACAGTCTTCACACAGATCTTCGACAGATCCCTGGAGCTGTGTGAAGTCCCCTCCTGCTTCAGAAGCTCCACCGTCATCCCATTGCACCTCCAATAAACCAGCGGTCAAATTCCTGAAGTTTGCAGATGACACTACAGTCATCGGATTTATCCAGGATGGTGATGAGTCTGCATATTGGCGGGATGTTAACCGGCTGATGATCTGGTGCAGTCAGAACAACCTGGAGCTTGACACGCTCAAGACTGTGGAGATGACAGTGGACTTTAGGAGGCACCATCAGGCACTTCCTCTCACCATATCCAGCAGCCCTGTGGCAACGGTGGAGACCTTCAAGTTTCTGGGAACAACCATTTGCCAAGACTTGAAGAGGGAGCCCAACATCAACTCCGTCCTCAAAAAGGCCCAGCAGAGGATGTACTTCCTGCGGCAACTGGAGAACTGCTGACCTGAAATGGGGACATAGTCAGGCAGTGGGAGGAATTTCAAAGACCTCCTGAATCCCACTGATACACCATCCTTGAAGGAAGGAAGTAGAGCTAGAAGACTCAGAGGGGGTCTTACCCATCTCTAGGGCTGAGGTCTACTGAAGTAGTCAAAAAAAAAAAAAAACTCCTTGGTGGCAAGGTTCCAGGGGTGGGTGAGACTCCGCCTGAGCTTCTGAAAGCTCATGATGATGTTGGGGTATCTTGGCTGACACACCCCCTCAACATTGCATGGAGGTTGGGGACAGTGCCTCTGAATCAGCAGACTGGGGAGTAAATGAGATACAATATCACCAATAATCTTGGGGGCAGAATGGCAGCCTTTTGTCACCGCACTGTGTTTATATACAGTACAGTTAATATTATAAGTAGCATTTGATTTTTTTTCAAGAATGAGTGGCCTGAAGATATTCAAAATTGAATATTTTCAGAGGCAAGAGAAAAAAATATTCCAAACACTGTTGTGCGTCTCTGTACAATGTCTTCAAAATTTTATGGCATTTTGAGTTTCTTCTACTTCCGAATTCAATCTAAGAAAGCAGTGTCATATGTACAAAGTACAGTGTACAAAGTACAGTGAAATTCTCCACAGACTACAGACAAATAACAAGACAGTGCACATTCCGGTACAAAAAATACTAAGTAGGGTTGGGTGATGTGTGATATTAATATCATCATTGCATCACAGCTTGGTTGAGATCTGGCTTTTGCAAAATGTACAGATATTATACTGCAGCATAAGGTATTCTCATAAGTAACGTTATTTTTTAGTATAGTTCCAGTATTTAGAATATTGGTGATAAAATTTGCAGGGGGCTTACATTTCGCTAGAATATTTATATTCTGTTTTAGGAAACAAAACTTAGCATGCTTTGCAATTATAATAATTGTTCCTTTTCAGGGTTACCTAGTATGTTTGAAATTAATGTTTACCACTACTAATTTTGCGTATGCTCTGCAAGTACTCCCCGAGCCAAACATTATCATTTTCATCCTTGCTGTTTAAATAACTCAGAGAAGTGTTTGTGAGAAAGTGATATATTTAGAACTCCTTTTAGCTTCATTAATATTGCAATATTTATCACAAAAATTAACTTTTTTTCTGATATCTTGCAGCCATTATGCCAAGTACAAACTACAATGAGATATATAGCAACATATAGTGTAACATTTAACATGAGGTAGTTAAATGATATGTGGCAGAACAAAGCACCAGTATGAAGTGGAGCAGTGGGTAGAATATAGAGAATGCAGCAGCAATATCACAAAATTAGCAATTCACTGTGGAGGCAGTGAGCGAGCCAAAATAGACGCAATTAGGGCTGGACGATATGACAAAAATTTATATCACGATATATTTCTTAATTTTGGTCGATACGATATAATTCCGATATCGATATGGACAATATTAAAAAGCCTCAGGAAAAAACTGCTGAGGACACACACAA
>JAODJU010000041.1:10551234-10568270 GCA_026776725.1 Gnathonemus echidnorhynchus
TTAAAAGTCGTATCACCGTTATTGAAAAAAATTCTATCGCGATATATATTGATATCGAATTATTGTCCAGCCCTAGACGCAATGTATGTATTTTTCATTGCAGTTGTAAAGTACAGAATCTGGATCCATGTGCTGGTTGTAAAGTGTTCAAAAACGAAACAGCACCTGTTCCAGACAAAATGATTGGCCAGGACTGGCCATATGGGTTAGGGTCATGGAAACTCATTTCTCTCTTTATCCGTCTTTGTCAAAATTGCAAGCATGAGAGATGTGCTAATGTTATTCATTAAGGTTTTCTTTGGACATAGGTGAAACTATGAAACCACGATGGTAGATGCAGTCAAAGGATGGTGACATTGTCCTGGACAAGATTTTTAAAGGCCTTAAAGCTTTATTCGTGTTTAGGGTTAGGGTTGATATTAGGATTAAAGGTATGGTTTGGCTCAGTGCTTATGTAAACACACTAAGCCTAAGTCTAATGGTAACTCTAATCCAACTGTATGCCCTATCGAGTGCGCACTTCGTAGTGTGCCCTATCGAGTGCGCCCTATCGAGTGCGCATTTCATAGTGTGCCCTATCGAGTGCGCATTTCGTAGTGTGCCCTATCGAGTGCACACTCGATAGGGCATACTCAGTAGGGTTACAGTTGGATTAGAGTTACCATTAGACTTAGGCTTAGCGTGTTTACATAAGCACTGAGGGTGTGTTTAGGATTACCGTTATAGCTTGTGTTAGAGATAGAATAAGGGTTAGGGTTACTGCTGTAGTGGTCATAGACTTAGGGCTATGATTAAGGTTGTCATAGGGTTTTGAGATATAGGCATAGGGTTAGGCTTTCCCTTAGGGTTTCATTACAAAGTGTACACTTTAAAGCCTGGTGGCCGGGCCTCCACCCATGGGGTCCAGCCAGGCATAGCCTGAAGGGTAACATGGGTTCACCCCTCTGTGGGCCCAGCACCTGCAGGGGGAGCCATGGGGCTCGGATGAAGTGTAGATCGGGTAGCAGTCGAAGGCAGGGACCTCAACAGACCGATTATCAGCTACCAAAAACTGGCACTTTAAACATTTCATAATATACACTTTGTATTGTGCATTCAGCAGGGCTCATTCAATAGGGTTAGAGTTGGGATTGCCATTTGGGTTAGTTTTAGCATCAGCATTGGGATTAGGTTTAAGGTTATTGTTAAGATTTGGGTTAGAGCTACAGTTGGCATTACCATAAGGGTTAACCCTAAAGACATTTTGAATAGAATGCCTTTTATTGTCACTATACACATGTACAATGAGATTAAAAGCAGCTCCTCCAGTGCAAACAAGTATGTAGAACACAACAAACAAATAGTGCAAAAAGGTCTGCAGCACTATATACATATGGAAGAATAAATAACTAAATAGGGTTTTTTAAATATAAACTAACAACTGTCGTATTTTCACTTGTTTGGGTGCATGTGTGGTTCTTGTTTGTTTTTCATTGTAGATTATTATTTGCAGAGCAGTACAGTCCCTTGACAATTTTGAAACCGTTGTTGAAATCCAGAAATAATTTTTCCCAGTTTCCTCAACTCCCACGATTCTTCTGAATTAATCCTTGACCTTCTTAAAAATTACTCTTATTGTTCAATGTAATGTGTTATTTTCATGTTTTGCTTCCATAGAGACTGTGGCAGTGTCATGTAGTTCTGGAAACAACCTAGAAACCATAACATTTATCAAATATGTAAAATGTTAATTGAAATCCAAGCATAATGCATTGTATAAATATTTTGCATGCATTTGAATACCTTAACAGTAAGAAAAGACTTGGCTCTACACCATGGAAGTGAAATGTTCATTCTTACACTGGAATTACATTTTGGCAAATTGTATAGAAAATGACACTTTAAATCAAATGTACATATAAAATGTACATTTGATTTAAAGTGTCATAATGTTTTATTTGTATGAATTTCTCTGTTCAAACTTTCATTGACAAACCAGGTATACAGTCATTTTCTGTTCTCTTATGCATTACATGTTTTTAAGGACAGACACTTTGCTATATTATTGAAGCACACACGGGTCGTAATAAGGAACCTGGTGTAATATGTGAAGCATGGATTGTAACATTGGCCTGTGAGGGTACTTCTCCTAGTGATACTTATAGATGTTCATCTTCACTTCTAGCCTCCATCATATAATAACACAGCCTTGGTATGTAGAATGACTTGAAAGGCAGACATTTCATCATTACCTTGTGTCATGGCAACGGGGCGTGGCGACGATCCACTAGCAGCTCAAAAGGGGGTTATTACGGAAACTAAAAACACTGGGTAGAGCTACAAAACAAAAAGGACCACAAGGGGTCAAAATGCGAAATGGGGAAAACAACTAACTACAAGAAATGAAACAAGGTCCAGGAACAAGGCAACACTGGGACCGAGAACAGGCAAGGGTGCACTGCACTGCACTGCACTGCACAACACAGCATCTAATACAATGACCGACTCAGGAAATGAACTAAGGTAGGAACTTAAATACCCACAGAAAACCAGGGAAAGCAAGGGACAGATGTAACTCATAATCAATTAACCAATTGAGGGAGGTGCAGGAACAATGAGAAACAGGTGTAAATAATTTCTAATGGGCACAGAAACTAGGGAGCTTAACGAATACCAAAAAACTAGGAGACATTAACTGGAAATACAAAGCAAGGCTATTCAATTAAAAGGTACAAAACAAAACTAGAATAGAACAGAAGGAGGGTGAACCAAGTGCAGGAATTAAAGACATAAAATAAACAGAGGAACAGAAAATTAACAAATAATAGGCTGGTTACTGGGAAGCTCCAAACCCATGACATGAGTGAATCAGTATCAAAGCCATACACTCAACCCAGTGAACTAAGTGGCATTCTAGGGAGCAAGGCAAACACACAAGGATTATGAGACAAGGAATGACAAGACTGGATGGCCAGCGACACCTGCTGGCCAAACAGGGAAGAGACACGAAGGGCAACATCAGACGGGTGCTGACCCTGACACCTTGTTCCTTTTTGGACCCCTTCATGAATCCATATAGTGATGATCTCTCAAGACAATCCATGGCACGTCTTATAATAAAGAATGACTGCTGACCACAAAGAGATCTTCTGTAAAGCTATCTGGACAAATCACACTTGTGTTACCTTCAATGGCTATTTTCCTAAACATTTTTTTTGTAATAATAATTTGATGTATGGCCAGATCATTCTTCAAGACAAGATTTCTGTCTGTGACCGATGAGAAAATGGCATATTTTAGCATAGATCAGTTTGTCAAACCAGTTTCAAATGAAATCCCTGCTGATGTTAACACTGGTGGCTCACTGCTGCGAATCATAAATTCAAGTTTAACTAGGTTAATTTTGGAAGAAAACTAATGCACTGTGAGAAACATTCAAGACATCTTATTCATTCACATTTGCACAGCAAGAATATAGTCAGTAATTTTGATGTGCCATAGTAATATAAATATTATTGAGTATTTAAAAAAGGTACATGCTGGTCTGCAGCTGGAGGTACAATATCCCAATATGCTCAACAAATATGAAGGATGCCTCCTGTGTTACATCCCCCTACTTCCAAAAAAATGCTGAAGGCTTATTATTACCACTGGATAAATAGTTATGGAAAATATATGGGTGTGTGAATGAATTAAAACAATTATGTTTATAGTCATGGGCCAAACATTTAGATGCTTATTTTTTTAATTGTGCATCCTGTTATTCGCTTGTTTGTTCCCTCATTTACTTGTTTGTTTATAAGCTTCCCACTTACCAGACTAAACAAGTGATATTTGTCACTCACTCGAAATATTTGAAGCTGTACATATTTTAATTACTACCATTCCGATAATTTTGTAGAACTTGCACTTTGGAATTTGATGGTGGTGACAATAAATATTCATTTTACACACACAATTCATATTCCAGGAGAAATTCAATTATATTATGAAACTAGAATGCTTCTTCTGGTCCGATAACATTTAATCATTTCAATTAGAGTCGATCTGACACAGTGTGGTGCTGGTGAATGTAATTATTATACAAATTTTCAAACTCCCTATTGATATGGAGGAGGAAGAAAATAATATCCCCACTAGTTGAGAAATGACTCAGTAGGGGCGATAGAGTACATCTTGGCTGTAGTGGTGTAGTGTTCCTCTTTCCTACTGAGCCATGTCCGATCCAGTGACACAGTAAATCAGGACAAAATAGAATTTCCAGGCTAATTCTGTCCATTACCTGTAGCATAAACATAATCTACGTAACCCTTGCATAAGAGTTGCTCTAGGGTCATAGTCAGTTATTGTAATGACTTTGAATTGAAATTTTGTAGAAATAAATGTTCCCACGTGCTGTCGAGCTATAGCGTACACGATACAGAAATATCTTCACAAGCCATCATTGGGTATACTTGGGAGAGAGCCATTGAACTAAATCCATCCAATTTTCTATACTCACCTGTTCTATTCAGGATCACGGAGCCTATTCAGGAGTAACAGGCGCAAGGCAGGGAATAACCCAGGATGGGGCGCCATCCCATCACAGGGCACACACACACACACATACACACACACACACACTCACCATTCACACCTACAGACAATTTGGCAACTCCAAGTAACCTCAGCATGTTTTTGGACTGTCGAGGGAAACCGGAGAACATGGTGGAAGCCCCACAATGACAGGGGGAGAACATAGAACCTCCACACACACAGGCAGGGTTAGGGACTTGATATCACCCACAGTGAACCAAATAATTGGTAAATTATTAAGAAGAAGTCCAATATATAAATATTAACTTGCATATTTTGCAAAAAATTAGCAATAAAAAGGGTATATAAAAATATATTGTTTGTTTCAGGGTTGATACCAAGTTAGCAATAACACAATGGGAAGGACCAGGTTGCAATACTGATAGCTAAACAAAGACAAATGCTATTATCTTCCGCCCCGTTGTGCTGGCGGCTATCAGTCATTCCCTCCTTGCCACTTGAGCAGAGTGCCTGCAGTGTGAGAGCGAACAAACCAGGCAGAGTGAACTTGGCCGCTAATTGGATTATCTGCAGATTGGCATTTGGTTTAAACGAGGAAGCTGCTCTGGGCAGGCGGCCACATATCAACCATGAACATAAACCTGTCCACCAATCAATGGCATTGTGGGCCCCTGAATATTAATCAGCTGATGGCGGGGGGGGGGGGGGCATGAGACCCTTAAAAGGCGCAACTCAGCTATATCAGCACCAAACCTCAGACTGGCAGTTTTTATACCCTCATCGATTGTACATTTCCAACCTGAGATTTTGTTCAAAGGAGGATTTGTCTCCACAGGAGACCTGCCTTCTCTGTTAGATCAACAAACAGCTGTGTGTCTTAAATGCTCATACACTGGAGATAAGCTTTATTTAAACAATCAAAGGCAAAGCTCAACCTGACCTGGTTCCCAAAGGACAAGTGTTGACTTTGGCTTGACAAAATAGTCCCATTTTGGCACCTTGGCATCAATTAAAATAAAACAGAAGTTGTCGGTTCAGTGTTGGCATGTCAGTATGGGGCACAACGACAGTCCAGTTACGGTATTTTCATTGCCAATCCACCCATTTTCTGTTACTTACCCAGTGCTGAGTCACAGGGGCAGCAATCTAAGCAGGGATGCCCAGACCTCCCTCTCACCGGGGGAATACCAAGGCGTTCCCATGCCAGCCGAGAGATATAATCTCTGCAGAGTGTCCTGGGTCTACCCCAGGGTCTCCTTCTGGTTGGACATGCCCGAAACACCTCCCCAGGGAGCCGTCCAGGAGGCATCTACATAGATGCCTGAACCACCCCAACTGGCTCCTTTTGATGTAGAAAAAAAATGTAGAAAAGCATTTTTATTGCATGTGATTTTTCCCGGCATGATAGGAACCTGCAGGTCCAAAATAATTCTTGGAAATGAAGCATATTCTGACCATTGAGTCTCTGCTTGAACCCTATCAGTGTCAGCATGTTATTTTATAGATTGTCAGTTGAATGGCTTGTTGTGGTTAGGTCAGTGAAACAGTCTGGATAAGTAGACAAGAATCCACTTGTTCACCCCTAGAGGAAGAACCATAAACATATTTTCTGAATGTAAGTTCCTTTGGATATTGACACCTGCCTCATTAGCATTAGGCAGTATCAGCCCATTTGAGACTGAGGTCTGCTGGTTTTTCTGTTCTATGTCGTTTGATTGACATTATTACTGGATAGTAAGTCAGTTCATCTGGCACACTAGGCAATAATTATTTCAGATTGAGTGGAAGCTCTAAAAGCTTTGGATCTATGGCCCTTGGGGACAGTAGTCTAATGTAAGATGCGGTTATTCAATTTACATTTATTAATTCTTTGCCGAAGCATCAAGGTCGAGTTCGCGCTGCCATACAGAAGAGGGTTGTAATAATCTAGCCTTGAGGTGGGAAAACAACGAGCATTTTGTACTATGCAATGGACCTGGGAAGTTCCAAACTGGGAAAGGCAGTGCGAGTCGTTTGGACTTGAAAGGATTGCTGTACCACCCTGGACCCCGCCTGCTTTCTCTGTTTGTCTCCTTAGCCAACAGTGAAATTGCTGGAGAGATTTAGCATTATCAAAAATGAAGGGCTAAGCAGATTTGTTGCTGCATGTGAGTCTAACAAAAATCTCAGGCATTCCACAGCTGTGCTACTCGAGTGTTCTCATGGCGTCATGGTCCAAAAGCACGACCTCCTTTATTAATGTTACCGGGGAAATTGGCAATAAAACATTCGGACTCTCTGCCCAGGATGAAGAGTTCTGCCAAGAAAATACAAGATAAGCAGGGTTTCATACAGATGAAAATATTTCGTCTCATTCGAAAAGCACAACATATTGGGAACTGATTGCTTAGCGAAAACTAGTTTGTCTTTTGGTCTTCTTGTTTTGTGACTTGGAAATGGATGATTTTGCCAAAAGATACAAAAGCAGATGCAAAATGTAGGTGAATATACAGCGTATTCATTTTGTAAATGGTTATGTGACATCATGGAGTCAAGAACAGCATTTCATCATACTCTGGGCTCATATACATCTAATACAGGGTTTCCTAATCTAATCTGGTTCTTGGGGACCTGCAGACAGTCCATGTTTTTGCTCCCTCCCAACTCCCAGTGGGATGCTGCAGTGAACCTCTGTTATGTTGATTCCTGCAATTCAATCATAAATGATTGTTACATGAGTCATCAGGTCAACACAAGACACATTAATGTAAAGTTATCTTGTTCAGAAGGCACAATGGTAAATTATAAACTCTTATTAGTAAGAACATAAGAAGCCCTTTTAAAATGAGAAGGTTTCACATATTCTTCTATATAATTGTATACTAAGTGGTATGATCATTTCGCATTAAAAACAATATTAGGTGTCTTGCTGTCTTACACAAAATAATTTCTTGCCATGATTTTAAAGGCGCAAAGTGTTTTGGCGCCATCAAGAGGATAAACTGAACAGTACATGGCTATCCTTGAATTGTTTCTGTGCATTTAATGAAGAAATAAATACATTAATTAATCAATTAAGTCTTACAGAAAATATATAATTTGGGACAGCAAAGTGGTGAATTCTGACGATAGCGTAACTCATTTAAGTACCGTAAAATGTGTTTGTACCAAATCTTGAATACTCACTGCTTCATGATGAAATGGATTCTAGGGCAATTAGACTATACCTATTCAGCACACTGAAGTTGATGATATCCCCAGTGGTGCACTGGTTAAAGTAAGCCGCGTCTTAACAGCAAAAAGCTGAGTTAATTTCCCAGTGTGCCACATTAGCTTTCCGGACCGATGCCCAGAGAATGAAAATCGGCTGGTATTCCATCAGGTGGCTTAAGCATCTGGGTTCATCTCTCCCTTATCGCACTACAGAGACATCTACCATCTACTGGGCTTACAGGACTGTGGGCAGTATCAGGCACTTTCCTTCAAGCGTGTTATGTTGCTTGATGAAGCTTGTAGCCTTTAGAGAGAAAAGAATGAGTTGAATAAAACCAGATAAACCAGTTGAGGAGTCTGCTGGTCTCCATCCACAGGTTGGAATGGATGTCACCTACAATGAGATTAACTGAAAGTTCCAAGCTGAGTTTTAAAAAAAAATATGGTAAGGAGGGATTATGGCTTATCACTGTAAATGTCACCTTGTCACCCTGTGGGTTGTTTCCAACGTAAGTGCTTCTTTAATGGTTTTACGCATTTAGTTTAATACTAATGATAAAATGTAGCTAAATGCGACTAAAGAATTTGCGACTCGATTAAAACTGGCTAAAGTAGACATATAAAATACGAGGAGCTACAAACCAAAAACGTTGCGAAATAATAAAATGTTTAGAAAACAGAACCACAACAGAAACATATAAGTCTTAAGAACCGTAAACAAATTGTCTGTGCCTTTGAATTCAAAGGGAAAGGTTGGACAGTAGCTATTATACTTGTTACAGCTATGTTTTGTTGTCTGCAGTAGATTGTACACCCCTGGTGTTGACAATGCTTATGCTCCAGAAACATAAACAGAAGGGGGATTTAAGAGTGCAAAAGAATAGCACTTCATGTGCATGGTGCGATTATAAGTGATGGCAGGTTGGGGATGTTGGTAACTCCTGCGTGGTGAAACGTTTCATTTGTATGTCTAAATCCTGACACCCACACAAGAGCTCTGTTTGTCCTCGTGATGAAATATTTTTCATTTCTATGCTGCCTGCCATTGTTTCTTGTCGAAACCCTTCAGTACGTTTAAAGCTGAAAAGCATTTTATGCAGAACTGGGAACGGTGTACATTTTTCATATATTATCTCAAAAAACATGTCATGGGTGGGCAAACCCAGAGCCTATCCCAGTCAGTATAGGGTACAAGGCAAGGCTGCACCCTGGACAGGACAGCAGATGTATGCAAACACTATTAGCCTCATTCGACCTCAGACACACTGAGAGATCATGCGAGCTCCGCACAAGCAGAGCAGAGGCAGCCCGGAGGTGGGGGGCACCCGCTGAGCCCCGCACCCTTTGAGAATATAAATACACTTGCCTCACTTTACTTATATACAGCATTAAAGCGTAGCCCGTGTAAACATTCATGTTAATTCCTAGATGTGGATTGCTATGAACAAGGGAGCTCGGAACAAGCAAAATTTAGTCTTGTTTGGACAAATAATGAAAATGATAAGAAAATTCCAAAAAATTGACCGTGAAAAGAGTGAACACTGGAGAGAATGATTGAGAAAAACACATGAAACATTCAGGAATGAAATAAAATGTGCCTAACTAGCCACAGTCTCTTTCATTTTGCCCTTAAGCGGAGTGACCCTTTCATCCACAGTCCTTTATAAGTACCTTAAAAGTTTCACTTTTTGTTTTTTTTTTTGTTTCTTTTGATCTGGCTATTTATTAAATTTTTGATAATAACTTTTTGAAAACCCAGTGAAAACGTATTGCTTTCACATTCCAGTAAAAGCAATTAGTGATCTGTCTACAGTGTCGGATCAAGGCTTTGATGGGGTGGGGGGGCACTTGAGGGGGTCTGCAGGGGGTTGGCAAAGCATTGGGTAAGCAGACGATCCATAGCTACGCCCCTGGGAGAGAGCGGCAGAATTGGTTTTACGATGAATTCCTTTATTGAAAAATAAGGTTAGCCTATTGATGGCCAAATGAAGCTTCATGAACCATTTTCTGTATTTTCTGACACCACTGGATGGTGCTCTTCAAAAAATGGCTCAATGCATGCCCCACAGCAAACCAAGAGCGCCATCTAGGGGGGGTCAAAAAATGGCTCAATGCATGCCCCACAGCAAACCAAGAGCGCCATCTGGGGGGGGGGGGGGGGGGGAAAAAAATGGCTCCTGAAGCTTCATTTGGCCATCACTAGCACAGCCCACAAATCCCGCGCCCCCCTTTACCCTGTATGCCTGTACCTACAGATTGTATTGTTGAGGGAAGTTACACTCCAGCCCCAGTACTCTGTCAGCGGACCGGCATGTGTGAGGAAGCCTGGGAGACAGAATCACAGCCATCTGGAATTCCCTTTTCAGGGGCATATTGGAACAGGAAATTTGACTATATGACGAAAGTCTTAGGGTTATGAAAAGAAAGATTGCTGCTTCAGTAGGGTAGGAGAACGGATAACCTATGGCATGTACAGACCAGGCAAGAAGAGAGCTTGGGGCCTAGGTCAGTGTTCACGTTTTTGAACTCTCCCAGCTCCCTGCCAGACAGTCCACATTTTTGCTGGATTATCTGTGGGTCCCCGATTGGGAAACACTGGTGTAGATCAATGGGACTAAGGGGCAGGAATGAACAAATTTACATGAACAACAACAGTCACCTGACTCACCTTCCAAGAAAAACAGCACCTGCCCATCCCCCCCTTTCTCGTCACAGCTAGTTACCGGTTAATTGAGTAGGTGAAGTTTGCTCCTTGGAACAGGTATTGCTTTGTTGCACCCTGACGTCAATGCTGACTGGCGCTGACTGTCTGCTGTGCTGCCCTGCCTTGGCATTCAAAGCTCATGCCAGACTGGGAATGAAAGCTCATGCACTCAACCATGTAATCCACACTGACCCTTTCCGTCAAGAAATCTCAGTTTTTTCCTACAAAGCCCTAGCTGGAAACAACTAACTGAGGAAAAGTGATTTCCACTGATATTCATTCTTTACATATTAAAGAGAAACACATGATTTTAAGATTTTGTCTCTGAAACTTATTCTGTATTATATACGAAAAATAAGTATCATGATATTTTCCTCATTGGTGACTATGACACCAGACTATTACATATAACCTTAATATGTTAGCTATCGCTCAGTATCATGCATTCAGAGTTTCTGTTTACAGAAAAATGTACAATGATGAACTAGATCAATTGTCAGGTACTAGAACAAGTGTCTAATTTTATACCAAAGAAAAAATTACTGGTAAATGCAATATTAAAAGTTTGTAACAGTAAGAATAAAACATTTGCTGCCTGACTACCATTGTCTGTAGCTAGTGTGGGGGGGTGCAGAAAGTGGCTGTTTACACAGCTGTTGGTGCAGCTTGTGTCTGTCATAAATTTTCCCGTTTTTAATATCTTATGTCTGATTCTCATATAAATCTCTGTTGATCATTCTTTAGTTCTGGGGCTCTCTAATAAAATTATTTATTGATGGTTTTTGTGTTATGACAGCTTGTAATCAGTTGGATTGTAACATATGTCACTGTTTAGGGCTATTGTACGGAATAAGGAGGTTTTTCTAATTAATTTGGTAAATGTTACTAATTATAATCACTTCTGTCATTCAGAGTGATCAACCTAAGTTAAGTCCATGTCAGTAATAAAGATTAAGAGTATTAGTCATTTTAATGGTTTTTCCCAGTTATTGTTTACCATATTTACAGTATAAAGTGCATATTCTTTAATTATACACTATTTGAATCGCATTGATACAATTCCACAGCAGCAAAGGCATCACAAGACAATTTTGATTAGGTTGCTGTTGGGGGGCAGTTATATTTTTGGGGGTGTGCGCACCACACTATGTATCTTCTATGGTCCCACTTTGAAAATAGAATAATGCATATTTAGTTTTTATTTTTTATTTTAGTGTGGGATGGAAACAGGGCCGCTATAGCCCCCCTCTAACCAGCTCATAGATCTTTTTCACATTCAGTGAAAATTCATGGTTTCCCACATGCATATTTACTACTCACCTTCAGAACATGACACCTAACCGTCACCACCGATAGTCATTATCTTAACCAGTGGATGATGTGCATAGCAAAGCATCTGTTGCATTTTTTTTCGGTCATCTACAGCAGACTGGCTGCTGCTCTCCAGACATTTTTTTGCTCTTACCTTGAGGAAGATGGGATGTCCATCTTCTTCTTAACCATTCTTCATCTTTCATCTTGACCTTCAGCTCTCCTCTGCTCAGCTCAGGTCCTGTATTTCATCATCAATTCAACATGTCTATCTGTCAAAGTTTAATTTTTTTTTTTTTTTTTTGGCCCGGGGTAGTTTTGGGGCTCTATATTGTTTTAAAATGGCACAGGACTTTCAGATTCCAGTAATAATCATGAATGTGTTTGTACTTAAAGATTCCACTGCAAAAGGCAGAAAATTTATTTTGGCTGTATTAATTATGGCGATTAAGGGAAATTTGTATCTTTTTTTCCATGACAGTATTAACTTCAATACAGCCTTCATTTTAGAACATGGCAATTTTGTCACTTGAAGAAACACAAAATGATCAAGATGACTGGATACAATCAGAGGCGGACATCTCAGGTCCAGATAGTAAAAATCCAAACCAGGATTTTGTTTCAACCAAACAGTTGAGCATAAAGAGTCACAGTCACAGAGTACTCTCTGACTGTTTATACTTAACTGGTTTGTTGAAACAAAATCATGGTTTGGATTTTTACTTTCTGGACCTGAGATGTCCGCCTCTCGATACAATATATATCAGAATATCGTTTCCCTTCAATTTTTATCTTGAGTATAATTTTTATTTAGATGTGTTCAGCAACAAATTTTATGCATCTGTATGTCACCTACACATAGCTCGCCAAACTTCTCCAGAAAAAAAATCAGTGGAAGGTTTTCAGGAGTCATCATACCAAACATTTAGCCAGGACTAATAATATTTTACAGACAATAGGTTTACATTGATTTTGAATTGTTCACGAGAGTTTAGCAACAGTCCATAATCATTTCAATCTAGATAACGTAGCGAACCATTTTTATACATCATAACTTTTTAATTTACATATTTTTTGTCTAGCAAAACAAAGATTTGCTGCGGGTGAACGCCCAGTCCCAAGACACAGTAAGTACGCTCACTCGAGACTTCCTGTTTCCATTCACAAACAAATACATTTCAAAGTAAAAGTAACTTGTTTCTCTCCTTAGCTCTTAATGGCAGCTGCGTTATGGCAGCTAAACAGCACTATCTGAAGAAGCATCATTATTCCGGAAGATCTCAGGTCTCTGGTAAATCATTGCATTGTCAGAGTCGCCTTTGCTATTTCTGTATTTCTTGTTTCTTTTTCATTTCCCACACATGTGCAGCTTTATACTGCGACACCACTGTATTTGATGAGATAAAAATTTCATTTGTGCGAAGATACAAATTAAATTTGATAGCTACAGACACTGAAGGGCCACAGTGAAATTCCCCCGGTGTCTCGCTGTAAGGATTTCCTGCAGGAGCAGATGAAAAAACAAATGGAAAAAAAAAAAAAAACTATCGATGCAGCTTCTAGTGATGTTTTATTTCTCTCCAAGGCACCTCAATCCTGTACCAGCTAAATAGATGGACAGATGCTTCCCTAAGAATACAAAGTGACCACACATCATAAATAAAACAGACAAACATTCCATCAGGAGTATATTTTATTAGTAATTTGAATTTGCCAAATATACAGGTATTGTCTTTATCTAAATATTATATATATATATATATCTATATATCTGATTTACAAAAGTAGTTCCTTTCATGTGATCAGAAGAGAGAGCGAGAGAGTAAAAGCTACTACACAAGAATCTTCCCCTGCATTTGCACGCATGTATTAAACCAGATCTGGGATTCACCCTTCACAGTTGGAACAGAGAGACAACAAGCAGGGAAATAGGTCTGATTACTGGGCTGCTTATTCCAGAACACCAAGAAATGGGAGATTCCAAGGCGAAGCCACAAATCGTCGCCAAATTTGATAACGGAATGAATACAGTTGCGATAACCCAGCTTCAAGCCCACGTAGGGTTATCGGTACAATATGCAAGTCATTGTTTGGCCTTAATTTGCTCAGTTCCTTCGGCAAAATCCAGTCGAGTCCCATGCATTTAAAGTGCCCAGGTCCATCACATTTCATTCTCATTTACCCAAAAGTCTAAAATCCGACTCCGTCGAACGTTGCCACAAAAAACCGCCACGCGGGAGAGGGAAATATCATTGGTTAGTTCACAGCAAGAGGACGAGATTTCACACTTCAGGTTAACTTGTTTCAGTGCATTAGAAAACAACAACAACAGAAATCAGAGGAACACATACCCACCACTTTGCCATAAACATTAGCTTCCTGAACATGAATATTCACTACATTGATACACCTTTAACGAGCAAAATATATATGGAATGTAAACGCGATATTTCAGTTATCAATGACATTGCTATAAATCAGCATATAGTTGACTGAACGTAGCTGCAGTAAATGACCCTGCATATTTACAGTATTTAGTTACTGTATTGTCCCCTTAGCCACATAAGTTCTCTCTTCCACAGCAGTGTCTAAGAGCTGCAACAGAAGTTATACAGTACGCCAGCTCTTCAGAGACAACCCATCCAATCGTGGAAATTGTGTCACTTCTAGTAGTGTAATTATTAGGTAGATCGACAAAATGCCTGTCAATTAAAATGGACACCATAACATGGAAGCATGTCACCGTGGATTTAAAAAACACTTAGAAAAAAACAAAATCTCCTCTGTACGTTCTTTCATCATAACATAAAGGTTTCTCGAACAGTAATGGAATAGTGGCTACACCGTCTCATTGACTGCAAAGAACGATGTACTGCAGTCACAACTTTTCTCATAAAGGAGTTACTTTCAGAACTCTGCATTGCAAATCAAAATATAAAAAAGTGAAGAGTCAGAATCATGTATGCATGCCTTCCACGGCTGTGAGAAGGACCCCCAAAATGTCAGAATACAGAGTGTTCTGGGGTAGGATAGGCTACAGACCTCCATGACCCTGCATAGGACAAGCAGGTGTAGAGGATGGATGGATGTTCAAGGGTGCATAGCAGTCTGGAAGCCATTGACTAAAACCATCTAAGATTTACAATCTTTACGATTTAAACGTTACATTAAATAACCCTGTAGTGTTTTTTATCCTTTCAAATGTCTGCAATATACTTTTTTGGGTTACTGGACTTCATTTAAATTCATTAAGAGCAAATCATTTTGTAAATAACTCATTGCAGTACATATGTTCATGTCCTAATGAAGGATACAGGAATATGGGATGAGGTGTGATAAAAAAAATGTGAAGGGGGGGGGGGGAGAGACATCATGTACAATGAAGAAATGGGATTTAAGGACATTGGTAAATAAACAGGCATGATTACAATGACAAGTTTTTAAACGTTGTCTTCATGTGAAGTTCACATTATTTTTGGAAACAAAGTTGTCCAGACAAGAGGCAACAGTCAGGTCTCACATCTTAATCAGTGAATGTGGCCAATAGCGGCCAGCGGAGCAGGACACTGGCCTTCAGCGTGGTGAAAGTCACACTCAGAGACCTGGATCACATTCACTCATGGTGTGACAGAACCTTCAGACACATTCTTCAGCTATATTCCAATAGGTCCTGGTCACATGACAGCTCCTTCGGCAGAGCTCTTTACAGGGGCAAAAAAACATCATCATAAATAAATAAAAACAAGAAAAAAAAATAACATCCACAGTCCGTTATCGCCAAAACATTAGCCACCTTGCATCAGATGACGTTTAAACATGTACAATTTGGTAATTAACCAATAATGTTTTTAAAATAAACCAGTTCTTAAACAAATAGTGTTACGGACAGCATGTCCTTATGTAAAAAATAAAAACATCTTAAATAAAATACCCTCCATTTAGTGAAAATCTCAGTACACAAATTATCTATACATTAAAAAAAAAAAGATAAAATCAGTAGTTTTAGCAAGTCATCTGGAATCACTTGTATACCATTAAATATTTCTATGAGAATCGCTGTGCAGTATAGAATACAGAAAAAAAAAATTCCAGATATCGTGCACACAGGCACCTTTGTTAACTGCAATACGCTGCTCTTCTGCGATGACTAACGTGAGTATTGATTCATTTACCTGAGTAGGATACTTTAAACTTTTACTAGCAGTTTAGAACAAGCCAGCGTAATGCACAAAGAAGTTAGTGCAGATTGCATCGCACAGGGGAGGGGGCATATTTAGCGTTGTTTATTCGTTTAGAATCTGCTGCAACGTAGACAGCAGGTTCTTCAGCCCGAAGATGTAGCCATCGTCACGGGTGGTGCTGGGGAAGACGTGCGCGAAGTCGATCATGCGGACCTCCACCTCGCCGCGTGACTTCGCCGAGTCGCACTCCTGGGGGCCGTCGTCGGCGTCCGGCCGTGTGCTGTTGCCGTTGGGCTGCTCGGGGGGGGCTTGGCCGGCGCACGTCCACGGGAGGCAGACGTTGACACGGTGGTCCTGGCCGCAGCCCCTCTGGTGCAGCGTATACATGTTGGAGAGACCCTGGTCCAGGGCCGCCGTCACACGCCCGTTTTCCCGGGAGCCCACCTCGCCGATGTTGTTGTTGCATTCTGGGATACCCTCCTTCAGGGCAGCCACAGCCGGGAGTGTGGGGTTCCCTACCAGGCCGCCGCCGTCAAGCTGGGGCGCACCCTCATATACAAACAGCAGGGAACTTGCATAAAAGTGTAACTGATTCTGGCCTTCAAACCACTGCAGGATCTTCTGGACCTTCTGGATGCTGCTCGCGACGGCATCCTTCCTCAGGATTTTTCCATTGCGAAAGAATTTGGCGACACCTACAGCAGAGAAAGGGAAATGCAACGACAGCTCAGATAAGAAGTGCAAGACTCCGGTGGCAAAGGTCAGCCATTTACATACCTCTAGCTACAACTCATTTTAAATATAAATACCTGAATAAATGCCTTTATCTGCCTCTCAAGCTCAGCACTACAATTACCCCGAAAGGCTTTTAACAGCTCTACCAACCTCTGACCGCTTATCAGTCTCGTATTTTCCAAACCACTGACACCACAGTCTTAAAATAATAACACAAGTTTCTGCTATCAGGACCAGCTCTGACACCATATACTAAACAGTAGGACTTCTGCAGGCGATCAGCATCAATCGCTACGGCCCACGACATTAATATTCCTTGCGGAGAATCTTACCGTCTTTGATGGTGTCCTTCCCAAGACGTCGTCCATAATATTGGTCGTGAGTGTCATATCGATCAG
>JAODJU010000041.1:10574958-10603551 GCA_026776725.1 Gnathonemus echidnorhynchus
CGGAGCCGGAAAACGGTTAATTAAAAAAAAATAAGTGACGCGTCGATTAAAGATATTGATGTCGACATTTTTTTTGCATCGACGTCGTCGACTATGTCGACTAATCGCGGCAGCTCTACTTTTAACCACAGTCATATAATTCATACACAGCTTAAAATGCCCTATACAACTATATTACAGAAAAACAAAAATTACTGTAAATTTATTAGAGAAGCAAATGAGATTACGTATCTTTATCTATAAAACTACAATAGTCGGAATTCTGGGAATCTTTATTTACACAATCAGTTCCTTAACCAAGCTGCCCAATTATTTCCAAGTATTTACTTTGTCTAACAAATGTAATTTCAATGTCAGCTTCTTCTTTAGACCATCAACCCTCTTGGGACATCTCAAAAATACTTCCTGCTGATTGTACTTCTCTCTTTCTGGGCGATGAACAAATAAGTAATGAGAATTCTCCGTTCTTACCTTCCTGTAGAACTGCATCTCCCTCTGGCCTCGAGGAGGGGGCTGGAGCTGCTTCAGGACGGTACCGTCCGGGTGCTGTAGCATTCCTTTAAGAGACACAGGGAAAAGGGAGATTGCAGTAAGTTAAGAAATAAAGATATCGGTCATGCTAATTTCACATGAGTAAATAATGATTAATTTTTTAAACTCCATTAATTTTTCCCCCCGAAAGTTAAAAGGAAAAACTGCTTATTCATGCAAGATTGTGGCAGTTATGGAAGTTGGATGGATGAATGGATGGATGGATGGATGGATGAATGGATGGATGGATAATGGTAAAGACTGACTCAACACCACCTTATCGTAATTATCACATAGCTGGCTTTGATCTACAGGTGCCTTAAGCTTGGCATGGCAGCTAATTGGGAACCTCTATGGTTGAGGGCTATGAATCCCGCTTATGCTGTGTGTGTGCGTGAGGGTAGCTGTTTGGGTTTCCTCCTGCAGGCCATCAAGTGCGTAACCAAGCCCTGGGCTCTATGCTGCCTGAGACAGGCACCCAGCACCTCGTCATGACCCTGACGGGGACAAGCAGAGGTTGGTTGGCTGGATGGATGGATGGATGCTGACTTGACAAGGTAGAAATCAGCTGAAAATCACCACCTACGTCAGACAACAATGACAGACCTTCACGGCTCTGCATCCCCCCCCCCGAGTCCCCACACTGCTCACCTGTGAAGATTCCTCAGTGCAGTGCAAAGCAATAATCTATAAAACTGGGTGCCAAACCAAATGCCCTAAGAGGAAATGCTGAGACCATACCTTTTTTCATGTGTAAATTTGTACATTTCTTATGTTCTTATGTGTGAAGTCAGGGATTCCACAAGATCACTTGCAATTGAAAATGGCCATTTTCACTGTCCCAGAATTGGCCTCAAATGACCTAATGTTAGGCTTGAGCAATTTTTTTTGTCTTCACACATCCTGACACACATTAACTGATAATTTGGAAGTACATTTTTCAGCCTAGGCAGTAACGCTTCTATTATTTGCAGCAAAAGAACTTAAAGCAATTAAATATCATCACCAATTATTTGTTGATTGAACCAATATGTTAGTAGGTATGGAGAAACTATCTGTAAAAAAACAGCAAACCTTCAACTCGTTAAACCACTGAACAAATTCTTTCAGGGTTTCAACACCAAACCACAGACATTAAGCTCAAAATAAAACATCTCTTCAACTGCTCTGAAAATTGACTTCCTCTACTATGCCAGCTTCATATCTGCAAACCGATTAGGTCTATACAGAGACGCCCATTTATATACAGCTATTTTTATGAAAGGCAAGCTGACAGGCATACAGTTAACAGGATTGCACAACTGTTAAGCACGAACCAGAAGTACATGAACTCTGCACTTAGCCGCTTATTTCATCCTGCCTGCAATTAATATTCAGAGGATATCAGTTGTGCTTTTTCAGCTTATATTTGGCTGCTATTTTTGGATTATTGCCTTAAAACTGGACTTAATTATATAGAGTATATTTAAAATACATAAAAATACATGTTCTACATGGCGAATAAAAGAAGAACACAGCATAACCAATCTGGACTTCCAGTGACAGGTTTTTACAATTTAAAACACAACACTGAAAGCTTTATACTGACTATGTTTCAGTTTCTTTGACTGCGTAATATTCACGTCGCCCCTTTATCGGAGGCACGAACGTCAGCCTACAGGCCCTAATATTAAGGTTTGCATGTGTACAAGTTTAACAAGTAAAACTTCATTATAAACGTCACTATAAACATGTCACCCGAGACATGCATATCTGTCCTAAGGAAAATCATTGTTCTTACGCATGCAACTATCACCAGTTTATGACACCATAAGCCATCTATTAAGTGTCATGCAATGTTATGTAATACGATTTGATTATCTGTATTGGTAATTTTTACGCGCATTTTTCTTAAATGTTTTTTTTTTTATTCTAGTAAAGGAAAATCAGGAAATGGTAGAGGATTTTTTTAAGAACCAGTATGTCAATTGAGCAATAAAAATCAAATGAAATAAACAGTACTGACCTGCTTTGTCACGGCCGTACTTATGGCCGGCCACCTGATGGGAGAGCGGCACGCACCCATTGAGGTGCGTCTTCAGTCCAACCTGCACGTCCTTCTCATTTATCGGTCCGGAAAGGCCATGCTCCTGACTCCCCGCGCCACTTTTTATTTCCAATCTTCCCAATGATAGAGATGAGTCCATTATCTGGTGCTGAGTTGACATTTTAACCATTGAATTCTAATGGCTCCACTTTAAAAATACATTAAAAACATCTACATCAAAATTCACATCTTCTCTTCACGCGCCCCATGTGATCACCCCCGGCAGCATATCAAAGCGGGCAGAAAGGAGTCATTTCCTTAGTCCAACGAAGAATCGTCAAGCGCCAGTCGTACTCGCCTACTTAAGATTACAGTGTAACACGATTCACCAACCTCTCCTACTAACATTTTCACATCTTAATCTGCAACACAAAATACAAGCCTGGCCACATCCCACTTCCTCAATCAGAGACGTCAAAACTCCCCCGTAGTTGAGATGATAACAGCGCTGAATAGCAGAAATCTTGATTTTATAAAAGCACCGGAGGCATTCTCCAAATCTGTGATGCTCACGAACGGCTGCAGCGATATATAACAGAAAAATACGGAAACGAAGGGCTGTTATTTGTTTCTAGTATCTACACATCCCAGCAGGCAAACCCCTGTGACGTCACCCCTGACGCATGGGGTTGTCCATGTCACTCCGGTGTAAAATCGACACGAAAATTAAAGCCGTGCGGGGAAACTTTAAGCGTGTTCGTGTTATCAGGCAGAAGAGAGTCGCGTTCTGGTGCCTCGGCCAGTATGGTGTCGTTTAATCCAGCTTCGGTGTCGAGACCGACTGCCGTCTTCCTATCGCCCCGCTGGCACATTTGCGGCATTGCCCTCACTGTCGTAACAGCAAACCCCACGAATTCCCACCGCTCGTTTGTCTCGATGCCTTGACGTGTATGCTACTGAAATAATACATGATCGTAGTCTATTAACCTAATCCACGTAGACTTGGGTGTGGACGGAAGAGACATGTTCCTACTAATGTTGAGGGAGTGCCGTGTGTGCTTAGGCGACGGGGGGGGATTCGGTCCCTATCAATGTTGATAACAAATCTACGCCCTAGCACGTGGAGAACACATGTTGACACCCATACTGCATGCATAATGGCAGTCTGCAAATATCACTCTGGAATATTTCGACGTCGTAACAAAATGAAACGTGATTAAATGCGCAGGGTATCGTTTCTGGGTATGGATTCGTTGTGCTGTGGGAAATCGTGAGATGAATTTCCCCGTCGGCTTGAAATTACAAAGAGACGACATCAAAATTGCAGTTAATTGGAGATAATATCTTCTTGTAATTGCATCCATAGTTTTTCCTGTACGCATCCTGTTTCAGAAACTTAATTGCGGCTTGACAATTAGTTAGCCGTAATCTGACATGCCGTTACACCAGCAAGAAACTTGACAACGTATCCAGTTTTAACGTAAAATAACACTTTACAAATAATCTAACGTGATTTATAGTTGTATCAAACTACATATATGTGTTATCCTAAACAGCTTGGTATGAAACTACATTTTTAATAAAACAGTTTCCGTACATTAATCCCAATGAATGTTAAATTATTAAAATATCAGTTCCGTGTAAATCAATGCGTGTATATTTGTCATACATCTATAGGGGTATTAGGCTCATCGTGTAAAAGCAGCAAAAGCAAAATGGTGCACAAAAGTTGAAAACGCATACAAGTAATTTAAAAATCTGTTTTGACCTCGCCTCGGAAAAATCTTATCACGTTATCATGTCAGTGGCCTTATCTAAATATATAATTGTCTGTTTACAAACAGTTCAATTTCTGGATGGTCTGAGAAAGGTTATTTAAAATAGGAATGGAAACTTGTAACCTCCTCAAGTACCTGGACATATGACCGAAGAACTGCTTTTGAAAATTTCATCTAATCTATATTTGTAATCTGCTTTCCACATGTCTAAGCGTTTACTGCACAATTTACTTGACTTTTAAGTATCATTTCAAAATCCAGTATAGAATTCCTGTTAGAGATTAATTATAAGAAGAAATGAAGTACTGCCTTAAAGTTAGAAATATGTTCTGTAAAATCAGACGGCAATTTTTCATCGTTATCGAGGAGATAGTAATTGTAAGTCTATAGTTATTGGATTTATAACGTGCTCTCCTATTGCCAGTTTTTCTCCGCCTTACTTATCAAAGATCAACATTAAAGCAAATATTCTGAATGACAGAAGAAGGCATCTTGTGAACCCAACAGCTGTAAACCCTACGATGTGCAGATTAAATATAAATAACATTAAGAAGGCATACTGCCCTCTGCTGGGAAATGTAATATATATAGGTAGTCCAAAAATCACTGGAGTTAGCGTGCGTCAGCGAGAAAACTATCAGATTGCATCCGAACTTTGTTTTTCAGGATAGAATTTGTGGCAGCAGAACCTGGAACTGGAAAAGCAGCTGCTCAACGGAGATGCATTGGTGAATGTTCGGATTTTATCATTTATTACACATAAAGTTAATGTAAAATATAAAACATTCACTCGGAGCTCCTCTGTCGACAATAATTGTTTTATATCCATGATTCACACTTTGCTTCTGAAGCACAAAAAATATATTTGGTGACCTTGAGAACATACTAAATGAAAAATAATATCCCATAAATTAAGCTGAATAAAAGACTGAGAAACTAAAATGCATGTTTGCACAAAAGTCTTCACAAGAATCAAATGCAGGTGTTAAGAGGATTAAGAATTTATTAATGAGGGTAAGTTTTTACTAAGGCCATCTATATTCCAAAACTCAGTCTTACTTTAAACAATAAATACATATTATATATATATATATTTATATTTAACTCACCACTTTTAACCATACCGATTTACACATTGTCTTCAGACAACAAGACAACATACAAAGAAAACATATAACAATAATTAAATGAGAATGCAACTAAAACTTAACCTGGTAGCATGGATAATTATATAAAAATATTTTCTCTGTATTTTAATTCCCTGCATGTAACACCCATGAATCTTCCAAATGCTTATCCTAGTTAGTGCTACAGAGCATCTCTGTCGATAATTGCTGTTTTTAGAATTGCAGACCCTAGGTCTGGGCACAAGGCTGGGGTACACCCTGGACAGGATGCTAGTCTGTAATTGCGCATATAGACAGGCACTCCACATCATCTATGGCTAAATGAACCTTATCTTTGTTAACTTACATTTAGCCTTAAACCCAACAAGTTATCCGGCTAATCAAGAAATCCTTCTTTGTAAAACAGGTCCCGGACACACCAGTTAGCCTAAATGTATATTTTTGGGCTACAGAAGAAAACCCACATAACACAGGAAGACTAAGCAAATGCCACACACACTGAGCAGAGATGGGATTTAAACTCACAGCCCTCATGGTGTTAAGCCTCTATGTACCAACCAACATCAACACTTCACAGATTCAGCAAGTCTCTCTTAAAAAAAAAAACTTTACCACCCAACTGTAAGTTTCACAATTACATTTAACTAAACTGAAAATGTATCTATAAAGTTAACCTAGTAACAGTAAATTATAGGTATTCCAATACAAGAACAGTTACCTTTATTATCAGCTAATATGTCCATATGTTGAACTTAAGGATTTCTGTCAGTTGGCACTTTCAGGGTTTAAGTTAAGCAAGAAAAAAAAAACAGGTAAACACATTCATGTTTAAATTATTCAAAAGAATTTCAATCATTCTGTGTAGAGAATATCAGTCTCAATCATGGAAAACCAGGGTAAGTTCAGGTTTTGTCAGAATAAATGAGAATAAAAATGAATGAAAAAAGTTAATTCAAAAACTGGCTTTTTAATACATCAAAAAGGGAATGAGTTTTACAATTCCTGGTTTATTACATTTTTTCCCTAATCTGAAATTTTATATTAGCGACAAGATCAGTTCAGCTAGTCGGCTGATCAATAAAATGAAGGCCAGTGTAAACGCAGAGTGGCACAGAATGATATGGTTATTAGGTTAAGCGACTGTGTCAGTGATATTTTCGGTCAAGTAGGCATTTATTCAACATTTCGCCTTAGTGTATATGTGTTTTTGTTTTGAGCAAAAGGTACTGTAGCTAACATATACAGATTTCCCACATATGAACAAAACAAAATCTACCCAACAAAACAATCGACACACCTCATGTGATGTACTGATATCATGTTTACACATTAGCAGGATATTAATGACACAATCCATAGAACAGCTTGACAGTCATAGTGTATTAAAGAAAAAAAACAGAAAAACCACACACTTTGGGCAAACGACAAAACTGAACATCTGTAGCAGCATCCTTCTGATACAGGTAGATCTTCAAGCCTCTTTCCTCTTGATTATGAGAGGGCCGACATTATCCCCAGTCTCTTCATTGTGCTTTGTATGGGAACCGTCACACAATGGAAACTACGAGAGAGAGAGAGAAAGAAAGATACAGCATTAAAACCAAAGTCAAAATTAATGAACCTCAGCTACCGGAGACCGGATAATTTTAAATAACTTAACAAAATAAGATAAATCATTATTTTAAAAAATCTTCAAGTATTCCACATAAAGATCTTGCTGGGCAAATTGTAAGCCAAGAGACTACCTTCAGCACATTAATTTCAAGTTTCAAGTTTCACTACTCATATTATCCAAGTGGAAAAATCACATATGAAGGAGTAAAGGTAAACACAGATGGACGGTGATAACCCTGCATCATCATCACCTTCTTTGACCTCCAGCATCGGCAGTACACAGCCTTATCCCCGAGATCCTCTATGTCGAAGGCGTGCACCACTTTGGGGTTGTCCTTCTGCAGATCCAAGTTCACCTTGGACTTGCAGCACTTGTCTTTTGAGAAGAAGGTCTTGTAGACCAGGATACCCACAGCTGTAGTTCCAGCTGCCAAGGAGATTGCTGCGATCCATTCAGCTACAGAGAACACATGGGGAGGCTGAGCTCATTTCTACAATTCCAATAACATCATTCTTAATGAGAATGGTTAATTACTGTTGACAAGAAATATAAACATAGACACAAGACCTCTAGATTGTTGTCAACTTTAGATCCTCCTCAGCCATTACAAGCAGAAATTAATACCCAGAGATGTAGCAAATGTTATTTGCAAAACTGTAATTGATAGGTAGTTGCCAACAAGAATAAGGTGGAAGTGGTGGAAAATGCAGGGTGTTGTCTTACTTTGTTATTCTAAGGTTTTACATAAACACCTTGTTTACACAGACACACAACCTGATAATACCACTATGTATTGCTCCACAAATACCAGCTCATTTTATATAAACAAAGCAGTAAGAGCTTAATATTTTGATAATCTAAATGATTGTGTGTGTTCATATCTAGTTCTTACAGAGCAGAGTCCCTTAAAATCTATGGTTTAAATAATTTACTGCTTTATACATCACAGAAGGTTTCGAAATGGCATAAAACCAGAATGTAATGGGGAAGAGCTGAGCAAGCCCAAATTTCCCTAAGGGGATTAAAGTATAAATAATCAGGCCACAACAGGTAAAACTTTTCCATTTTTTGTTTACGAAGACCATGGCAGCAATAACACTTCGCGCACCTAGGCGTGGAACCTAAACCAGTATTTCGTAACCCCATAATTACGTTTATAGTTTCAAAGAACAGGTTTGAGATGTGTTACAGGTGGGCTAGGCTAGCAAGCTAAAATGTTCTCATAATCTGATGTGGATTATTTAGCTGGCAACACACATCAGGTGATCATGTTAATTTCATTATCAATATTCAAGTAATCCGTGCATAATCGTTCAGTAGCGAGAAACCAGGAAGAAATAACCGGATAAATAATAATCCCCAAATATTCGTTGCAAGAGAAAAAATAAAATCGACATAAAAATGAAAAAAAATGTTTACTTTTTTCAGTATATCTATATAAACATACGCACACAAGTATACTTACATTGTTATACTGTGATATTACATTACAGATCGATCAAAGCAATCAAACAGCACCTGAACATCTGGGTCCAGCACGGCCAGAACCATGATAGGAAACCATTACTTGAAAAACCAGATTCAATCACAAACCCGCTGCAAACTATACTATATAGGAAGTGCATTAGCAAACCAAATTGTAAAAGTTACTAGATTACTATGCGGTCAGACCAGCCCTACCTTTCGACATAGAATGTGAGCACATTTTTTCCGGTAATGTTCAACTTAGTTGATCACCCTTTTATCCTGACAGTGAGTAAGGTCAGCGGCTCGCGGAAAGAAACATCCGCATACGCCGGGTGTCACGTGACCCGAATGCGGCGCACGCTGACGTCAGAGCGAACGCGCAGTGTTGCGATTCTTAAAGGCATAAGTCAGAATTAATGGGTACTTGCAAAATGAATCAATGGACAAGGCATAAGACGACCCCGCGACCCAGCTCATTATAATGGATGGATGGATGAATGGAATAAAAAGCAAGACCACATTCACATCATACAACTTCAAGGTCTGGCTACAGTAACGCAGCGCCATGTGCAGAAAGAAAAGCCAACGTGTGTCTAAATGTCTAAGGCTTTACTTTTAAACATTAAAAAGCTGGGCCACGATAAAAAACATTGTAAACAATAATTCCTTTGTGCATAATTTACACAGTTACCAGTGATGACAAGACCTTAACTTACAATGAATTTGCAAGGCTTCAGTCCTGTTTAGCTATTTGGCTGCGAATTTTATGTGAATATTATGAATATTGAATATTGTTGCATAAATATTTTGCAATCTATTATTATTATTATTATTATTATTATTATTATTATTATTACACCTTAAACGTAGGCCAATATAGTGAATGATTGCGCTATAAAAACGTCTTAGTCTTTCCTCAGAAGCTAGACATAAGTATTAGTTTAACGTAATTATTATAATTATTATTCTATGCTATTTTTGTAATATTTTGTTCAGGAAATATTTATTAACAAAGATGAACAATTGCAGCAGTCCCTAAAGAGTTAAGAAGCGTTACTAAAATCTAAAACTTCAAGACCCAGAATGCACTAGTTTTTACGCTCTTCTGAACAGAAAGCGGAAACAAAGGAAACCAAAATTGTAAAACACACCCTGGCGATCAGTGAAGAGAAATAGAAATCATCGTCTTGCTTTTATCAAAGATTATATCTGTACAGTGTGTAAAGTACGGACATTTGGCTACGTCTGTCGACATGGCTTTGAAAAGAATACAAAAGGTAAGTAAATTTAACTACCAATATTAAAACAGAAAGATATTATGTGACTATAGTTACAGGAGCCAAGAACTGGTATATGGATGGTCAGATGCTGTTGGTTATAAAATTATGGTGACCTTGCTGCTGTCATATATGTATGGAGGATTACTGTTAATCTGTAAGATAACTGCTGAAGTGTTTAATTATATTCATTATCCTACCTAATTAAGTGCGCCTTTTGGCCCTGGCATCAATGTATACCAGGCAGACCAGATATGGAAGAAGGAAATAAACGGCCATTATTATTATTTTCGAATCATCGTGAGAATTTATAATTACCACCTTCAATGTGTAGCCGATCGATAAATTGTTTATAATGATTATAGTGTTAACGCAGTGCTGATGGGCTACTTCCGCGTGCCCCATAGCCCTGCACCGAGGTCTGGCGAAATAACAGCTCTATTTTTTCATTGCCACCTCTCGGGATTTCCACACAAAGGCACGTCACGACATTATTGGGTCGTTAGTAGCGAGATTTGTGTGCTTATTTCATACAGCTGCATGGACTCTTAAATTCTCCTTATTAATGGGCGCAGTCATTTTCAGATGATGTAATCCTACTGTCGATGAACACGAACATCCCACCTTAGATGTCCCGTCGCGTGTTTATTATACGTTATTATATACTTTTCCCTTGTCTGGTTGTTAGTTTTCTTACTTAGGGCCAAACGCAACTGCTTTTTTTAGTCTGCTATTTTTCCAGTAAAACTATCTTTGTTTTTTACAATACAGTAGAACAAAACGGTAATGAATAACACGGCTGTGTTTTTAAAGAATAAACCACGCTCAGCTGGCGGGGCATGTTTGCGCATGTTTTTAATCTAGTGGTGACGTCTGATCTCTGCAAGCAGAACACATTCTTGCTGAATGAATTTTTGAGAAAAACCGGAACGATCTGATTTTGTTTTTCAAGTTTATTTGGTCCTTTCCCTTCCAGGAGTTGCATGATTTACAAAGAGATCCGCCGGCCCAGTGTTCGGCAGGTCCAGTCGGAGAGGACTGTAAGACTTCTCATTTTTCTTCTTATTTAAAATGTTATAATATTTGATTCCCGGATGACTGAGAGATTTTTTTTCTCTTTACTGTTTAGTGTTTCACTGGCAAGCAACAATAATGGGGCCGGTAAGTAACGTTGGGATTCATCGTGTAGTTTTAAATCAGAACATAATGACCCAAATTTTAACACTGACCGTGCTTTCAATCGAAATTAGAAAGCAGAGTATCATTTATTAATTTATAATATCAAGTAATTCTCCCTTTCCAGCTATAGTTATTTATATGATTGCATCGGAAATAGTATGAAAGTACGTTGGTATCAGATTGGGGGTGATTTGCCGTCAGAATGCTAGAAATTATTATATTTAAATTGAGTATGATACTGTGTGCTTTGCCCTTCTACTGTTTAAAATGCCCAGATGTGTTTTTTTGCAGGGTGACAGTCCATATCAAGGAGGAGTGTTTTTTCTCACAATCCACTTTCCTACAGACTATCCCTTCAAACCACCAAAGGTTAGAAATATGAAATGCTTACGAAATGCTTTGGCGTTTTTGGTTTGACAGAAACTAACGACTGACATTCTTCCCATTTCATTAGGTAGCATTCACGACAAAAATATATCACCCAAACATAAACAGTAATGGAAGTATCTGCCTGGACATTCTGAGATCACAGTGGTCACCAGCTCTAACAGTGTCAAAAGGTAAGTCTTATATTAATATTGTGTGTGTGTAAAATTATGTTTGCCTAACAAGTACATATTTCAGGCATGACATATATAGCCTAGTAACATGCAGAAGCCCAGGTCTTATTTATAAGCCCAGTACTATTCAATTCAATTCAGTTTAATTTATTTTTATTTTTCTATAATGCCTTTCTTGTCAGTGTCACCCCAAGGCGCTTGGCAGGGGTCTGCTGTGATACATTATAACATCATGGATCATTTATTAAATGATCCAACATGACCAACATAAATATATATCAGATTCAAGGCATAAAATATTTAATCTGCTCTCGACTGTCATTGTGACACTTTGACCTTCATTTTCAGCTGTTAGATTCATATGATGTCATAACCCAAACTGTTTTTTTTATATATCTTATGTGCACTTACAAAGAGAAAGCATTTTTTGGGGGGGAAAAATCTATCATCATCATTTTATCTTTTTTTTTATAGTTTTACTGTCCATATGTTCGTTGCTCTGTGATCCAAACCCAGATGACCCTTTAGTTCCAGATATAGCACACATCTACAAGTCTGACAAAGAAAAGTGAGTATGGTATTTAAATTTTTAATTATAATTGTTTGTCATACGAAATTGACTGAAAATCTGTAATGCCTGTGTCACCCCACTGCTGTACATCAGAGAAATTAATTTACTTCCAAATAGTGCTGTCCTTTTAGTAAACAATTGTACACATAACAATCATTAAATGAAGCTAATTTTCTTATTACTTAATAGCAACTTTAAATGTTAACATGTATGAGTAATTTAGACTCTTAAATTTGTTTTGTTAAATCGTATTATTTTGGTGGCAGACAAAGTCTTAATTTTAGTCATCTGACTGAAAACACTGTCAGGTGAAATATATGCTAATAGTCTGTCAGACTTCAAGTGATTGCAAACTGGTTTGGGTACATTCTTACTCAGAATGCCAGCCATCATATCAACAGCAAAAGCTATTGTATAAAGTTCATTAGTTACCTAGTAAAATCTAAAATAAGCTGACACATCTGATTTCTCCATGTGTGACTGAAATAAACTTTTATAATGCTATTCACAAATCTTTTGTGCTAAGAAAATATTTCTGCAACTACTAATCCAGTGTAGCAGAGCATTGTATTGCTCACTGGACTCGTTTAACTGAATTTCAAAGGGGATGCAGAATTGGTTTGGAAAGCACTGTGTAATACTGGAAAGTGCTTCTGAAAGTGTGCTTTTACTTGCTGTATGTATTATCCCCTTAGGTGTAATATGGTCTTTGTAATTTTTATTTTTTTTGTTCAGGTACAACAGACTGGCGAGAGAATGGACCCAAAAATATGCAATGTAAAAACTTAGCCAATAATTTCAAGTCACAAAGCACTGTAAATTCTAGAGCCTAAAAGCCCTTAGGTTATACTATTGAACATAATGTACTGTTAACATTTATCATACAAGCAATTTCAGTTGTATAAATTCACAAATGTAACATGTTTCTTTTTCCCCTTCCTTAGTCATTGGGTCCATTTTTTAATTAAAAAAATAAATTATGCAGTTTTTACAACAGGCATCCATTAAGATTTTTTTTTCTTTCCTTTCTGTAGGTAATTTCTTTTTTCCATTTAGAAATTTTTATTGTATAGTACAAAACTGTTCTGGATCTATTTTTATTATTTTGCATTAAAAATTGTATAAAAACTGCATATGTAGGTTTGTGTGAACATCTTTTATATGAAATGGGAGGGTGGTATGTGGATCAGGGGGTTAGTCTGAGTCTGAGTCTGTGGTCAGTGGTTCAAATCCCAGGGTCAGCAGAGTGATTCCACTGTGGGGCCCCTGAGGGAGGCCCCTAACCCCCAATTGCTCTTGGGGCTGTCTGACCCTGTTATCTCAAAAAATCAAAATTATCATTTTCAAAAAAGGGTCTTCTAATAAATGTAATGTAAAAAGTGTTTGTGGTAAAGGTGGCACTGTTAAAAAAAGAGGACAAGAGGGGGGCTTCAGGGAATACCCAGGACACAATGGAGGGAATTTATTTCCTAACTATCTTGGGAATGCCTGTGGATCCACAGAATGTGCTAGAATCCATGGCTTTGGAAAGACAGGTCCGGTCTGACCTGCTTCATATGTTATCACCATAACCCTCACCAAGAAATCAGTCTGGAAACCAATGGATGCATCTTAGACTGTCAAAAAAAGGGTGCAGCCCTGGTACAGTTTTGTTCCCCCAGATACAAACAACATTAACGTGCCCCCAATGGCACAAAAATGCTCCTTGAGCCCAATTCTGTACCTTAGATTAAAAGGTACATTTATCTACGGCTACGGGTACAATTGGCAGACCCTTGAGGGTACAGCCCCAGTGACACGTAACTGTGCCTTCAAAAGTACATTTGGTACTAATTGGTACTGCTTCCTGACAGTGTATGGGAAAATATTTCGAAATGCTTGTATCAGGAAATCTATCTATCTATCTATCTATCTATCTATCTATATCTATCTATCTACTAATTACATTGGCTCTTTCTCAGACTTAAGACAAAGCTACTGGATTTCTTAAAAGAGTAAGAGAGCTCATGTAATTTGGTTTGTTTTAGGTTGACTTTGCACAAAAATTCTTCTGTCATGTTCTAAAACTACGGAGACTTATCTCAGTTTATATTTATCTGACCAGCCTAACTAATTAAAATATTATTCTAAATAATATATTATTCATGTTGTGAAGTGCAGTCTGTCAAACCACCCATGTGGTGTGCGTGCGTGATAACTTCAGAATTTGTAAGATCTAACACAGAAACAAACAAGAAACAAAATGAGAACGGAAACGCTCTATTATAAAGGTATACCTAGCACATAGAAATATTACATAGAGGATTGCAAATAATTATAAAATAAGTCACAAATACAGCTTCAGAACTATTGATTTTCATTCAGAAAGAAAAATCAATACAAAAATAGACATACAGCAATGCAGCATTTTAAGTGGAAGAGCTGGATATTGCGAAAGTACCAAATGAATCGAAGAGCAGTTTACGTTCAATTCAACCTTTCCCATAAGGCCATTTGATAACAACGCATAGATGTGCGACGGGATGGAGTTGGGGCTATAGAAACCGCGAAGAGTTCAGTTTTTTCATTGGACGTTTCTCAGAAACCATTGAAAAATCATTGGTTCTACTGCATGACGTAGGCCAGATAGCGGCGCCTCGTACGTAAATGTTTTGGCAATCTGAAGAGTTTAAAGGATTCATATGGTGGAAATTTCAATTTGAAATATTCGCAAATACTCGTTTGTCTGGGCCATCGTTACACGGTGTTGTGCACTTTTGTCAGAATGGAGGCGTATGAAAGTGAGGGATATCGGATTCGCAAATAATTCGCGGTTCGTAGACCTTTCCTTGGGACTGGCAGGTGTTTTACGGTCCATGCCGTATCCCGGAGGATGCGGGCAGTTGTACTCAGAACTATAGTCAACCGATCTGACGTTTTCTGAAGTATGTCTGCATAGATATACGTTTTCAAAAAGACATGGCTCTCGGTTTAGTTTCATCTTGTAGCGGCTACCTAGTTAAGCCTCTGAGTCTTTTCTCGAGTGCGTGTTTAAGGTAAGTGGCAAGATGCATTAGGGGTCAGAAGAAATATTTAAAAGGTGTAGTCAGCATGACTGTGTATGCTGCATTAACGATAAAGGCCATCGTGCAAATGCTTAAGTATTAATGTACGCAGGAAGTGTTGATGTAAAGCAAATCAGTAGTATACAGTTAAGTGTAATATATGGTCACATTTTCTTGCGAGGTCGATATTGCTGCTAGCAGACAATCCCATTACAGTATTTCTCTCTCTCGACATTATAAAGATGTATCGCCGTGGTTCCAGTAAAGGGGTTCAGCACTTCAGAGGGGCCTCCCAAAAAACCCATGAACGGGTACATGTTTTTCGCACAACAGCAACGTCCCGTCATTGTCAGGCAGAACCCAGGTATAGAGCGATGCATTTTATGTCACGGCTGATCAAAGAACACAAAATAAACTCGCATAAATAAAGGAATAATTAAAGTATCAGTTACGTGTGTTTTTACGTAAAATTGTTATTTTAGTTGTCCTTTTTTACAGGATTTAAAATCCTCGAGGTAACTCAGAAAATTGCAATGCAATGGAGAGAACTTACACCTGAACAGAAAAAGGTAAGATGTTTCCATTTGTTTGCATTGTTAAATAAACTGTCGTGAAATATGCGTATTTTGTGGACGTTATTGTTGACACTGGAGTTATCCATTACTATGGCAAAACTAAACAGCTCACACCTGTATGTGAACACTGCAAAAAATGACAGCAGGTGGAAGAAATCAGAATGACTCTGTTCACTTGGCACCTCCTACTCCCGTTAAATAACTTTGCATTGCATTTGGTTGCCATAACTTGAAGAATACATCACAATCGCGATTTTATTCAAAGCCCTTTGAGGAGGCCTCAGCTGCAGCCAGGAAGCAGTATAATGCTGAGATGGAACGGTACAAGGCCCAGCTCAGTCCATCTCAGGCAGCAGCTCTCAAGGAAGAAAAGCGACAGAAACTGGCCAAAAAAGAGGCTATCAGGAAAAAGAGGGTGAGTGAATTGAGCAGGAATTCTGTGGAATACCATCCATTGCTGCTCTTTGTCAAAAATGTTCAGGTAAGAGAGGAGTTTCAAAAGACCTGGTTACTGCTTCATAATGTATGTAATAGGTATTTAAAATATCAGTCAGTTTAAATGGGTAAAATTGTAAGGTGTTAAGGATGAATATGTCAGCTTAGACAGAAGCATAGTATCGTTATCCACAGTCCTCATGGGCGACATTTGTTGGAGATGTTTTGTACCGGTTTCATTTGCTTCATGACATTTCCAGGAGCTGACGAATCTGGGAAAGCCCAAACGGCCAAGGACTGCTGTCAACATCTTTATGACGGAACATTTTGAGGAAGCTGAAGGGAAAACGATGGTGGTGAGAATTTCACAAGTCATTGCGTTGTTGTTTTTTTGCGTTCGTCACTCTGTCATTCTCTGTGAGTGGCATTTGTGTCACACTCTTTACATCGAGTTTCATTTCATTCTTTATTAGGAAAAGTCAAAAGCTTTGCTGGACATCTGGAAAAGTCTGAATGCCACACAGAAACAGGTGGATCTTGTCAATCTAACATGAATAATTTGACCAAACTCAGGCAAAGCTTGATATCAGTAATTAACATTGTCTCAATCTACATCTATGCCTTTGTGTTAATAAGGTCTACCTGCAACTAGCAGAGGATGATAAGATCCGCTACAAAGAAGAGATGAAATCCTGGGAAGAGCATATGCAAGAGCTTGGAAGAGAAGACCTCATTCGACGAAAAGCTGCAGGAGTGAAACGACAAAAAGAGGGTGGGCAGGGAAATCCAGAGTCAAATCCACTAAAGCCGAGGTGACTGAAGCCAGGTGACAGTAAGGAATGAACTTAAATGTGACGAAATCCGTATGATTGAAGGTGAAAATCACTAGGTGCTAAAATGCTAAAGGATTTTTTACAGTCCTTTTGTAGTCAGTTGTATAATTGTTCTGTTTCAAGTCCTTAGCCCAGGGGTCTCCAACTCCGGTCCTGGAGAGCTACTATCCAGTAAGTTTTCTATCCTACCCGGCTTCTGATGAGTCACACCTGCTCCTGGTATTTACCTGAGAACTAGTGTGGCTCATCAGAAGCCGGGTAGGATAGAAAACCTACTGGACGGTAGCTCTCCAGGACCGGAGTTGGAGACCCCTGCCTTACCCATTATAAATGCCAGAGACTTAACAGTAATTGCATATTAGAGGTTATCAATTATCCACACACCCTGGAAAGGCCAACTTACACTATGAAGTGTAGATTCTAAATTTTCAGATTTTTCTAATTGTCATTAAACAAAATGTACTGTAAAAATGTCTCATAAGCAATATAAAATTAAGAATCATCTGTCCCTGAGTTGTTACAAAAGCCAATTGACATTAATTTTGTACTGATACTGTTTTCATTAAAGATTTTGATTTTACATTATACAAGCTATACTTTGTTTCATTTTTGCTTTGAGTTCCATGGGGGGGGGGGGGGTAAAGAGTATACATGAAATAATTATATCAATCAATTGATAAACATTTTCATAAGAGCCTCAGAATCTAAAGGGTGATGTCATGTATTTGTAAACAAATAAATGTGATGATTGTCACTTAACTGGGTGGCTTTCAAATCAGCGACCTGATGTGCATTTTCACAGGCAGCATCTCTCCATGGAAATGTATTTCCATAAAAGACATCTGTTCAGCTTTCAATCCTGTCACAAATTATACTGTTTTTAGTAGTAGTTTTGGACTATGCACTGATGAATTATTTCTGTGAACCAACAGCATGGTTCCAATAACAGCTGACACTTTTATATTCTCCTCATTAAATCAGAAATTAGAAGTCTTTAAGTCATTTTCGATATGAAATGTTACTCTAAAAAACATAATGCCTAAACCAAATTTATGCTTAAAATATTTAGAAATGCTTATACTATATTTTATATTATGGCAATGTACATGCATTTCGAAACATCAATATATTTGTTATCTAAATCGTTAAAAACGTTATAGGTTTTATTGTGGAAAAAGTCTTCAAGAAAGTCTTTTCACGGATGTGGTAAACCAAAGCGTGCAAGACGTTGTCAGGCCTTTTGACCTTCCCACAATGCATTTCATCGAGAAAACGCGCTGCCTGGCGGTTCCATAAGAGCGCTGTGTGGGGGGGGACCGCGACTGTAGCTGCCTTTTGATTGGCCGCGAAACAGCAGGTCACATTCAAATCGTCGGCTTTTACAATTCTTATGTAGAATTTATTTACAGCATTTTGTACATTATATCAAGCAGTCGTTACGCTGAAAATGCCGAAAAAACGCGCATATAATGAACTGTGCTGAAGTGCATGGCCCCTTAGACCGCGCCCACAGAGCTAACGTCACTCTGAACGTGGCGACGCGGCGCGGTTCCTCGGCTCCCTCCGCGGGGCAAGACTACGTTTTGAGCGCCTTTTTTTTTGTTTTTTTTACCTCCATGTCTTGTCAAAAACGGTCGTTGGGGGTACAAGTCAGCATTTTACCCAGATAAATAACTTTCCCGATTCAGTGTATTACTTTCTTTGTAATCTAATGGTTGGATAGACGTTTGTTTTGAAGAACCAGAAAATGGTCTCCTTCAGCTTGATATCAGTTGGGGCCAGCCTCCTGAGCAAACCGCTGGGTTTCCTCACGGGCGTCTCTGTTTTCAGGTAAGACCCAGCAGACGGTGTCTTAGCTTGCTTTAGGGCTAGGCTATCAGACCGCGTGGGCGTCTGCTGTATAGATGCAATTTCCAATCTGGGGATATGCTCAAATCGTACGTGACACAGGCTGAACTCTGGTGCCATTGAACACCGTCTTTGATGGCTCTCCTGCAACAAATGTTAAGATCAGGTCTGTTGACATTCAAGAAATGACAATGCGTACAATGCATTGTAATGATATTCAAATGACACTGAGTAGCACGCATTGTAATGGTTGCATTATTACATGCTTTCGCTGTACCCCCGCCCGCCTGTATTATTATAGGATCTCCGCCGCGGTTCCTGCGATTAAAAGTTTCAGCACCACATCGGACGGTCCGCCGAAGAGGCCCAAGACCAGTTACCTGCATTTCGTGCAGCAGCGGTGGCCGGTCGTCTCCAGGCAGCATCCAGGTGAAGATGACTGCTGCATGGCAGGCCGGGCTGGTCTTTAATGCGGAGCATGACGCATGATCCAGTTTTGCTCCAGGGACTTTAAATGCCAATAAGAATTTAAAAATCACACCGCGGTAAACATAGTTTGCATTTACATTGAATGATAGCACGTGAGCAAGTATATTTGTGAATTGTTTCGCAAATAACGTTGTGTCAAAAACAGCATGGGTATTGTGATTTATGAGGGTGTTTTCATTGTTAAGGTAAGTATTTTTTCCCACCACCTGACCCTACACACGCCGACCTATGACTGGCCACATTTGGATTGGATTCACTAATCAGCCTGGTCAATATTAACCTAGTTTGATCCTTCTAGGTGACTTTTTAGGTAATTTGCTTTCAAATCTCCTGCAATTCCAATTAGCCATAGAGCTCAATGAAGTGAAAATGTGCAAAAATAAACACGTGCTAAAATATGTTTGTGACTTTTTCCACAAATCAGTTTTTGTCTACTAAATGCATTTTTAATATGATTGAGTTTTGGAAATAAGCTATTTTTAACCTCTTCTGCCTCTCGCACGTATCAGTCACTGACAGACAAACTGAGGGCTTCATAAATTTCATAAATCAGACTGATCAGTATGAGCCTGGTCGAACCTGTTTATATGGTGGTTATTTTATTATTATTATTCGCGTTTGAAAATTAAAAGGCAAAGTATAATATTGGCAGATTTCAGGGTAGAGGTGACGACCATTATTACTCGCAAATCATGAGTAGCAAAATGCAACTCTTTTCCAGTGTACCTCACTGCACTGTTGAGAAATCACGCGGAATCCTGAATCGCTAACTGCAAATTATCTTTACCGAGGTAAAAATCCCATGCAATTATTGCCAATTCATAATAGGAATTAAATCTTTGTCTCTTCAGATGTGAAAATTGTTGATTTAAGTCGAAAGATCGCACAGCAATGGAGGGAGTTGACACCTGAGCAGAAAAAGGTAAGGCATTTTGATGTGGCAAATTAAGACGATTGAGTGTGTGTGCCCTGTGATGGACTGGTGTCAAGGACATGACTTTGGGTTGAGCATTGGGGAGGGTTGTGGTCTCCACCCATTTAAGGTGGTTGCATTGGCTGGTTTTGATTATTGGGGGGGGTTACCACGCTCCCGTCCCCCTATAATTTATGCCCATGAGTGGTGTCCTGTCTGGAGTGGGCCACGAACTTGTGCCCTGTGCCACCTGGGATAGGTTTAAGGCCCATCCTCCTGCGACCCTGACCAGAGTAGGCCTTTAGAAAAATGCATGGATGCATTTTTTATTAACCATGAATATTCTTTCCATAATTTAATTTTTATTTACCCTTAGCCTAAATGTGTTCATACAAAAAAAGTTCAAATTCACGAAACGGCAGGTGAAGCGTAGTATTAAAGATCTGACCCTCTTGCCCTGAGACCGTACATAAGATTTGTCTTGATCTGTGTCGTTCCTGTAGCCCTTTGAGGAGGCGTCAGCTGTGGCCAGGAAGCAGTATAATGCTGAGATGGAACGGTACAAGGCCCAGCTCAGTCCATCTCAGGTCGCTGCTCTCAAGGAAGCCAGGAGAGTGAAAATGGCAAAGAGGAAAGCTGTCCGCAAGAAGAAGGTGGGGAAAAACTGGCACCTGTGTGGAATTACAGATGCAGATAAAGTAGGGAAGTGGTTAGTGCTCTGTGTGTGTGTGGGTTTGTGTTTGTAATCAAAAGGGTTTATCCGCTGGGAAGGTTGCCTGCTAGCCTGAACATATGTCCCTGAACATTGCAGCTGTGTTGGTTTGCATTCCAAATTCTTAAAATGTATTTGGTTTCTTTGAAATTTTCAGGAGTTAAAAAGCCTGGGTAAGCCCAAAAGGCCCAAGACTGGCCTCATCATCTTCATAGCGGAAAAATACCCAGAATCCAAGGGAGCCACAATGCTGGTGAGATGAACCTCACATTACATACATTAGGGAGAGCATTGTTAAAATGGGATGCTTTCTGGAAAAATCACCTCAGTGTCCTGAGTCCCAACTTCATACCATTCTAAATACATTAATGCCCCTTCAACACTATATAACAAAGTATTACTAAACGCATATATTAACTGCAAAGTTTAACTGTCCCATTTTCACAATAATCACCCTACTATATTACAACCATGTTATACTATGTAATCTTCATATAATGTACTGTGGTAAATTAAAAAAAAAAAAAAACTTATTTTCTTAGACAAAGACAAAAACATTAATGGAGGAATGGAAGAAGCTGAATACCACACAGAAACAGGTGGGTCTTGAACAGAGATCTTTGTGTATGTGTGTGTGTGTGTGTGTATTTGGCTTATTTCACGAAGTCACAGATTTGTTTGAGAACATGTCATCCTTGTTCGTCCTTCCAAAGGTATACTTACAGCAAGCCGAGGATGAGAAAATTCGCTACAAAAACGAAATGAAGACTTGGGAGGAGCACATGCGAGAGATCGGAAGGGTGGACCTGATCCGGGGTTCCGTCGGCCGCGTGAAGAAGACGGCCTCCGCCCAGAAGCCGAAGAAGAAGTCCAGAGTGAAAACTATCAGGACTAAGGGGACTGTAAGAACAGCAGGTGCTAAGACTGCAGCCACCTCCGCTGGCAGCAAGACGGCGAGGAAAGGTAAAGCTGAAGAGTGACATCACGGGGGGACACGCTGGGGCCAGAAGGAAAGGTTCCACCCTGAATAAAACCACTCTGCAAAGATGTGCTCCTGAGTGTTACCATGCCTGGCTACTGCATGGCATATGGCATAAGCCTGTTGTCGTAACGGATCAGTACACACAATGCAGATTTGTAAATAATGGCAAATTAAGACTTTTTTTTTTCTTGTACTTCCAGTAGTAAAAAATGCTACAACACAGTATTGTTTAAAATGTGTCTATTGACATAACCAGTGTAAAAAAAAAACAAAAAACTGATTTACTAGGTAAATGCATTTAGTATGTGTTTATGGTTAAAACGTCACATTTTTCACGTCTTTCAACGATTTAATAAATAACTATTTTCTACTGAATGCTTTTCACACAAATATTCCCAAACGCGATACATTTTTTGCTACTTTTTTTAAATGTGGGTATCCAGTACAGGTAACCTGCTGACTTGTACAAACTGTGACGCCGCTGCATGCCTATCCGTTCCCCGGGCATGCGGCGGAGGAGCGCGCAACGTCCTGCAAAAGCAGCTCAAAGTCCGGAGAGCACACCAGCTTGTGCTTCACGTTTCCCAGGACACTCATTTCCCCGGTGAGGCCTTCGGATAAGCGGACAGACACGAGTTGCTGCAAAAATGCCAAAAAGATGTCAGATTCTAAGCTTTACTATATTAGAACTTTATTGTGCATTGTGGTGTTTAAGAACGTATGTTGTCTCATCTGCTTAAATTGTTAAATGTAGAAGAGAAGTGTCTTTGTGAGATATGCTCTTGATCAGTGTTTCCCAATCCGGTCCTCAGGGACCCACAGTCGGTCCACGTTTTTGCTCCCTGCCAGACAGTCCACATTTTTGCTCCCTCCCAGCTCCCGGTATTGGGAAACACTGCTCTTGACAGACCAAGTGCTTGTACCTGCAAAAAGGAAAACGCTGCCCCTTCCGAAACATCCAAGGCGACCTCCCCAAGGAGCAGCTGTACTTTGCCAGATTTTCTAATCTGCAGTTTTCCAATGAGTCCCTCAGAGAAATCCGACAGAACCGGGGGCCCTTCTTTCCCAACTGGATCCTGTCGAATAAGATGAGTTCTGAGTATGATTCTGAGTAATAAATGTGAACATGTCGAACTTGAAAGAAACACAAGTGGTAATATCGGTTAGAGTAATAGTTAATGTTTATAAAGTTAATAGTGTCGGACTGTGCGTTCGGACCTCAGCTTAATGGGCAGCCATGATGGAGAAACTCACTCGCGCCTTTGCTTGAGCGGCTCGTTTCAGATCTTCCGGCTTGCTCTCCTTCTTGGCGGGCTTCTCAGCATTTGCCGCGGGCTGGCCGGGCACGCTGTCCGGGAGCTGGATGAACAGGAGGGCCTCCTCCTCGCAGACACTGAGCCGCTGGAAGAGCTCCGCCACGCTGGGCTGCTGAGGGGCCGGGCTGCACTTCGCCGCTGTGGGAGGCTGCTGCCTCTGTGCCTTTGTGCCGGCAGCTTTCACGCTTGTACAGTCAGACGACGCTTCTTCTTTAACTGAAGAACGGTGCAAGAAGCACTTTGGTCACTGCAATCATCATTTCAGTACTGATGCATGTCCGGAGAAAACAGTGATGTACCCAAAATCACGTAGATTTCGATTTCTTAGTTTTGTTCTATACGTTTGACGTACATTTTTTGTGTTAGCATTAAGTTTACAGCACCATAGCTTTTAAGGTACTTAGAATATTCTGGGTTCGCTGTTTTGTACTATACTGTATGCACTGTGTGGTTCAGTGGGTTTGAGCTCGTTGCCCATCACTGGAAGGTCGCTGCTTCGAGCCCTGGACTCGGCACAATACCTACATCTCTATTGGGCCCTTGAGCAAGACCCTTAACCCCCTGGAATGCTTCAGATGTGCCAGATTATTGGCCCGACCCTGTGCTCAGACCCCAGGCTGTGCCCTAACTGTATATGTGTGTGTCTCAGACCCCAGGCTGTGCCCTAACTGTATATGTGTGTGTCTCTCGAAGGACAGCAAGACGTGATCTGTGGAGAAAGAGCATTGCAGTGTACCTGTACTTCTGCAAATGGCAAATTAAGGGCCTTTTCATTTCACTTACTCCAGGCCAGGATAAAAGGTTGGGAAGATAAGTGGATGAATAGTATCGGGACTTACTATGCGTGGTGGGCTCACTGGCATTGAAAAAATCACTGGACTTATACAGTGGAAGCTGAATTGGTCTGTTTCTTGCATCGTTTTTCAGACCTGGGTCATCCAAAAACTATTAAAACGGAAAGGAGGGAGTCATCTGGACAATAATGACACAGGTGTTTAAAATAAATCGCAATTTAAACAGAAGTTGAACAAATACAACAGATACTCCAGTGCTTGTAGCACGACTGAATTCTGGAGCATCTGAAGCAAAGGTGACAGATGGCATCTGAAATGCAGCTCCTCGCACGCTGACACATTTTTCACCGACCAAAGCATTTTGGAAGATTCTGGCAGACGAAACCTCTATTTCGGGTTCCTTATGCCAGGCTAAGCTCAAATGGCCTCTAACGCTCGTCTCCCGTCACCCCGGCCACGGCTTACGTCGTCCCGATGGAGCTTTTGTAAAATCTCGTCCTCGTCGTCTTCTGAAGTGCGTTTCTCCTTTTTGATGCATTTCAAGACGGGCGAAAGGCCAGACTCGCTCAGTTCTGTTCTTTCCCAGCTGCCTGGGGAAAAAAAAAGAGCTCAGTTAGGAACATTCATCAATCCAACTTCCAACCTGGGGCCTGGAGCCTGTCCCAGGCAGCAAGGCAGGGGAACACCCTGGATGGGATGCCAGTCCATTGCATGGCACACACACACACACACACAGGGGTACACTGGCAACAGAAAGCAGCCTGGGAATTTGCTGTCAAATGGCCCCATAATTTCTTAGGGGGTGGAGTCCCCCATGGTATAATTTGCTGCCAACTGAGGGGGGAGGGGGGGTCTTCTAGATAGACCAGCCCACTGAGAAATTTCCACCTTCAGGCTTTCGTACAACACGAAAAATCCCACACAAACATCTCTGAGGTTAAAAAAATATAAACTGGATATGTAACACACACTGGCCCAGTCAGACAATGACTCATTCTTCAATTTGAAATGTGTTTACCTATTTTCCTAAATGTATCAGCAGGACCTTGTTCAAATATGGAGTGTGACTGAATAGTCTGTGGTCGTTCTCTCCTCCTTCCTCTGTACTCTTTCGATCGCTCTTCCCGCTCTCTCTTTTCCTTCTTCGGTGCTGTATGAGTTTCTTCCTTCAACCTCCAAATGAGATTTATAACACTTAAAAGAAGTATTTTTCCATGTTTACAAGGTAGTACTATTTGACATGTACCATAAATATTAATTGAGAATTTTGTTTTTGTCACATAATCCCAAAAACATTTCCATGTTTGGAGCCAGACTGTTTACTTTAGGGGCTGGAAGGGAACATTTTGCAGTAGGTCTAGTGTGTCATACAGGGATTGCAAAATTTAAGACCCCAGAATCCATACTTACTCATCTTTTGTTTTCCTAATGGAATGCACATTTGGGACAAATGTTTTCTACAAGTGAAAAAGTAGAAAAAATTTAAGACTTTAGAAGCAAGAATTAAGAACTATTTACACACAAGCAGACGTCTTAGTGCTTATCTGTGATTAATATGTTCATCTACACTGTTAACTGAACTGCTTTCAACTTTAACCTATTACTTTTACAATTTTCTACTACATTTCGCAACATTATTTGTACATAATAAAATAAACCTGTCCCACACCAGTATAAATAATGCACCCATATGGTGGACATATTTTCTTTATTTATTCGAGTATATTTTCCTTCTCCAGCTGTAATGACTGACCTTCACGGCTGGAGTTCAGGTTTATCTATCAGCCACAGGAAATGGTGAAATGTGTGCACAAGGATGCTAACCTTCCGGCCAGGCTCACCTTTTTAAATCCGCCCAAGGTCAGGTCTCTGGAGCGCAAGGAGCTCAGTCTGCCTGGGGGAGGAGGAGGGGAGTTCAGGGACGTCCTTCCCGGGAGACTTCGACCCAAAGGGAAGCCCGGTCTGAGGGCGGACGCCGACGTGCTGGGACTGTTATCGACATCGCGCGGATCGCTCATCCTTTATTAAAAAATATAAAAATGAAAAAGCCGTAAATCTGCAAAATTATCGGCGCGCGGATATACTTTGCATGTAGTCTATAGTGCAGGAGCGCGCGCCTTGAGAGATGGTAGACTATACGTCATCTTTTGTACGCAAGGCGGTTTTTTATTGCAAACCTGACGCCAAAAAACTACTTCTAACCGCGCAGTTATGTCGTTTTATATAAAATCCGTTCAACGCGGAAAGCAACATTAATTTTACAAAAATATATAGCTATAGTAAGGTAGCTAGTCTCAACTGTAAACAAGAGCCTCCATTTTGTTCGCGGGATATAACAAATGCATTTGCGCCTGCAAGACATTTAACGAGATTTCCCGTCGTCACGGGTACAAGCACGTCAAAATCTGCACACAAATATAAATAAAAAGGATATTTGTGCATCCAATACGTACATAATTCACATTTACATCTGCATTGTGCATTAGCAGCGCCTCTCAGCTGCACTTCCCGAAGTGAACCGGCGACGGCTACGGAGTATTTACGTAATAAAAACTATATTATGACGTCCTGCAGTAACTACATACCAGTGTGCAAAATGTGGAGGAGAGAGGAGTGCGAGAATGTCAGACGCAGTGCGACCCGGCCTGTGTGTTACAACAAAAGGAGGATCAGATATAACCTTAAGTTGTTTCTGTAAAATGTGTTTAATTTGGCCATCATAGACTAATTCTTTTTAATAAACCACATGGTGGCAGTATTTGCTAAGGTGTTCAAGTCGACATAAAGAAACTGTTACTATTATGAAGTGAAATCGTTTAACTTCGCAAGAAATGTTCTCAATCTATAAAAGCTTCAGTTCACGGTCGGAAGTAAATTCGTATATTAATATTCTAAATTAATAATTATTTCATGGTTTGTTTCAGAAATCTTTAGATGTTTCACAGTTCTTCGGACAAATTGCTACGGGCACATTTAAATGACAACACCTTAATGTGTTGCCTTAGTGCCTAAGGATAAAACCTCTGTCAACAATTCAAATCAACGAGAGATTCATCTCGTGGGAAGGACCTTTATCCCTTTATAAGTTTGCATTTAGGTATGCAACTATCAATTCATTCAGATGTTAAGACACTATATGATGGTAATACTTTCTTTATATAAAATTCTGTTAGAAATATGGTCCTTGTTTGTTTATGTGGCATATTGCGTTGTCTAGGGTCATATCAGGAGCCTATGTGAAATAAACTTGATAACAAAAGTAAGCTGTAGGATGATAAGACCTTTCAGGAGTCACAACATGGACAGGGTACACAGATTTTAGGTAAATGGCAAATTACAGTCCCTTTAAAGTTCCAGTACAGAACTGTGCCCGATTGACTGGGGCACCATGATTCCAAGGGCCCTGAGTGATAGGGGCCCTAAAAATCTGGAACATAACTGGATTGATCTGGGTTGGGGGCCCGATATGATAACTTTTCTTTGTAACTATTTTCCTTAGTTAGTCAGATGCTGGTTATAAACCCAAATAAACTGAAGGGAATTTCTCTTTAAAAAATATTGGCACTTCATCTGATCGCTTTCTCTACTTCTTCCCATGCATTTCTTGCAACTAATTGATAACTGGTAACTAAGTGATTTTAAATCCTGATCTTGGGTGCGTTTCCCGAAAGCTCCCGTTAGCAACTTATGTAGTTGGGACCATTCAGTTGCATGGTTCAACTATGTAAGTTGCTAAAGTAGTTAGCAATGATGGTTTCGGGAAACGCACCCCTTAGCTGCCAATCCCATTAAAAACATCTAGGTTACCACAGTACTCTCTGATCAGTACACACTAACCTTGTGTTCAACCTCTGACCAGTTCTCCAAATTTGTGTTATTTTAGTTGTTTGTACTGCACCCTTACATAATTTAGGGCATTACACTTTATCCATTTATACAGCTGGGTACTGCTTTTTTCACTCAGTTCAGGTTCATTACCTTCCTACAGGGTCCGACTGCTGAGTACAACCTGGATGGCAACCTTTTTTAGTGATTACCAACGGGCCCATCTGCTACCCTGTGACCTTTCTAAATATATATATAAAACCCTGTTTTACAGCAAGAGTCTTCTCCATCTAAGTTTAGTCTCTTAACGGTCTTTCTTTATAAGAATGAACGGCCATCATTTGTCTGGATAATGAAGCATCTTGCCGGATTTTGATGCACTGATGGAAGTTTCACAAAATTCAGTCTGATTCAGATTTGATTTGAAAATCATGGCTTGCCTACCTGAAAACTGGGCATGTATGAGTTTAATAGTGTCCTATAGTATTATAATATCTGTGATGTCTCTTGTACTTTCCAAAACACGGTTTTATATATTTTATTACTTTCCATTTTAGATTAGTTATTTTCTAGTCTGGATAGGTAATATGTTTTCCTTTAATTCTGGCTGTTTTATTCATATATATTCAATTCAATTCAGTTTATTTTTATATAGCGCACTTCACAACAGAGTTGTCCCAGGGCGCTTTACATGGG